>JAVXUP010000282.1:0-580909 GCA_033070095.1 Escallonia herrerae
CACATTTACCACCATGTGCAGCGTACGTATGCGTTTTTTGTTTGTATAAGAATGAGGAAGTGTGACTTGCTTCATAGTCCTTGCAATGGTAATTTCTTGCTAATAAATTTTGCAATGCACAGATTTGTTGAGATCATGGCACCTGTGTTTTCTCGTGACGCATGGCGTTGTGTTTGGCATATGATTCAGGTCCTGAGCCTTATTATTAGCATATCTTGCTGTGTTTTTTCTTTTACCTCGATGCATATTGAGTTCTACATAGTTATCCTAAAGGAAAAGAAATTAATGATTAAAAAGTCAATATCCGCAAAACATATTAGATATCTGTCTTTTTCACTTTTTTGAGGACTGAGAAACTTTTGGGTGTTATTGCAGAATGACTTCGTCCATGGATGGGGTCTTGATTTTGCGCTTAGGAAATGCGTAGAGGTCAGTTGTCACCTTCATTTTTGGGTTTTTCGTCCTTCATATATTATTGTGACATTCGAGTCCTTATGCCCTGCTTTGTTTGAAAACAGCCTGCCCATGAGAAAATAGGAGTTGTAGATGCTCAGTGGATAGTTCATCAAACTGTTCCTACACTTGGGAACCAGGTAAACGCTAGTTCATGATAAATACTTAGATATGGTATTACTTTGACTAAAAGAGATTCACTATGTTTCTGGCTTTCTTTTTTGGGTTTCTTACAGGGTCAGACAGAAGGTGGTAAGCCGGCATGGCAAGGGGTATATAACAATTTTGCTTTTATATATTTATTTGGTTATGTATTACTCCTACAAACTTGATCGCTACTCTTGTATAGACGTGCATGCCCAAGTCGTATTACTTTATCATAGTTCATGCACAACTATAACGTTTTGGGATTTAATACTGCTGATATGGAGTGCTAATGTTCTCAATGATCTTGTCTCAGGTGAGGGAGAGGTGTAGAAGAGAATGGACAATGTTTCAGGATCGCATGGTTGTTGCAGAGAGAGCCTATTTCAAGGCAGTCGGAATTGATCCACCCAATTCTACAACTCGTTAGAGGGACAAAATTCATGACAGTAAATATGTGTCATAATGTGGGGCTTTCTCGCCGCCCATCTCTCATGAATGCTTCTCTCTACTCACTCACGGCTATCGTCTGCAATTTAACAGTCAGCTATGCTGCCTTAGTTCTTACATAGCAATTCGCAGGAAGTTAATCTACGAGTGTAACTTCAGAGGGAGGCTCATCTAGGAGTGGTTAGCTTCAGAAGTAAAGAAAATATCCAGCTTATATTACCAGATATACTTATTTTCCTTCTTTGGGTTTTCCCATGGCTCCTTGTACCCCAAGAATGGCGAAAACTCGAGATGTACGCACCAATGCTGCGATTAGTTGAGAAATGGAGAATGCCTCTCTGACTACTAATAACTGTCGTCACTTAGAGATTGGCATGCATGAACTCTCGTTAGTGCAATGTGGAAGTTTTTTTTTTTAAAATCAAGTAAGAACGTTACCTGCTATATATACCATCATCCAAGAACCAGCGTTTGACAAAATCCAACTTAGAGGACAAAAGATATAGAGACACAAACATAATGAAACATACACAACCATGCACAACCATATTTACAATGATCCAAGTTGCCCAACCCGCCCTATGGTGGTTGCTGCACTGCCACATCTGCTCGAGGTCCAAAATAGCTTGGCCACCTGGAACCTACCAGTCCATGACTACTGGGATACACCCTCTCCCGGTGGCTCGAGCTAATCTTCGAGCTTCAGCTAGACCGTGTCGACCCGCCACGCTCAAGGAGTAGTATTGAGAGCCATCCAACCTATAATACAAATCAAAAAGAGCTGGGGAACTTGCTATGGTCAGATCATCCTTCCCTGACAACTGCAAAAACAAGGGAACTTGCATCATGATTGCAAGTATAGATGAAGGATGGTGTGAAACCAGCTGCTTCAAATTAGCAAAGCTGTGACTTTGCTGGAAATGTTTCTGTTTTCGGCCACGAACACAAACCCATTTTGATCCTTGAGTGATTTTGGGTTCAAATCATGATGAGAGTGAAGCTTTAGTTGAGGGCAGAAGATTATATCATGGATTTGGTATTTGAATCGAGAGAGTGATTTGACCAACACTGAAAATTTTGTAATGAATCTCAAGTGTGGGTGTGTACCGTTCAAATCAGTTGCTAATAATGGCGGTAACAGCGGAAGAGAAGAGAATGTATGGCTACTTTTGTTGTTTGCTTTTTCAGAATATACAGCAGCCCCTATTGCTTTTGTTTTAACATAAAGCAATTCTCCTCTCTTCTCACTCCATTTTTTGCTACTTTACCTATGCAAGGAACTAAATATTAGGGGAAAATGTGAAAGAGGAATAGTGATCTCGAATGCAGTAAAAAACTCTCTTCATCATTTCATGAACAGGATGATAGACAAATTAGTACAGTTACAAACCCTAATGAGAATTTTGACCCTGGAAGCAAAGTTGCCAGCTTTGTGACCATTTTTCAAGTCAACCGTTGAAGCTGCAGCCTTGCCAGTTATGACATGCTATGAGAAATTGAGGTTTGCCTTGAATGAGTTCCTACTCTTTCCAGTTCAGTCACACTATAACATTACTTCACCAAGCCTCCCTACTTCGCTTACGGGCCACCAAAGAAATCCAATAGACTACAAGGGTATGAATTTTGTAGCAAAAATACAAAATGAAAGCATTCATGCTTAATCCAACTACATCAATCAAAATGAAGAGAATGCAACATCACGGCTTTATGCTCTTCCACAATAGTCAGCATAAGCAAACAAGACTACACTCACGAGAATCAAAGCCTCGCAATAAATATATGGGTTCCAAGTATCAAAGGACACAGACACACATACATGAGCTCCCATTGTCTGGCTAAGGGAGAGGTTCTTGTACTTCAAGCTTATTCTTTTTGCTGTTATCTTTGTCGTCTTTTCTTGTTGTATAGTCCGTTAGCTGGAGCTCTCCTTTCTTTTGCTCGTGGGGTGTGACAATGAAGATATCAGTGTACACGAGAATATTAACAGTCACATACCTTTTTCATTAATGATAAGAATAAGATTGTCCAACTAGGAAACAATGAAATAGCAGTCGCCTTTACACCTTCAAAAGCTTCCATGTGACAGAGAACTGCAGCTACCAAATTCACGACCAATTATACACCAAGCTTTTCGGCCAATGCGGCTTATTAGTAAGGCCCTGGAGCCTAGCAAGTCCTAGAAGAAAAAGGGGAACCCATCGGATAATTTGCAGAGTAAACTCACATCATTCTTAATGAATTACTAGCCTCAAGAGGCATGTATGAAAGTGTGTGTGTGTGTGAGAGAGAGAGAGAGAGAGAGAGGAGAGGGGCAGCGCGATAATCATTTCACTGAATATGGCCCTGTAAAACAGCTCTAAAGCTTACAACAATGTATTCACATTAGGAATATTGTACTACGAAAAAACCACATGCTCAAATATATACAACGCGCAAGTGGCTTCAGAGCTTACAGGCAGAGGAAACGAATAGCTACAAATAATCTTTCGTGATTGCTTTTTCCAACTCTTCAAATTCCCAGGCATTATCTGCTGAATATTCCCCTGAAACAGAAATGAATACCATTAGCTTTATGCCGCGGAAAAACAACAAAACGAAAAGGCAAGAGAGAACTGTACCAATTGAATCTCTTCGCAAAGCAGTTAAATTAGCACAACTGCAAGTGAAACCAAAGCAGGATGATATAAAGTGATGAAAAATAACTAGACAAGTTTGAGAATGGATGTTTTAACCCTCTATTACATTCATTTATCGGAAGGATACGTGAACATTTAAACTACCTGCCCAGAGCTTTCCCAAAATCTGCACAAAGCGATCGAATGTACGTTCCTTTTGAGCACGTCACCCTGAAAATGACATTTTGCCTGTAGACACATACGATCTTGTTTAGTAACCCACCATTTCTCTCCTATCAATACAAGCCAAACAAGACTGGTAGGTAGGTCAAGTAGAAATAGCAAGGGGAGGTGAATGGACGCTGCTTCAGTTTATCATTATTTCCTTGCATCCAAATGAAAGTGTTTTGTAAAACTGACTCAAACTGCCCCCCCCCCCCCCCCCACCCCCACACACACAGAAAAAAAAAACTCCTGGTCAACCACTATCCTTTCTCTAGTCCAACTCCTCCTTTCCTACCAAAGACATTATCAACAACATGCTTAGGTCATTTTGATATGCAGTCTCACCATAAACCAAAAGGTTTTACAAAAAAGGCTAAATGACAAGCTTGATGCATATTCCAGTGTTGTTGGCTTGTATTGGTGGTCAAAATATTAAAATGTAGCAAGACTTTTTGTTTGGTGATGCCTCCATTAAAATTTCTAACAGGGAATTACGTGCCCCAGTAGGTATGCCTGGCGCTAGAGAACCTCCAAGATACGCCGCTTGGAACTTTTCGGAGTTGGCCAGCTGGGGAGGAAAAGCAAAAATTAGAAGGTAGGTCGAGGAGGAAGCAGAAGTGAAATGGATGTTGCTTCTCATTGCCATTATACCCTAGCATCCAAATTGAAGTGTTCCATTCAACGGAGAAAGGGTAACTGAAGATTATTCTAAGAGTTTGTGTCCTAAAGTGGGTCAAACTATAAGAAATAGTGAGATGTTTAATTCGGATATAATTTAGAACCTTCTAGCAGGGAACTGTGTGGCCCGCACAAACCGGCGGGGGGGCGGAGGTCGAGATGCAACAATATTTCAACCAGAGAAGGCCTAAATTTTAGCAAGTGATAGATGCAACAATATTATAACCAGACAAAACCTAAGTTTTCGCAAATGACAGAAAATAGAATATAAAATAGAATTTCCTGCTAACTTCATACAACCTGTCATCTAAACTTCGCTCGACGTCAAACTGGAAAATTGAAATCCGTCTTGGTGAAAGTTCAATGTTTTCTCCTCTTCTAGCTTTTTCGTACATCCTCTCGCCTCCAATCTATCACAAGGTGTAAATACATCCAAGCAATCGATTAATGCTAATTGTCATGCTTCAACAAAATAATTTTAGACAATTATGATTAAGTACAAGCAGGGAGTAGTTGTCAAATTTACATGAAGCTTCTGTCATTTTTATCAAAAAGTGAACGACCTAGAAAAGTAAACCATAACTCTATCGCCTGAGACCTACAGTACCTGACTAGCATACGTGTCGTTAAGAGCACATTTTCATCTACTTGTTGATCCATTTTCAAGAATGTTGGAGAACATTCATTTTTTTTGTGACTATTAGATGCTCTGTTATTTCCTTGTTTATTTGGATTGGAAGTGTAGTGGAAAGCTATTCTGTTCTAGAATTTCTGAGAAGATAAGCAGACAGGAGAAATCCAGAAATTCCGTGGTCAGCAATACCAATCGCACATGAACCTACCGCGTTGAAGAACCTAATTTGCAGGTTTTTCTTTGTCTAACGTCTGCCCATCTTTCCCACCGATGGTTAGGGGTGTTGAGGGTAAAAGTCATCCATCCCCTTATATGTGCTGATGCAATATAAGTGAAATTAGGCTGTCTATTTTCATGACGACTAACATACATGCGCTAAGAGTACATTAGCATCGAGTAGTTGATTCATTTCTTTCATCTTAGGCAAAATAGGTGCAGTTAAAATTTGATCTGATCTAAATAACAATTCAGAGTAGTGACTAAAGTGACCCCTCCCTCCCTCTTTTTGGGTTATCAGGGTTGAAGTATAGATTAATAACTCAATTACTTGATTCTGGTGCCGTTGTAAGTAACTTCTGTTTTTTGTTATATATTTGTAGTTCGAAAGATGTTGACCGCAGAGATACCAAATCAGCGATGCCGAGATGACTGAATCAGCTTTTCTATAACTGCACCTTTTTTATAACTCAATTACTTGATTTTCTATAACACTATTAAAACAATTCTCTATGTGAAGAAAAGAATATGAATATATCTAAGTTCAAGGTCAGAAAAATAATAAACTGTAAGTAGACTTTTATACTTGAGGGGACACGGATTGCATAAGTTCGCTCAGAAAATCAATCATGTTATTTTGCACATGACCGGCACCACCCTTAAATCCATGAACGGAAAATTAAAGCTCTAAAATTTCTTTGAGCTATACTCCACCATAAAGAACAGAACTTGATCTTTGGATATCTAATAATGTTGGCCAACACTATTTTGACGGTTTTCAGATGCTCTATTATTACCTTTAGTTATTTGGTAAGAGAGTGAAAAGGTGTTATTTATTATTCTCAAATTTATGCTAGGTGCACAGCTTCCAAATTTGGGGGCATGACAAAGGTGAGGGCGCTGTCTGCTTAAGAAAGGACTGGCTTGGTGGCCAGCAGGTAAAAAGAGGCCATCCACCAAGCAGGTGGCGAGAGATTGGCTGGCAAGATACCAATCTCTCTCTTCTTTTTTTTTGTGATAAGTAACAAGATCCTAATCTCTCCAAGACTAGATGCAGATCAGTACGCTATGTGTGTATGAACAAATGTGTGTATATGGCAAAGATGCAAGTTGTCTCAAGGGTAATGACAAAGACATACCTTCACTGATTGGAATCGGTATTCTGATTTCTTTGGTTCATATTGCTTTGAGTTTCACTATATCTTGCTCTTCACATGTTTATGCATAATGTGCACTTATTTAGGTAACTACGTATCTATGATTTTCGAATTCGGTTTACATAGCTTGATCTCCGATTCCTGATTAATCTTGATTCCACAAGTATGTTTTTGCAATGTCCTAGTTAGATTTTTTTTAAGAAACTAACCAAGAATACTTTCATTTATGGAGTGCTTCCCAATGAACTTGGCATGGTAACAAACTTTTTGCATTATTTTCTATTTCTTTTTCTTTTTTTGATAAGTATGTACGTATTTAGATAAAAGATCCCCACAAGGTGGGTATACACAAGCAGTCACGGAACAAAGAAGAAACAGAGGCCCAAGGCACCAATAAGGGCCCTGACCAAACAAAAATCTCTACAGAACCCTCTCTAATATATAACTACACCACCACTCAAAGGAAGAACAACACAAAATCATGAAGCCCACTTCAGATGCTGGAAAATCTTCCTGGATACAGTAGAAAAAGGATATGTGATAATGCATATCCAGAGGTCTGCTCCTTCAAACATTGGCCTGGTTCTCTCCCTCCAAACTGTCCAAATATGACAAAATGGGGCTATATGCCATCTCTGGCGCATTGCCTTTGGCACCTTTACCACAAACTATCAACGTAGGACCTCTTCAACCGGTCTTGGCATAAATCACAGTAGCCTAGACATAGTAAGGACTAAGCACCATCAACTCCAGCGCACTCGCAGTGGATAAGAAGATCATCAACAGTGTCCCCATCCTTCCAGTACATATGTACCCCTCTTCCTCAGGTTATCACACAACACGATCACATTGCAAGTTTTTGTCCACACAGAGAAGCTGACTTGAGAATTCCCACCCAAAGCAGCATAAAATGAACAGCAGTAAAAGTCCCCTTAGAATCGGGCTTCCGCTATACATTGTCCTCAGATTGAGAGGAAACACTTGCCGCCTCCAGTGCAGCAAGAAAAATGATGTACTGACTCAATTTCCAATCCTGAAAATCTGGTTCCACATATCGCTACTACTCGAACGAGACAAGTGATCTCTTACAGTGGCCTCACGATCTACTGCCAGTCTGAAAAGTTCTAGAAACAGAATCCTAAATGGCTCACCTCCGCACCACTCATCATGTCAAATTCTCACCCTCCTTCCGTCAACCACCAGAAAGCAAATAAATCTTAATAAATCTGACCACTCATCAATAATGCCCCTCCATACCCGCTCTCCATAATGGCTCAGGCGTCTTTAACCATCCATTTGGCTCTCTATGAAACTGGCAGTCCATAACCCGTCTCCACAAGGGACCTTCCACCCTGGGATATCCCTGCAACCATTTAACCACAAAGTGCCGGATTAAACACTAGTGAATACTTTATGCCCAAACCACGCATAGAAATGGAGGTAGACACCTTGTCCCACGCTACTGGGTGATATAAGTACCCCCATTCCCTTTCCACAAGAAGTCTCTGTAGCTTGTCCATTCTGTGGAGAGACTGTTTCCAAAGTGTGTTGTGGAGGATGAGCAAGGGACATGATGAATGCACACCAAAACTGAACATAGTCTACTCCAAACTTCCAATATTCATTTGAGCTAGAATGGCGTGGATTAATTGGTCCTTAGAGGGGAGTCATCATTTCCTTAATTCATAAGGAAGATGTTATTGCCACAGCTCAAAAGGATGTTGCCACATCAGGTAAGCTGTCTATGATTGCATAGCTACAGATGTGTATGATTGCATTGCTACAGATGCATTAACAGTTGTACCTTGTGGCAGCATCCTTTTTAACGGTGGCAACATCATTTCCCAATGCGTGATGCTGCACTCAGCACTCTACTTTACGAAAGTTAAGTCCAGCTAAATAGCTTTAAAATGGAATAAGCTGGCAACCTACATTTGGCAAACCACAAAGCAAGTAAAGCCATCACAATTCTTGTTATGATCTGCACACCCAAAGTCAAGTATTTCAATATTGGTTATAAAACGGCGCTGGAGGACATCCTGCATCTGCATGTGCCAAGGTCACTTTAAGATGGAAGAAGAGCTTCGCATCTAAGCCGTTAATGATCTTTGAGAAGAAGATATGGGTGAAGTTTCATAGACTGTTCAAGTACCAACACAGTTCAAGAAGGCCATGCGGTCCTCCTTCTCATACTTGATAAAGAAAGTAAGTACCTTATTATCAGAAGCACTAACATGGTCTTTTCCTATGTGATCCAGATGCATGCTGAAACATTTCTACTGATGTAACTTACTTATATATGAGTATACTGTAGACATGTATTCAACATTTTCTGAACACAATTATATCTGTTGGCATGACTTATCACTTTTAACTATACAAGGTCATTGCATGAAGACTTACTTTAATGGCCGAGAACATTGGAGGGACTTGCCATATCTCCCCATAGAAGGACGCAGCAGCTTTCTTTATGTCATTATCCTTGATGTGTTCCCATGGCTCACGTTGGATAACCTAAGTAAAGAATGATATGATTGAGGTCAATTTAAATGTAATGACCCAATATGACAAATCGCAGTTCCCCATGCATAATGCAAAAGGAAACGAGCTGCATGCCACTGGATGCAGTGTAACTTATGTCCTGCAAAAGTTAAAAGGCGGATTAAGAAATCTAATCAAGCCTGCATGTGGTGGAAGATATAAACGTGTGTTTTACGTTCTTGCATTCCTTGTAGAATTTTTGTAAGGGGGGCTAAGTAAGGTTATATGTATTCCCACTTATGCATCTTGCTGTTATTGGCCTTTACAGTATGGAGATTCCTATTGGTGCCTGGGCAACCTCTATCCAGAGAGTATTCTGTCATACTTGTACAGGTACCATGCGGCACTACGACACTTGCCTACCATCACACAACTAGCATCATTTTCCGACAAGTGAGGACTTAAGGTTGCTTTCTTCTTTCACTTATCAGAATCAGGCACAAACAATGTTACAAGTTCATCCATTCCACTATTTATATTAGTCAATTCCTTTGCTTACAGCTACAGCATCTAGGAAACCACATAAACAGAAACCCCATTCGCTAGATTTAACATCACTTGAACATCCACCCTACCTTGTTCTTTGAGCTAAATGAATCTAATAAGTTTAAGGATTTTGCTCTTACCAATTTTTTTTCCGCAAAACACTCATATGTAAGTGATTCCTAGTAGAACACTCCATTAATAACGCTAACTTCAGTTTACATCAGGTCAAGTATTTAACTCTTCTCCTCTCTCGCTGTCAGCAGTTTCTTTCATGCCATGAGATTAGTCACGTAAGAGAGACATAGTTCAACTGGAGTACCTAATAACAACTCAAGGTCGCAATACATACACAACAGACCTCACTCTACTTTTCATGGTTTAGGATTTCCGTAAAGTTGAATCGTGTGGGTTACAGTTCAGACATAATAATACCAAAGAAACCATACTTCTATCTCAAAAGTAATAACACACCGGTGAATCAGCATCCAAAGTTGAGGTAGTTTCCCCTAAACGGAAGACACCACTATAACCCTTAATCATGCCTTGATATCTGGAAAATATTAAGAAACATAGTGAGGCAAATTGCAAGCGGAACTTGTTGAAGAATTATATTACAAAACTTAGAAACATAGTGAGGCAAATTACAAGCGGAACTCGTTAAAGAATTGTATGACAAAAGTTATAAACATAGTAAGGCAAATTGCGAGCGGAACTCGTTGAAGAAATATATTACAAAAGTTTCCCGAAACCATTTCATTGCTAATGAAAAATTAAAAGTTTTCCCGGAACCATTTTACTGCCGGTTGCAGATTAAGAGTATTACCTGTCAACCAACTTTGTCGCTTTACCAATACATACGATTAACAAACCAGTTGCCATAGGATCAAGAGTCCCAGCATGCCCAACCTATGCAGATATATTAGTGAGACAAAATCTACTGACAAGGTATGCAGTGCCTAATATCTAGACCAAAGAGAGAAAGTACCTTTTTGACGTTGACTAGGCGACGCAGCTTTCCACAAACTGTGAATGAAGTCCATCCTGTAGAGTAATGGCGATTGATAATGAAGTCAACATACGAAGTATGACATTACAGGGCAAGCTAGCATTAAAGCTCCGGGAGCAAGCTCTTCTCACAAGCAAAACATTTTATCCTTGTTTCTTTCTTAATCAGCCATGTGTCTTGCAATACAAGCTCTGATTTATTTCTCTAGTGTTAAAAAGTTTTACTGCACAAAGCAGGGGCACCTGGCAAACACGATTTTTACAAGAATACTTTCAGTATGAAAAGGAATATTACTAAATCTTGGCAATAACTAACAAATGTTTCTTAAAGTTGACTGAAGGTAGCAAAAAGTTAGCTTACTAAAAAAACTACACCAAGTGTTTCCTGTCATCTATCACATTTCTAGCCATTTGACTTTGCTGCATATGTTGGCACACAAAACCACCTCAAGCACATCTGGTTTTCAAACTGGTGGTACCTTCACTACCCGATAATGCAACATTACATAACTCCAACCATGATAGCAAAGCAGCGAAGTGGATAGAATACTGTTACAGCAGATAAGTGCAGCACAGTAGCAGTTGATTGCTGGTGAACACAGTACCTTAAAAAGATATGGGCATTAAGTAGATGATTTGATTGTGGTGGGAGTTAGTTTCTATTCTACTTATTGGACCTCAAAATATCTACTATCGTCTACTCGTACCAAAATATCAGAAACTGCAAGTGTTTTCTTTGATTTTTTAAATTTAGGTGGTATTTCTTAGATATTTACTACAATCTCATATCTAGTTATTATTCAAAGGTACATTGCGAATGCCCTCATAATTTGTTTACACTCTGTCAATGTCACAGTTACATAACTGCAATATGGTTCTATCTCCCTAAGGATGCAACCCAGTTGACATTCACAATTCTATTTTCAAGATTAAGTCGATTCATAAAAGAGACAAAATCAAAGAAAGTTAAACGACATAGACGAATATCAAGACAAGGCAACACCCACTCACCTTTAGGTTTATTCACCAAAACTACTGTTCCAGCAGGGCTATCCCATCTAGGAGGAAGCCCTGTACTCCTCATCGCAAGAAACGGCTCCGAGCTTCCAACATCACCATCACCATCCTTGTTGGGAAATTTCTTCAAGGACTTAAAGAACTCCTCCACCCTCCTCTCTGAAACATCCCTCTTTCCATCCTTCCCCAATCCTACCTCCTTCTCATCCTTCTCCTCCCCTGTCTCATCAAAAAACACCAACCCTTCATTTTCTTCCTTGGTCTTAACATTCTTGCGAACCCTCTTCTTGGGAATATTAGTTTTCTCATTGGATTGACCGGGTTCAAGAAACGCCTTGTCAAAGCACTGATCAGGGAAATACTTCTTCTCCAATTGATAAACCATCTTGTAATGCTTCTCCGCCTCCCACGGATAAGCAAACGTGTCGTAAAAATACAATTCCTCTTCTTTCTTATGCAGTGTACGAAGCTCAACAACTTCAGGCTTCAACTCAACGTAGTTATCCTCGTCTCGAGAGCTATTTTCGTCATCCGAATCCGACCCGTACATTCTCTTCCTCCTCTTGTTGTAATACTTCCTCTTCGACTTGTCCATTGCAAGATTGTTAGAATGGGTCAGTTTCTTGTCGACCCAGTCGTCAAACCCTAGTTCGGATTCGGGTTCCGAGCTGGGTTCGGAGTCGGGCGAGTTGGCGGGCTTGGATCTGGGGCGGCGAGGTTGGTAAGGCCGGTTGGATTGGGCGGGGCGGGAGATGATCATGTCGTATTGGAGCGGGAACGGGGTGGCGGTGGTGGAGTAGGGTTTCGTGAAGAGGGTTTTGGTGGGTTTGGGTTTTGAGGGGAGGAAGAGCGAGACCGGTGGTTGGACAGCGAATAAGGGGTTGGGACGGCGGAGTATGGCGGAGATACGGGTTAGGCCAGTTGATTTCGCCATTGATTGAAGCTTATGAATATTGAAGCTCAGAAGCATGTCAAATCAACTGAAGTGGTGCTATGTGTTTGTGCTAAAGGGACAGTGTGTATGGCAGATCGTTGAACCAGGTGAATGTGTGACATTGTGGAGAATTTGCAGCTTACAGACTTGAATGGACAGTGCAATTTGTGGATATATGCACATGATACTTTCCGGCGTTAATTACCGTGACAAAGGTATCGGGTTTGAATTTATTACACCCAATCGGTTCGTATAAGTTGGTGAGTTACCAAACTAACTTTTAAAATTAAATACGGTTAATTGAAGAGAGAAATGTACATGTGGGCTGCAGTTGTTCCTGCTTCCCAACATCCATCGCCCTCGACTCTCCGTCACAACATTACCTTCCTCATCTTCGTTATCAAGCTGGCCCAGATGAATATGCATTATCCAAAGGAAAAACCACCATAACCCCTTTCTCCATGATTGCTCTCAACCCATATTGGCACCAGTATCTCGACCATCACCCACCACAAAATCTTGGCCATTTGAACCTCCATAATGACACAGAGAAGAATCCATGAGCAGTAAAACTAGATCAGGTTTAATCGAATTATTCATTGGTAGTAGATGCATATATACATGGATTTGCATCTATGTACAACTCGATTCAGTAAATGAGCAGATGGCAGACCCAGAAAGTCTAATCAGGAACCAGAATGACAACTAACATAGAAGAATCCAAAACGTTTAAGTTCATGTAAAACATGAAAAGTTCAAGAGTTTTAAATTTAGGCATAATCTCAAAATTGTGCCCTCAAGTTTACATCAAGTACAACTTTAGTACCCAATTTTAAAGATGCGCCAAAGAAACACTTAACTTTAAAAAAGCGTATCAAATCAGTACATCGGCTGACGGACGACAGATGCGGTTAGAAAGTCAGAGGGGTAGTACTGTCATTATTAAAAAAAGATAGTTTTACTTAAAAAGTTAAGGTACTGATCGGTACGATTTACTTTTTAAAGGTATTTCTTTGATACGATTTGCTTTTATTACTTTTACTTTTCACATCTGTTTGATGTGGCACTAAGTTGACCGTTCGATTTTTTTATCTTCGTAAATTAATCATTAGAAAAACTCTCTCTCTCTCTCTCTCTCTCTCTAAGCCACCGTCTCCTTGTCATCTCGAAGCCACCGCCTCCCTGTCATCTCGAAGCCACCGCCTTAATCATTTGTTTTCCTTATCGTCCACACCAGCGACCCACCGCCATCACCACCGGTCTTGCCACTACCAACACTTACATCAGTGACCCTCACCACTGATCTGGCCACTGCCACCTCCCACACCAGTGAGCGCACCATCGTCACCACCGATCTAGCAACCTCCATTACCTACCGGCCTGTTTACCACCATCGTCTCTGATCGCTGGTGTCCAAATCAATCTTCAATCATTGTTGGCGCTCATATCCACGACCCAAGACCAATCGTCGTCGGCGCACCTAACACCACGCAACCTGCCATCACCATCACGGCAACTCTTACGTAGCAGCATCATTACCGCCGATTAACTGAGCACTAATTTTCAAAAACTAGGGTACTGGTTATAACACGGCGTTTGTGCACAATCTTCTCCTTTGGGTGACACAGTTCTGTTGAATCCGTGACTTGGTTGTGGGGAGAGTTTGAATAGTATTGATTGAGCTAATTTGGGGATTTAGGAAGACCTTAATGGAGTGAGCGGGGGAGACCATGCACCTACTAATTTATTTCCAAGGTTTATGTATTTTGCTTCAAGCATTTTATTGTGGGTGGTAGTGTTGGCAGTGTGCGATGGTGGACAATGTTGGGTTTGTGGCTACAGTGTTGGGTTTATGACGACGCTGTTGGGTTTATGACGACGATGGGTGACACGTGGTGGTCGGCGACAATAGTGGCGGTGGTCTGACAGGTGGTAGTGGTAATGAATAAACCGTACCAAAGTTGAACGGTTGGGAAAAACAAAAGTAGAAAAAGTAAACCGTACCAAAGGAGTACCTATGAAAAGTAAATCGGATCAAATCAGTACCTGAACGTTTTTAGTAAAATCACATTTTCTAAATAATGACAGTTCTATCCCTCTGATTTTTTAACGGCATCAGTTGTCCGTCAGTCGAGGTACTGATTTGGTACGCTATTTTAAAGTTGGGGACTTTTTTGGCGCATCTTCAAACTTGGGTACTAAAATTATACCGGAGGTAAACTTGAGAGCGCAATTTTAGGATTAAGCCTTAAATTTAAAAGTTACTCATTAAGGTTCCACAAAAAAGGATGAAATAACTTTAGAGAAAGTAAATTTTCTTATATGTATCAATAATTGTCAAAGCGAAACTCGATTTTTTTTACAAGACAAAAGTCATTAATGATCGAATATATAGTAAATGCCTCCAAAATATCTTTCTTGATATGCACATCAAAGAATCTGTGAAAAAATTATCATAAATCTCATGCGGATAGGAGATAAAAAAAAAAAAAAAAAAGGACGTGAGAAGATTGGTGGACAAATGTATCTTTTCTCAAGGTGTTTTTAATGTTACAATCATTTCGTCCCATCAGAGGGGGCATACGCGCTGTTATGATAAAGGCACACTATTCAGTTGTAATTTAACCTTAAAATCAAATACTTTAATGATATTAACTCGTTATGAGATAATTTTTTATGCCTCTGAAATTTTTGCTCGCTAAAATCTCTAAGGATCTGATTAGACCACGGAATTAACCTTGAAATTGAGGTAGATTTTGAAATATTAAAATTAAAATTCATATCTAATTTCAAGAAATTAAAAACTGCCCACGGTCCAATTCTTAAGGCCAACTTTAAATTTGCAATTCCGGCCCATATGTTTTGTCATTGTTTCTGTCTATCGGCTCACGGCCTCTGCTCGACGCTGGTTTTGGAACTCTCTGCCTTCTCTCTTCTCTTTGATTCAACCTCACCATGGCAGCGACGATCTTCCTTCTTTCCTCTCTTTGACTTAATCTCACGATAGCAGCGGCAATCTACTGCGCAGACGGCGGCAGTTACGCTCTAGTATTTTGACGGCGATGGCGACAACGATCTACTGCCTGCGGTGACGATGGCGACGATCTACTCTTTTTTACGGCGGCGAAGACAGTCTAGATTAGTCAAGCATCTATGCTGATTTTGCTTTGATATGTCTCGGTTAACTTTGTTATAAATGTTGATTTTGAGTTTGGGTCAAATATGGTTGTAATGGACATGGCTTAAATGTTGTCTTGATTTAGGGTTTTCCCACCTCTCCTTTTGATTTATCTTCCTTTCAACTCTGATTGGTTTGAAGTTGAACCCTAAAAAATTTTCGTACTTATTTACTAATAGTGATAGGTCGAAGATTCACGGCATGTTGAGATAATCTACAAGGCTCATCCGTTTAGATGAATGATGAGATTTTGCAACAGTGATCCCCCTGTCCATTCAAAATGTGTATGCTTCAGTTCGTCTGGTGTTTGATCGTAAGCCAAAACCAAAATCTAGAGGGTTTCCTAAGATTGTGTTAGTGGGCACTGGAGACTTCATCATCTACGTGCTGATGAATATGAACTTGTTCATTTGTCTGAATATTTGGCCATGAAACAATGCATATGAAATGTGTCTGATTCAGAGAACGAGTTGCCTGTTGGACATATGAGTAGGTTGTGAACCTGTTTATCAATTCCTTATGAAACTCATACCAGGGGTATGAAGATGCCAATTTACATCAATGAGCGTAGTGGGGTTTGAAAAATATGTTATGTCATTGGCATTGAGCTGCTATATAGTTGATGCTTACTTCTGAATTGTTTTTCTCTGTTTAAAATTTGAAATACTAAGCCTTGTGGCTTGTTCACCCATTAATGGCAAACCCAGCGAATGGAATTTGGCTCTTATGATCACGCCTTAGTTGCATAAGTCATGGGCGAGAGTAGGTGCGAGGCTCTAGAGGGGAGCCACAGTGTTAATGGCAAACTCACACACTGTTTCTATTTCGTGTTCTTTGCTTTCATGCTTTGTACCTTTGATGGCCTTGGTTATGTTCTTTTTGTTGGACCACAGTGTTATGCCATCAACTGGCTCTAATTTAAGTCGGTCATTATTTATTTCAGCTTTGAATGGTGAAGCATCTTCCAGCGTGCTTTCAGTTATGGAATTCATTGGCTACGTCGTACAGGTATCGAGCATTCTTCTGTCTATACTGTACTCTATGGTGACCTTAATTCATGGGTATTATAAACAAAGTGTAATAATTTGAACCGTAGCATTGCTGTGTACACCTCATTGAGGAAAAGTTGAATTAACTACTTTATGAATTTGATGACTTATGAGGGCTTAATTCTTCGTATTTCCTCTATGCACAGTTTCTCAAAGCAGGATTGCAAGTGCAGATATCATTTATGAGAATTATCAGAGGTACCCGATTTGAATCAGCTTGAGTTGCTCAAAGTTTATGACGTGCTGATTAGTAATGCAAGGAAGTTTGAGGAAGCCATGGTTGATGATGAAAATAAGCAGTCATAAGGCTTAAGACATGGAGCTAACAAGAAACTTATGAACTTTGAATTGTTTTCGAGCCTAGTTTTTTAGGAACTATTTTCTTATTTACTAGCAGATATCTAACTTGTTAATCATTTGCTGCTTTTAAGACCCACTTCGCTTTGTTAATTCTAAGCACATTTTTATATTTGAGAACATTTTCTTGTTGTCAAGTACTAGCAGAGAATTAAAGTTTTATGTACTGTAACTGTTAGGTTGCAAATTCAAGGTTGTTTATGAATTAGTTGTATTTTTTCATTTTGTATTTAAATCATCATATGTATTTTCTTTTCTTTTTCTTTTGTTCTCTGGGCTGGGGCGGGGGAGTGCTTTTGAGTATGATTTAATAAGACAAATATGAAACTTTTGTTTTATATATTTACCTCTTATATATATATATATATATATATATATATATATATATATATATATATATATATATATATATATATGGGACCGATCCACACCCACCGGTGGAGAAATAACAATTTTTCCACCGAACCGCAGGTAAGAGCAGCGGTTGGGCCACGTGGCGCAAAAAGGCGAAAAAGGCGTACGGCCACTGCATTAATGGCGAAAAAGGCACGAGAAATGGTGAGAAAAATGGCGAGAGAGGAGAAAAAGGACACCAACCGCATGCACAACCAGCGGTTGGCATTAATATGCCTGCCACGTGCCGTCCCCCACCCCTGCCACGTGGCCCAACCCCATGGCCCCTGCCACGTGGCGTCCCCTCCCCCTGCCACGTGGCCCACCAGCATGGACAACCGGCGGTTGGGGCGATGGCCCTGCCACGTGGCATCCCCTCCCCTGCCACGTGGCCCAACCGCGTGTGGTACCAGCGGTTGGTCTCGCGCCCCTGCCACGTGGCGTCCCCTCCCCTTGCCACGTGGCCCAACCGCGGGTGGTACCAGCGGTTGGTCTCCCTCCCCTGCCACGTGGCGTCCCCTCCCCCTGCCACGTGGCCCAACCGCGGGTGGTACCAGCGGTTGGTCTCCCTCCCCTGCCACGTGGCGTCCCCTCCCCCTGCCACGTGGCCCAACCGCTGGTACCACCCGCGGTTGGTCCCCTCCCTCTGCCACGTGGCGTCCCCTCCCCTCATCCGCAGGGCCCAACCGCTCCTACAACCCGCGGTTGGTCCCTCCCCCCTCCCCTGCCACGTGGCGTCCCCCCGCGTGATGCCCCACCTGGTGTCCTTCCCCACGATGCCACGTGTCGTCCTTCCCTCCCCCATGATGCCCCACGTGGTGTCCTTCTGCCGAATTTTTTTTTTTGCCGCAGCCTTTGACCGCATAAACACCCACCCTTCCTCACTTTTTTCTGTCTTTTTTCTTCTCTCTTCCTCGCTTCTCTCTTTATAATCCCCTCCCCCGAACCCTTCTTCTGCACTCTGTCATCTTTTACCAACTTCCTTCGTACTTCATATCTCACCTACATAATCTCCATAACAATACAAACCAAAAAATTTTACGCTAGAAGATCGGTGGATAACCGCTAGAAGATCGGTAGTTTTTTCTTTAAATACATCAAGTCACAACAAGTAAGTATTTTGAATTTCCTTATAATTCAATGTTAGGTTTATACAAATCAGCGTATTACATTTATAGATTCCAAAACAGCGATTTTTTAGGGCGCCAAATATAGACAGTTTTTCACGAATTTATAAAAAATAGCTAGAGCTAGATTTTGCCAAAATGAAAAAAAGAGACCCTAGTTATTCTTAAAGGATCTGTCTCAGGTAAAAATTTCAGATTTTTCCAAAGACTGGAAAGGGGTTAACTGATACGGGGAACCTTGTAACTCTGCAGTGTATTTTAAAATATCAAGCTAGCGCGATTTCGCGCGAAACTTTTATGAGAATCCTAGGATGTTGGGAAGTTCCATTCCCCAGGAATTCGGGCCATTCCGAAGCCGTTACCTATTTTTTTGGCCGAACGGCCCTTTAAGCGCTTGATCCGGACACCGGTTCGCGATTTTTGGGCGAAACCTCCGTAAAATACTTTTTATGTCAAGAATGAATTCAGGAAGCCTCAAGTAGCATTTCGAAGCACTTTTGATATTTTTCGATGCCAGGGGGCATTTCGGTAATTCGCCGCCCCGAGAGGGGTATTTCGGTAATTTTACAGTGCTAAGTTTTTCGACGGACTTTTTAGTCCAGAAATGTAATTACAAAACCTGAAATGTTGTTTTGAAGCTGACGTGGCGCGCGTAGGGGTGTTTTGGTAATTTTCCCGTGCCAAGTTTTTCAAACGACTTTTTAGTCCAGAAATGTAAGTAAACCACCTGAAATGTTGTTTTGAAGCTGGTTCGGGGGCGTTGGGGTGATAGTGAACGCTCAGGGGCATTTCGGTAATTTGCCGCTGATCGGGGGCTATTTTGCTAGGAAGGATCCAGCTTAAAATTCATACCTTAAAATAACTTTTAGTTCAGGAAAGGGTGTGAGACACCCGAAAACTTATTTTGTTCCAGATGTTCTGAACCTTGTGACGCACCGGCGATGACTGCCAGGGGATATTTTGCATAAGTAGCGGGTGTTTTGGTAACTTGCCCCCTTTAAAATTTTTCCTGATATATTTGGTATATAATTGACGTAATACATTTAAAAACTTGACTTTAAAGCGGTTTTGAGGTGTTGGGGGTGTAGGGGCCATCGGGCTATATATTGCTATATAACCACGTTGGCGCTAAATTCAGTGGGAACTAGCGTAATTAAGCGTTCGGAGTGGTGGGAATTGAGGATTTGTTTTAATACATTGAAATAATGACTATTGCTAATGTGTTGGTAAGCTAGGTTAAAGATCCAGTTATAGTTTTGGAATGTAAATATTATGGACGCTAAGTTGGTTTATAATTATATTTTGTTCTTAAAGGTATGAATTTCAGCTCTGGACCTCATGATACATCAATCCTATACGATGACGATGACCACGTCGCGAGGCACGTATTTGACGGTGTCGATAGGGGTGTTTTGGAAACAATTCAAAGCACAAGGCACCTTGAAGAGTGGGTACTAAACAAGGAACAAATACAGCTATTACACCGTCAAAATTTAACCCTGTTCACCGATTGCGGGAAATGGTCTCGACACGACGATTGCCTTATATCCGCTCTAGTTGAACGATGGAGGAGCGAGACGAACTCATTTCACTTCCGGTTTGGTGAAATGACTGTTACGTTAGAGGACGTCGGATTTATACTTGGAATCCCATGTCACGGCAGACCCGTTACTTTGAACGTGCCGTCTGCATCCATAGCGAATATGGCTATGCAGTATTTTCCGGGAATTCCAAGGGCAGCGCTTACAACAAACGGCGTCAAGCTTAAATGGCTGAGAGAGCAGTACGGCGTGCTACCGGATGAATACACTCCTCAAGATTTCGTGACGTATACGAAGGCATTCCTTCTGTATATTATTGGAGCTATATTACTTCCGACGCATTCGAAAAACACGGTGCATCCGAAGTATATGGTGTTCTTGGAGGATCTTGAGGAGGTATACTCCTATTCGTGGGGTTCAGCTGTCCTTGCGCACCTATATCGAGCACTGCATAAGGCTACGAGAAACGGTGCCAAGTCCATTGCCGCCTGCCTGACTCTATTACAGGTATGAGCATTTATTTTCTTGGTAGGATCCTTAGTCAATATATTCGGGATTAATTACTAATTCCATATAATGTTTGCATTCACAGGTTTGGTCTTACGAGAGGCTACCCATGGGTCGTCCACAACCGTTGGTAGATTCCGATGAGACGTGGCCTAGGGTGTGGGCCTGGGGGCCTACGACCAACCGGAGGAGGAGACGGGTAGACCCTCACCACCATCTAAAGTTCTATCGGGGGGAACTAGAGATACTAGATGCATCCCAGGTGACGTGGCAGCCATATGGCAAGGTGATGCATCTGTTGGATGAGTGGTGTTGGCAACTTCCGGTGTCGTACGTGCTGGCAGGTTTGGTTCGGGTGCCGCTCATTCACTTCGAAGAATGTGAGTTTCAGATGCCCGATCGAGCTATGAAGCAAGCTGGCTGTCCACAAGGGATACCAAAACCCGCTGTAGACATGCGGCCATACAGGGGTGGTCGAGGGCCGAACTTCGAGGTGGCTGATGCCTTGATTTTGTTGGGTGACGAGGTGCACCAGTGGAATACCTGGCAGGAAACGTATGATAGCCTTGTATCGCTGAAGCACGACGGCATTAGTACTGAGGAATACTTACAGTGGTTTCTCAGGGTGACGCGCACGAGGGTGAATCGCCCTTCCCAGGTGAAGAAGACATCGTACGCGCCACGTGAGGTCTATGACCAGTTCTGGGCATTGGCCATTGTAAGTCATGCTAGTGTTGTTTGATAATTTATTTGCGCACCTTATCGACCATTTGTCAAATATGATTAGCCATATTTTCTATGCATGTTTTTTAGGTTGACCAGGGCATTGAGGTGTTCAAGCAGCTGGAGTCGTTTGACTGGTTTGTCGCGCAGGCTCCTGACAATCTTAAGAGGTCCATTGAGAAGTACAAGACTGAAGTTCAAAACTTTAGTCTTGCGTACCGGGGTTACGAAGGGGAGCCGTCTAGTCGCCCTCGTCCTGAAGCGTACGACTATCAGCCCCAGAGTCAGGTGTGGGAGTCGTCTGGTCGCCCTCTTCCTGACGCGTACAACTATCAGCCCCAGAGTCAGGTGTGGGAGCCGTCTGGTCGCCCTCCTCCTGACGCGTACGACTATCAGCCCCAGAGTCAGGTATGGGAGCCATATAGTCGCTTGCCTCCAAACGCATACGACTCTCAGTGCCAGAGTCAGGTTCCCCAAGTAGGAATCCAGGCCTCGCGCCCAAGCTTTCGGTCGGACAAAGGACAAGCGACGAAGCCATTGAGGTCGGACAAGATGGCTTGGATCGACCGGCACTACTTCGGGCATGAGCCTGTCAATTCAGCAGACTTTCCCCTTGCGACATTCCTAGGTCATGAGGATATCAGAACGTTGGCGCCGGAGACAGATCTTTCAAATTTTGTCATGAACGCTTACATAGAACTGCTCCGGATTAGAGAGCAACGTTTTAACCGTTCTGAATATTTGAAGCTTAACATGTATCCCACTCATTTTGTGGAATTAACGGTGAGAGAATTCACAGAATGGAGGCGAGGGGGCGGCAGGAGTAAGTGGAAACCAGGTCGAAACGTGTTAGGCATGATGAACGCAGACTATCAATGTCCCGCTGCTGATGCGAACCTTATCATGATACCCTGTCATCATGCAAACCACTGGTTCCTATTAGTTCTCCATCCAGCGTTCAGAACGGTTCACATATACGATAGCCTAAGGGAGGACGAGCCTGGACAGCTGCTGGCACAGATGTACAACGAGTACATCACTTTAGTGGTTAGTATTTATTTTTTGACCTTGGCTCATAGTATATTGTTCTTGTCTCATAGGCTTGATTCTCGTTTTTATTGTTGGATGCAGACTACTGTCCTCTCGCTAGCATGCGGACGGCCACAGGGTGACCCTTGGACGGTCGTGATGATAAAGGACCGACCAAAGCAATATAACGGTCACGATTGCGGGATTTACGTCCTCAAGTACATGGACTACATTGCTCGCTCGGAAGTGCTCAAACACTCCTCGTGGACTAGGAAGGATGCCTTGACGTTTAGGTATAGGATAGCCTGGGAGCTGAAAAAGAATGAAGCTAGACGCCTTCATTACCATTATCCTGACGTGCGTGGCTAGCTGCTGTGATGTTACCACTATCAATAATCCACAAATCAAATCACAAATTAAAGATTGCACAAACCAAATCACAAATTTAAACATTATATAAGTTCAATTTATACAACTGAAACATTAACCCTAACACTCTTCCTCATCATCGTCCTCCTCGACCATACTGCCAGGTTCGATACCTAACACTTTATAATGGTTTCTCTTGTCATGATCAGTCATCTTGTTACACAACGCACACTTTCGTAATTTTTTTTGACCCGTTGCTTCTTCAATCGGATTCTTCATGCGTATTGCTCGTTTTCGCCCTTTTGTTTGAGAAATAATTGGATCAAAAATATCGTCCTCCTCACCTTGTAGGTCAGTACCGTCAATGACTGGCTGTTTGGCTCGATTGAATCTACCGCCTGGAGTTGTCCGAGTAGTCGGAGTGTCCACAGTTTCTGGTAATGCCATCCTAAACTGTGCATGCTTAGCCTTATCCCGTGCGGCTGCTTCAACTTGATACCTGTACCCATCAAATGTCGACGCTGCATCCATTGATAAACCGTGCATGATGTTACAAAGGTGATTATATCGCAGCGTCTCAGATTGCTCGAAATCAACTGAAACATTGGGCACGTAAGGAATGTGACCGTGGACTCTGTTGGCTTCCTTCGTCCACCGTTCCAAGATATACGGTGGAGGGATTTCACTAGCATTCTTGGCGCTCAAAACCCTCAACGCGTGTCGACAAAGTATACCTTTATGCTCAAACAGTTGACAGTTGCAATTAACCAACCCGGTGTCCTTACAAACTGCTACGGTAAAATGTCGTCTGGTCCTCGGAGCCGACGAAGAGCACGGATTGGCGAAGTTCGTCACATTTGTCAAAGCATAAACCTTGATATCTCTGGTGGAATACTCGTGCAACTTTGTCATGCCATATTGATTCGACTTTAGTAGTTCCTCTTGAAACTGTCGAAACATTTCCTTGGTATAGACTTGAGCCGCATGAGCCTCTAAAGGTGAATAAACTAGTATAGCTCTTTCTTTGCAAACTGTAGCCGCGTCGGCTTCTCTCTCACGGTACAATTGCCTGTCAACGGCTTTCTGCATCTCTAGTACGAACTCCGCTATACTTGAAGACTGGCCTACGTACCCATCAAAGAATGAATTCATAGCTTCGCTTCTCGAGGTCGTAGTCATTCCGGCTGCAAAAAACTTCTTGGTGTAGGCACCGACCCACTGTGTCTTGATCTCATACAACGATTGTAACCATTCGTGATTGTGCAAATAGTAAGTATCCATTAACGTGGCCCACCTCTCCTCGAACACGTCTACCGTCAACGATTTCTTCACACATGTATTAAAGTCAGTCTTGAATGACGGATGGTTTGCATATACATGGTGAAGCCGTTCGGGATATTTGTTGCTTATGTGCCATGTGCACAGGCCATGGTGAGTATCTGGAAGGACCTTAGCGATTGCATTTTTCATTGCCAGATCTTGGTCGGTGATGATGGTCTTTGGAGGAATATGATACATTGCTTGAAGCCACGTTTCAAATAACCACGTAAATGACTCCTCCGTCTCATCCCTAAGCAGGGCAAAGCCAAACGAGATTGACTGATAGTGGTGGTTCACCCCGGTGAACGGAGCAAAAGGCATAGAGTACTTATTGGTGCGGTATGTGGTGTCAAACGTCACAACATCCCCAAAATTTTGGTAAGCAGCTCTAGAACGGGGGTCCGCCCAAAATATAGTACTAATGCGGTTCTCATCATCCAGTTGGAGACTGTAAAAAAATCCAGAATTCTCACTCTGAAGGGACCTGAAGAGATCAAGTGTAGTTTGAGAATCACTCTTACCGAAAGACTCTCTCCTCTGAGCACGAAGTTCATTTCGAAGGTCTACTTCGTTGAAACTCAACTTGTCAATCCCCCCAGCCTGGCTTGAGAAAACCCCCATCATCTTAGAAGGTGGAATTTTAGCCTCGGCCATTGTAAAAATTAGTTGTCTGTGTGCCGCGCTTATTTCTCGGTGTTGATGAATTTGACCAATCTTACTGGGGGTCATCAACTGATGATTATGGCTCAACTCCACTCCTGTGACAACCCAATGGTTTTCATTTTTTCGGTGTACTGCATACACATGGGCCTTGCAGCCGGTACCCGGAAATGTGTCCCGTTTTCTTTGTCTTGTTGTCCCTTCGTCACTGATCCGAACGACCGGAGTTACATGCGGTGCTCCTCTATGACACTCAAATAGTCTTGCACAAATTTGATCTGTATTCGCCCGTTTTCTAGTCGTCTTAGTTCTAATACCGAAACCTATCGTTTTCGAATATGCTCTATAGTATGCTTCAACTTCGTCCAGTGCTTGAAAAACTTGACCAACGTAAGGTGGATCAGAACCTTCACAAAAATTATTTCCTCCAGTTGCATCCATATTTATACTGGAATCTAAAAAATAAAAATTATATCATTCTCAACAAGTCATAGATTTAAATAAAAGAAGAATAAAATTTATTTAAACCACCGTCTTTCAGGAAATTTGGTATAATGTAAAATTAGCAAAATAGCCCCCGATGAGCGGCAAATTACCGAAATGCCTCCGGGGGTTCATTATCACCCTAACGCCCCAAATCAGCTTCAAAACAACCTTTCAGGTGCTTTGCTTACATTTCTGGACTAAGAAATCCTTTGAAAAACTTAACGCTGCAAATTTACGAAAATACCCCTATCGGGGATGCGAATTACCAAAATGCCCCCTGACAAAAAAAATCTGAAAAGTGCTTTGAAATGGGATTTTAAGCTTCCTGAATTCACTCTTTAAAATAACTTTTCAGGTGTCTCACACCCTTTCCTGAACTAAAAGTTATTTTAAGCACAAATTTGTGTAATGTAAAATTAGCAAAATAGCCCCCGGGGGTTCATTGTCACCCTAACGCCCATCAAACCAGCTTCAAAACAACCTTTCAGGTGTTTTACTTACATTTCTGGACTGAAAAACTTTTTTTCGGGAAAATTACCAAAACACCCCTCGCGGGGGGCAAATTACCAAAATGCCCCTGGCTTCAGAAAATATCAAAATTGCTTTAAAAAGCTATTTTAAGCTTCCTGAGTTCATTCTTGATCTAAAAAGTATTTTACGGATTTTTCGCCTAAAAATCCCGAACCGGTGTCCGGATCGAGCGCTTAAAAGCCCGTTCGGCCAAAAAATTAGCTAACGGCTTCGGAATGGCCCGAATTCCTGGGGAATGGAACTTCCCAACACCCTAGGGTTCTCATAAAAGTTTCGCACGAAATCGCGCTGTCTTGATATTTTAAATTACACTGCAAAGTTACAAGGTTGCGCGTATCAGTTAACCCCTTTCTA
Source organism: Escallonia herrerae (assembly GCA_033070095.1). Classification (NCBI taxonomy): domain Eukaryota; kingdom Viridiplantae; phylum Streptophyta; class Magnoliopsida; order Escalloniales; family Escalloniaceae; genus Escallonia; species Escallonia herrerae. The sequence goes on from JAVXUP010000282.1 coordinate 26,180, forward strand.
GTCTTTGAAAAAATCTGAAATTTTTACCTGATACAGATCTTTTGAAAATAACTAGGGTCTCTGTTTTGTATTTTGGCAAAATCTAGCTCTAGCTATTTTTTATAAATTCGTGAAAAAACTGTCTAATTAAGTTTTCACCTTTAGCGACAATTACGCCCCGCAATCAGCTGCAAAACAACATTTCAGGCGTTTTACTTACATTTCTGGACTTAAAAGTCCGTTGGAAAACTTTTTTGGGAAAATTACCAAAATACCCCTCTCGGGGTGGCAAATTACCAAAATACCCCTGGCTTCAGAAAATATCAAAAGTGCTTTAAAATGCTATTTTAAGCTTCCTGAGTTCATTCTTGATCTAAAAAGTATTTTACGGATTTTTCGCCTAAAAATCTCGAACCGGTGTCCGGATCGAGCGCTTAAAAGCCCGTTCGGCCAAAAAATTAGCTAACGGCTTCGGAATGGCCCGAATTCCTGGGGAATGGAACTTCCCAACACCCTAGGGTTCTCATAAAAGTTTCGCGCGAAATCGCGCTGGCTTGATATTTTAAATTACACTGCAAAGTTACAAGGTTGCGTGTATCAGTTAACCCCTTTCCAGTCTTTGGAAAAATCTGAAATTTTTACCTGATACAGATCTTTTGAAAATAACTAGGGTCTCTGTTTCGTACTTTGGCAAAATCTAGCTCTAGCTATTTTTTATAAATTCGTGAAAAATTCTATTTCTGACGCCCTAAAAAATCGCTATTTTGGAATTTTTCGAATGTAATACCCCGATTTGTCAAAACGTAATTTTGACGCCCTAAACACGAATTTTAGACTATTGTAAGAACAATTTAAGCGTAACACAATTTAAACAATCAATTGGTAAGAACAAATTGAAAAATACTTACTTGTTTTAACTTGATATATTTCAAGAAAAATCCACCGATCTTCTAGCGTAAATTTTTTTTGTTTGTATGTAGGTGAGATAGGGAGAATGAGGAGGGTGGAAGAAATGATTCGGGGAGGAGGGATTTTATAGAGAGAAAAGTGAGAGAGGAAGAGAAGAACCGTGAGTGAACAGCAGGGAGGGGGAGGGGGGAATGACACGTGGGGGTGGGGGGGTAGGGTGGTAATGACACGTGGGGGAAGAGGGGGTTCACGGGTGGGGGAAGGGGGGTTCACGGGTGGGGGAAAAGGACATAGGGTGGGGGCCACGGGGTGGGGGGCAAGGGGGTGACGCGTGGGGGGGCAAGGGGGTGGGGTCACGGAAGGCAATAATGCCAACCGCATGTAGGAGTTGCGGTTGGGCATTATTGCCACCATTTTCTCACGAGTTTTTCATTTTCTCGTGATATTTTCGTGAATTTCTCGTCCTTTTTCGTCCATTTTCGTCCCTTTTTGCGCCACGTGGCCAACCGCTGCTCTTACCTGCGGTTCGGTGGAGAAATTGTTATTTCTCCACCGGTAGATGTGGATCGGTCCCCATATATATATATATATATATATATATATATATATATATATATTTACTTTAGTAATTTCAATTCTTAGTTCAATCTTTTGTGATAACCAATCAATAGAATACAAATTTTATTCAATTCTAAATCAATTTCAGAATTGAAATTGAAGTGCAATTCTCAATTTCAATTCCGTTTGTCAATCGACCTGCTGGAAATGCTGTAACACAGTCATTGCTATTGCTGTCACCAAAAAATAACAGGAAGTTTGACGTCAGAGTCGTCACCACTGTGGACTCGGTAGATAAACAGTCGGTCGTAAAAAGGAGTTGATAGTTTTCGCTCTCAAATTTTGAATTCCCAACTACTGACTTCACATTTTCAAAATTTGGGGGCATTTTGTAATTGTGATTACAACTTTCATTTCCCGCGAGGAGGGGCAAATGGGCATGGTGGATTTGGGTGAAGACGAAGACTGGGAGCTCGTTAACCTCGATGGCTTCATCTGCCGGCGCCAGAAGCGCCACCGCCCCAACCCCACCACCTCCGCCGCTCCACCGCCACCGGATCCCGCCGCTGACGAGAGGAGCCGCAGGGAGCGGAAGAAGAGGGCACTGACCAAGCTCAAAGAAGGGTACCAAAGAGAGATCGACAGATGGGAACATCTGTCGAACACCTTGCAGGCAATGCACGACAGGACCCAAAGCCAGCAACAACAGGCGGCGCCGCTTGAACAGGTTATCGGCTCGGCTCTTTCGCAGGCGCAGTCGTCGGACTCAACCTGCCAGAGACTTGTCGATGACCTCCTCGCTCAGGTAAGATTTGTTGCACTATATCTTAATTAGGGTTTCTGTTTTATGTTGTTTGCTTACCTGGGAGAAATTGGGAAAGCCCTAAGCCCCTAAAGTAAGTGAGGTCTCAAATCTTCATATCTCGCAACTTTTTTCAGTCAAATCATCAGAATTCTTATGATGCTTACCCTTTTACTTGGGTAAGCTTGAAATGTGATCATCATTTTGCTTTCCTAGCAGTAAAAGATAGGCAATTTGTTCCCGAGTCGTAAACTGTTTTTGAATGACAAAGGCTCCGCTCTCAACTCTTGCTCTCGTTACAATTTGGCCGCGATGGCTAAATTGTAAATATGTATTGACTTCCCGTACCAGTTCTTGTATCAAATCAAGCTATTGTACCGGCTTTTTCCGTCACAAATTGTACTTATATGTTTCATTGAATTTTTCCTTTTGACATTTTGCAAATTTTTAGGATAAATTTAGTACATGTAAATGTTGACTATATTCATTGTTTCATGCGAGCTTGACTTGCAAAACGTTTTTTTTTTTTGTTTATAACTGTTATTCGAGTTAAATCTAAAGACCACATGTACTAAATGTATTCTCAAAATTTGTAAGAAGTTAAGTGGGTAAAATCTAATGAAGCGGAGGGAGTTGTTGACTTAGTATCAGTTTATCATAAGCCTAGATAGATTGCAAAACCTTGATAGGGATTCTTTACATCTACGTTCATAGATGTATACATAATACATGCATTTATGTGGGAGTTGTCATTTTTTTTTTGTGGGTAATAATTTTGTAGGCAGAAGCACATGAAGCAATCATACAGGATGCTTCTCACTTATGCGACGTTGCAGAAGCGCTATGCAGCGCACAGGAAGAGAGAATAATGCAGTCATATATGGGTCTTCCTGTCTGGGCGTCATCCCCGCATGAGCTCATAGCATCGCTCTGTGAAGAGTAAACCTTGGTTGTAGGAAATAGCTACGCCAGCTAGGGATTGAAGAAAGGAGTTCATACCCAGATTTTTCTTACAGTTCGTAGCAGTTTGATGTAGGTGTACAAAGAAGACCTTTGAACATCATTATGATGTAATGTAGATTCTTCTGGAGTGGAAGCTCTCTTAGTGAAGGACAAAAGCTTTGGCTGGCCAACCAAAGATTGGCCTTAGAACTTGAGAGGGATGTTATTAGTCAAACGTTGTATGAAAACTCACTTGATTTTATTGAATGAATGGTCTCGGCAACCTCAAAGTGGTTTTTACTCGTATTCGGAAACAGCTTGGCCCTAAGTTCTTGAAATGTTTGGATCAATGACCATGTGTTACTAAACTTAGCACATAAGGATACTAACCACCAGGGCACCCTGTGTTTCTGAAGTGACCAAATACTTTAATAGCTTGTTTGTGAGTTTTGGGCGAGAGAAAGGAAGAGAAGAGAAGATAAAGGAAGAGAAGAGGAGGGAGCAGAAATAATTTGGCCTTGTGTTTGTGAGTTTTAGGATGGAGGAGAAAAATAATTTCTTTAATGTTGTTTGTGAGTGGAAAGAAAAGAGCTAAAATTAGCTTATATTTTGTAACTGATGTTAGATTTTGTGTTTAGATACAAGGGTAATGTTGGTATTCAAAAAGTCATTAAACATCTTTTCCTTTCTCTCCACTTCTTCTATAGTTTAAGAAGAAGAGGAGCCTCAAGGTTTCTTTCCATTTTTCGTCTTTTCTCTCCTCACAAAAACTCACTGAACTAGGGAACTTGAAAGAAATGAATCTCTTTCCTTTCCTTTCCCTCTCCAAATTGAAAATTGCAAACCGGGTGCGAATGCTTTTATTATGTTTCTCAATGTGCCGCTGTTTTTGTGTTCTCGATTTATCTAGTGCAATCTTTGTACCCTGGACCTTCTTTAAGATGCAAATAATATACTTGCAACGTGAGAATTCAATATACTATTTTTCGGCAAATTCGTCAGTGTGATCAAACTCCTAAAAAACAGGGGAAAATGCCTTTGGAGTAGGATGTTCTAAGAACACCCCATCAACACAGGATTTTATACTGAAAATTGAATGCTGAAAAATGGCAATGTTTGGTTTGGTTCTACTATGGTGTACCATGGATGAAAAAAAAAAACTGGATTACCAACTAGAATTGTCCTTTGCTTTCGGATTTACTTATTTTGATAGCAAGGTTTTGAGATCGATTTCCTTTAGACGTGAAGGAACCACTTCAACTGGTTGAACCACAAAACCAGCCTTCTTGCAGACATCTTCGAGAAGTTTAACTTGTGAGGGTCCATCAGGGCAAAACGCAACTACAGCACCTCCGCTACCAGTAAATTTTGATGCAGCACCAACTCGTCGGGCCACTTCCACCATCTCTATGTTTAGAGCACCAAGAGCATCCTCTCCAAACATGCGCCTGCATGAGATCCAAATGCAGAAGTTCACCTGAGTATGTGTACACACATGCTGCAAAAACTACAACGAAGAATGCACCACCTTCATGATAATGCTGGTAAACGTGATCAAAATGGAATGCATTGTATGATGCAAAGGGCATGATAATGGGGTCGAGATATAAAAAACCAGTTGGACTCTCAGATGCAATCTGAACTTGTGAGATGCCCCACATCTTTTACCTCCGTAGGTCAAAGTTACGATTCATGAGCCTTGCAAGCCTAGCATAGTCCTTTTCAAGCAATGCTGCTCGTCCTTCTAAAGCTAAGTTTGCAACTTCCTCCATGGATGAGATAATAAACTTGTCTCCGTCCAGCCATTTTTGTCTAACTGTACTGTGTACCTGCACTCTGAAATCTCTTGTTAAAAAGTGCATTCTACTTCCAGCAGACTTATTAGATCAGTAGCACAATGGCCACAAGCTACAAAAGTACCGTACCATATTTGTGTCCCAACTACAGAAATTTTAAACCCAAATACTATCACCAAGAGGACAACCTTTTGATAAACATTGATGTAGATGACAAATGCTAACAGATATCTTGGATGATAAGTATATCATGGTTCTCCAATAAAATTTGAATTTACATCACTACTACATGTGGAAATTTGAATTTACACCACTACTATATGAACTTGTAGATACACAACGTAAAAGCACCACTACCATATGAACTTGTAGATACAACGTAAAAGCACGTGGAGTAATAAGAATTAGACCTAACACAATTCCAAATAGAAAAACTTGCTTAAATCTATACTAATGAGAATTTGATAAAATCAGCCATTCCCCAACTCAGCAAGGACTTGATACCAAACATCAAAAAGCTCCAATAAACTTGTATAGAATCTTCACAGAAATAGGTAATGGAATACATAAAAACAAAGTGTCAAAGACGTAACAAGATGCTTCCACAAATAGGTGTTAGAAGAAGAGAAAAACCAGTCATATCATGCGGAGCAAACATAAGAAATTACAAAATTGTCTACACATTACTAATTATTGGGGTTGAAAGGAAGCGGTGTTCATCAGTCAAACCTCTGCTCAGGCGTTCTTTCATCAAAATTTTGCCTTGGATTAGGCATCCACTTCAGTCCAACATTCTTTTAGAGTTTATTTAACATTTCCCATATTAGTAAGATAAAAAAATTGTTGGGAGACTTTTCCCTTAGTCATTTAAACAAGAAACTCTCAAAAACCTAGAAAAGGTTAGCCTCTTTGCCTTCCCGTGATTTTGTTCTTTGTAGAATTGCACTGAATTGAAGTTAGGGTAAACGACCCCAAATCAACTCAACTTAATTAATCTGAGTTGCAGTTTCAATCTTGCATACAATCCGCATTTAGGAAGGTCAGTTAAAAATTTGAAATCAATTTTTTTTCAGTGTCTTCCGAGTTCCTAGTAACATAATGAATGATGACAAAAATCCACAAGACCTTAATCCACAAGAAAAATGAAAAGCAACTAATCCCTTCATACCTCGAAAAATTAAAAAAAAAAAGTATATTTTACTTATTCATTTATATTCAAGATGGCAACTTCACACCTTTTGGCGGTTTTCAATATTATTGTTCACCTTAATGTCATTCGAGGTGAACATGGGACGTTATGTGACTTTATACTTATATGTTAGGAAAAAGGTTGCTATCTAGAAGCAAAACCAAAAAGGAAAGCAGACTCTTTTACAAGGAGTGAGAAAGTAAAATAATAGGAAGGATTTGAAGCCATTATATGATACTAACCTTCCCAGAATCACTTGGGTTTTCGGCATAAATGAGGTGGAGAGGTGGGAGAAGATTTGTATCCATTGGGATATACTTTCCATGCCCCAAGTCGTCCATGTAGGTCTTGCTAAAGTCCTGCAAATTAATGTAAGCATTGGTTATCCATGTAACATGTCTATTGTCTAATACATTCAACTGACATACCATGTATACGAGGCCCCCATAGACCTGTGCTACCCTATCCTGCAGACCAGCAACAATTCCAAGTTCTTTCTCTGCACTGAGGATAAGGTTAGGCCTTACCTCTACCTTAACCAGATGCCTGACTTTGTAGAAGTCAAGAAGGCAGCTAAGGGCAGCACATACAATAGCACTGGAACCTGATAGCCCTGTCTGATACATAGAAAAATTAATACCTTTAAGCTAAGTGCACCACCTGGCCGCATTGAGTAACGAAACACATGTATGTGCAAGCATGAATGATGAGTCGTATGCTAGAGATTGAAAAGCTAATATATTACCACTCGATTGAATCCCAAAGCTCAGGAATTCAATATTATCGTGGTGCATTTCTGACAAAGTACTTGTTAGCTAATCTGTAAATTTGCAAACTGGAGCCATGGAATCTACCCGGCTCTAAACACAATTCTCATTTGCAAACACCACAGCGGTTACAGCAGCTGTGTAGTGCGAAATGAAAATTATTGATTGCACCTGATTGTTCTCCACAAGTAGAAGTACGCACGATTGTTCTCTATTTTTTTGGTAGTCAACAACACCCTTGTGGGTAATATAAGAGGCTAAGAGCTAATAGGCCTGAGAAAGACGGGACTAGTACAACCATAAAAGCATGCACGTATCCTTAAATGGGCATTTTCTTGTGATAAAAACTAGGGCAACAATTAAATTAGTAAGACTGCATTTAAAGCTTGTACAGTGTACATACCTTATATCTTAATCTCACGTTAGAGTTTGAACTCTGTACGAAGTGGATGGTTATGCATTTATGCTATGCATTTCACAAAAAGAAGGTCTAATTCTATCTGTAACAAGCTTACTCCCTAATCATCTCAGCGCAAACTGTTCAGCTTTGCTGTTTTTATTCTTATCCAAGGTAAGCTAATTTCTAAGATACCATCACTTACACGAACGGTAGTTGGAAATGCGCGACAGAGAATGGGCAAACCTATAGTTTCAAACAAAAAGAAGACCTCCTCCTAGAGAGTCAGCATCATGACTCCCACCAACATCCTAAATATCCCAATAACCGTGCTAAAGTTTATGGAATTGATCTGACTAGCTACTGATGAGTAGTTATGAGATACTAAATATTGCAAGGACCAGAGATTTTTTTGGCGCAGACATGACTTATAAGCAGGTCTACATCAAGCCGGTAAATGCTTTGGGTACCTCCTTAGAAGGATATTCTTAGGGCACTAGGGTCCAACAAGATTGGTAGATACATAATACTACAATCACCAAAACAGTTCATTCACAGAGAAATTAAATGCATTACCTGACGAGGGATATTAGTATCATAGGATAGGGTAAAATTTCCTTCGTGCAAATTGATCCCATTATCCTTGCAGTGATTATTAAACACTTTACAAATTGCCATAAGCAAACGCACACCTCCATAGTAGCCTTCATTCTTTAACCTATCCACCTGCATGAGAAGTAAAACAATGTAATAACTCACTAGACTTAAAGAGTTACTTGCACAAAAAAATGCACAAACAAATTTTAAATGTATAGGCGAAATAGGTGGTTACTTTTGCGCCCTTTTGGCTATTTCTATACACGTTGCATCAGGCACAAAAAAAGGATGTGAAAATTGGGTGTGGAAATTGCCTTTCGCTCTCGTACGTTTCAGTCTGTGTATATAAATCTGCATTTTTTGAGATAAGTAAAGGTCTTGTTCACAAAATAGCACCCAAAGGGGCACAGCATGGAATAGATGCAAATATAAGTATGTAAACCCAGCCAGAAGCTGTCCAAAAAGGCCAAAATGGCATCATGCGAGACGAAATATATATATGTATTGCTACAAGATTGCTGGATCCAGATTAGAACCACTTTATTGTAAATAACAAGATTAAGCTAATGCAGGGTAAGCGGTGCATTGGAGATTCATTTTTCCACATGTACTAAACATAAAAATATTTTGGTGACAACGTAATCAAATGCACAATATGCTAAAAATTGCATCATTGTGCCAGAAGACATTTCCTCTCAATAAATGAGGGGAGACTTTTGATCACCACTAATTCCCAACGTTTGGCACGGAGTAAGTGACAAGTTAAAAAGACTAGAGATGGGTCTTGGGACATCCGTGAGACATCCATATGACGAGAAGAGAAAATTGTCTAGAGTGAAGTTGGCTTTTAGCCCAAGTTGATATATTTGTATTTGCTAAAGAATCCAGAGGTACCTCCTTTAGGTCCAGTTGGATTTCAACAAATGTACCAAGGCCTTATATTATCACGGCAAAGAATGCCGAAGTGATAACAACGTAAAGAAAACTCTAGAAGTGGTACGGAAGGTATACACACATTGGTGCCCTTGACAGATAGCACGTAAAACATGACAGAGAAATAAGATTAGGTTAACACATTCGATCAGCTTGACATCGGAAAAAACTAAGTATATGCATCAACTAACAAATGAGAATAAAAATACGAGAAATTCACAACAAAAAAAAAAAGAACTTCTACAGCTTCTTAAAGCATGTAGAGCAAACCTACTCCCGAAAACAACCTGGTTTGGAGATTTAAGTATTTCCAATTTAACGTGACATCGGCCACCTAAAGCAAATCTAATAAAAAAGTTTGGGCATTACATTCCAATAAAAATATGGATTATATAGCTAAGATGCAGCTATATGACCGATCCAACCATCACATTGGATATTCGCCATTGGTTTTCTGCAGCAAAACCAAGCGTAAGAACATCGAGTAAGGTGAACGTTTACATGTAAGACGTCAAGGGGGGGAAATCCCATGAAACCAGGGAGTAACAGCGTAATCAAATGCGATGCCAAGTGGATTTTTTTTTTCCTTTTGTTGTTGAATTCGTCAATCAAGACAAATCAGATGAATATAATTCACATGTAGATGCACTAAGTACCAGATGGCCTAGGGATTTGAACTGGACGAGATCGTGAGTAGGGTGCGGCGCGATGACGAGATCGTCGGAGGGCTCCAGCTTAACGGAGGCCCAAAAGTTGGCCAGGCTGATCGAGACGGTGCGCCCGTCGTAGACATCGCTCGGGTTGCCGAGCAGCCCAATCCTCGCGTACGCCTTGTGCTCGATCGGCGGCGGTATGTTCTTCTCCGGTCCGCGCTCCATCTTGATATCGGCCTTGCGTCTCTTCTGGTCAGACTCCTCGTTGGAGTCGTGCATTTTTCGGGTCTTATAGTCCATTCACGGAAGAAGAACGCGAATGAGAAGAGGACAAAATAGCTTACGCAGGCTTGTGTCCTCTAACAGCCACGTTTTCTTGTATCAAAAGACCTCCAAAAAAAAAATAAGGCAATCACGAGAGCACCAGTACTGACGTGGTGTGTAATAAACGGATTTACTCATTGAATAATTTTTTTTATTGTTTGAAATTTTGTTATCCCTTTAAACACATTTGTCCGTTGTACAATTTTTTTTTTTGGCTCTGTTAGGTTTGATAACTTTTATCAGATTTGTAAATAAAAAAAAAAAAACTCAGTCCATATCCATTGTGTGCGTTATTGAAAAGACGTCTGAGGAGGTGTGAAGAGAGTCGCTAAGACTCGTGTTTTAGCTGAAACCAATATTATTATCTAAGTAAACAATGATGTTATGGAATTTCATTTAATTGGAGATAATGTTTCTTGCTTGTCTCGTTGGCTCCACGTCAGCGATTCCAAACTTATCTTGTCAACAACACGGCCAGGATTGTTTATTAGGTTAGAATTGAAGGATTTGGAGATTATGATTACCTATAATTGTGCATGTGGTGTGCAATTTAAAGTTTGTTAGTTAAATTGTTCAAGTTTCCATTAAAGTTAGAAGTAAATGAATTTTTGAAATGATCACATCTCACTTTTTTTTATGCATGTTAGGGGTGAGTAATGTACGGTTGGTACAGTTTTAATGAATTGGACGCATCAAATAGATTTGTTTGTACTGATTGACTAGCTTAGACTTGAAGGTTTATTTTTTTGGACTCGTTTGGGCCTATCGAATATTGGGCTAATATACGTGATCACTTTTCTTTTTTTTTTAGTCTGACTATTGAAATTGTTGTGGTTAAATCATAAGTATGACAAAACTAAATAATAACTAGGGTTAGCATATAATTTAAATGCTTTTACTTGCACGTGTATATTTTGGTTTACAGTGATTTTTCAAAAAATAAATTGAATCAATCGAACCGAACATTAGCTTTGAAAAGCAGAAAAAAAAACAAACTAATTATCTTTTTAAATCGATTCGTGATCGGCCAATTTATCATTCAATTGACCAATTAGATCGGTTTTGAACAATTTAAATGCTTGCCCCTAACGCATGTGAACAAATAATGGAAAGTTCATAATTATTGCGTTCACTTTGTCTCCCTGGACTGGACTGCAGCAATTTACACGAAACTGGACCATAATATATGTTCGATTCAAGCCATTTGTGCAACTTGTGAGTAAAGCCCACCGACTGACAATATAAAAAGAGCTCCTCAAGGCCCACGAGTTTGTAAAATAAATCTCAACCAAGCATGCATGCAATCTTTCACATCTCAAAATTTGCCTCCACATTTTGCTTGAATCAAGTCTTAACTTTTATTTAACATTAGCGTAGTCGGCACACGCGATACGTATTAAAAAAAAGTTCACAAAAAAAAGGGTACTATTATAAATTGGAGACCAAGAGAGGAAGAGCAGTAGAAATGTTGACAGTTAGATATTTGGATGGAGCGGTAGGAATAATAAAAGCGAAGACTCAATTTTAAATGTAGTGCGGTGGAGCGGTATTTATTTCAATGAATTTTTTTTAACAATGACCTTGATTATTATTTTTAATTAGAAGTTAGTATATGATAAAGCGACATAGCTGAAAATTCTCAAAGACTTCATCATTTAGGTGTTCTCCCTTAATATAATGTCGTTCACTCATTACTGTGTTATTTTTTTGGGAAATTTAGGAAATGAGGAGTTTTTGGAATAAATATTTGTGAAAGGTGGGTTATATTTGAAAAGTTAAGAAAAAAATGGGGTGAGTTTTATACATTTCTAAACAAGGGGTTGACTTTTTTAAAAAAAAAAGAAGGTTTTTACCCTTCCCCCATTTTGTGTTATGCAAGAATTGAAACAAGTCATGTTATGCAAGTAAGATTATGCAAAAATACTTGTCAATTTATCTAGATATTCAGTTGTCAAGACATTTCTTTCTCCTTTAATAACAAATTTTCCTTCAAAAGTACTTGCCCCCCCCCCCCCCCCCCCGCGGATAGAGGGACCTTAGTGTCTATGCAAACTCCGAATTATGAGCTATCCAGAGCAGAAAATGGTTATGCTTTGTACAAACCATAACAATTCTTACTCCCAAGCACAAACTCTTATCTATTCCACCCACTTTTCTCTTACTGAACTTGGCCTCTTGTTGCGAAACAAATACTAACAACAAGGTTTATCCATACAACAGAGCCATCGATAAACTAATCAAATTCAAATCTTTAAACTCCATCCACAACCTGTTAGACAAAATGCCCGAACGAGACACGGTCACATGGAACATAATCATTTTTTAGTATAGTCGAAATGGGTTTCTAAACGAAGCTCTTTACCTTTATAGTCAGATGGTTAACCAAAAAATTAGAGAAACTTCACTTCTTGAATTGGTGGCATATATTTATAGATTAGTTGAATAAATCGGACGAAAATAGTTGCATCTATTTACTTATTTTTTTGCAGAATAAGACTTGTATCACGACCATCACACCCTCCTAACCTTAAACTTATACAGAATCTTATAAGCAACATTTTATCAAACAGTTGGCGGGCGACTCTTATCTCTTAATTAGTCTCCACCGCCCTCTTCAACTTCCACAAATCTCCTCATCTAATTCTCAATTTCATCCAACAAATCTATTCTCAATGCCTACATATATGTGCTGAGAGGGAAGGGGATGGAGGAAATCTGATGTGTGCCTTTGTTTGTGTGTGTCTGATTTGGAGGGAAAGATGGGGCAGGGGTAGTTTAGGTAGACAAAAGATGAAGTTCCCCCCCCCCCCCCATTCAGAAAATTTTCAAAACATAACCCATTTTTTCTTAAGTTTACAACAAAAAAAAAAAACCACATTCCACTAACTTTTAACCCCAAAGCCCATTTTTTTTTTCTAATTTTCCCTATTTTTTTTTCAATCAAACTTCCCCGTTCGTAGTTAAGAATTAAACCGATTTCCTTTTATACTTAAATAAGTGCCTTTGAGAAACTATTAGAGGTCAAATTACAATAAATTTGTCCCCTATTAGATTCTATCACCGTCATGTCTCTTCCCTGCTCCACCATTCTTACCTAGGTAACACGGATACGGACATCGCGTCCGACACCAGACATCACAATTTTTAAAAAAACTAGATTTTGGATACCGCGGGACACCGCTGAATTTTTTAATATTTTTTTTATTTTATTTTTGTATATATTTATATAATATACACACATTTATATATATATATATATATATATATATATATATATATGTATTAAATATGTACATAATAAGAATAAACATCAATTTGAGTAACTAAATTTCATTCAAAACAGATGAGAAAGAAAGGTATTAACATGAATGTCTTAATAGTAACAAGATTAGAGTCTCAAAAGTAATAAGAGAGAAGAACATGGGACAAAAGGATCAAGGAGATGTCATATATAGCTAGATGGGTCTGTAAAAGAGGTTGGATATGCTGGCGTATCTTCCCATGAACTGGTTAGCTTGGGTGCTTTTGTAACGCCCCAGAAATTAGGAGCTCTTCCACCCCGAACTCCCGGGTCGTTAATCCTACCGAATCACATCAAACTTATCAAATCGTGTTCACTAACACATACCTCAAAACATTTAATCCGAGATCAACTTCAACAGTAGTGGTGGGCTCACTAGAATCTCACACAGACTCTAACCCATTCACAAACCTGCTACAGCTTATCATCACCTGCAGAAGGGAGCCAAACGAAATGTGAGCTTTTGAGAGCTCAGTAAGGTCGTACAAGGATTACAAAAAGGTTACCACACGGTTTCGAGAATCTGAGCAACAATGATTTCCAATACAGTTCGAACGATCAAAATTCAATGATTTTCAAAACGATTCGAATTCGTCATAAACAAAATACCAAAATCACTAAATACAAACACGACGGGTTCCAAAACGATCAATAAAAGATTCTTTTTGAGGTCATCAATTCCAAGATATGATGATGATTTTTCAAAAGATTTCAAAATGTATACAAATCATCTGAGATAGTTCTGTCAGAAATACACTGAAGATTTATCAAAAATATTTCAACACGAGCACAAATTATTTCAGAGAATACTTTTCAGTCATTTTTGTAACAATCACGGCAATATACAGAGTAGTCATTCCTGTAATAGTTACGGGAATACACAGAGCAGATAAAATAAAAAATCAATGTTGATGCTGGGCAATTGCAAATGCCATTCCGACAAGCTAACAGAGTGTACACGTGCATGATATACCAGAATATAATTATTAGTCCTCAACATCGATCAAGGAACTAGACTGCGTTCCATGCAGGATTCAGACCAGCCTTATACTGCCTCCCCACGTAATAGAAACCCAGGTTAACACAGAAAAATCAATAATATCAATAAGCTTTAACATAAGCTCCATTCATCAGAATCAGATCGGATTTCAATAACCATAACATACCAAAATAAGTCATCATTCAAAATTTTCAGAAGAAATCACAGTATACAGCAAGACGATTGCAAATAGTTATCGAATGTAGGCACATCAATTCAAAAGAACAGATACAAACAACTATTAAATTTGCTTAGCATGCAATACATGCGAGCATCACAAAATTTCCAAATAATCGATTTAGGTTCAATATTGGAGTTTTCTGGGCATTAATATATTGATATCAATACGTAATTCAGAGTTCGACATTAATCATAAATATTTGGAAGGAGTACTTATGAGTACGAGTTATCAAAATAAGGGTTCGGACAAAAATCCTTACCCAGGGTTCAGATAGAATCCCTTACCTGGATCCGCAGTTAGCTTATCCTAACCGGAAGTCTTTAGCCTTATCCTAACCGGAATGATCAAATGATCAAAACATAATATACAGTACAATATTATAACTTATTACGGACTCACACATGCTCCCAAAATGAATCTCCCTCACCGTGTATGTAAAATTAATGCTATTTTAAGCATCCTGATATCATTTTTGGCCTAAAAAGAATTTTAAAGAATTTTTACTCGAAAATCCCGAATCGATGTCTGGATCGACCACTAAAAGATCAGTTTCAAAAAAATAAATACCTATCAGCCTCAGAATGGCCTGGAATTTTAGAATATGAAACATATCAGTAGAATAAAGTTTCCATAAAATTTTTAGATTAAAATTATCTGGTTTGCTATACTAAATAAATCCAGAACTTCTTCTCATTGATACTCTAATTTAGCACTCTTTGCAAACACCAATACTTTTCAAAAAATTTCAGAGCGTACGTCTCCTAAAAATAACTGAGGCTACTATTTTAGACTTTGTCCAAATAGATCTCTAAACATATTTTAAAAATTTATAAAGAACTGCTGGGATAAATTTATCTTTAGCAACACTTTTGAGTTCCAAGAATTTAAACCCAGCTCCACTACTGTTCACCATCCCTGTCCTTCGCAGCTCACTTTTCCCATATAATCACCCACAAACCCGCTTCAGTAACCCACTTCTCCCCTTCCCTTTACCCACAAACACATATACACACTTACACATACACTAATACACCAACAAAACACACACCTTAACACACATATATACACTTTCTACACAATTAAACACACACATCCCAGCTACAGCAGCAGTGACACACCTTCACAGCATGACATAAACATAAGGTGACCCCATTACACTCTAAATTTGAATTGAAAGAGATCTTACCTTTTAGGGTTTGATTGTTTTCCTTTCTTCTCCTCTTTTTTTCTTTCCTAGCCGTGTTCTGTTTCCCTTTTCTTTCCATTTGTTTTTGCTTCTCCTTTTTATCTCCTTACCCTTTCCCGAATTCTCTCTTTTCTTTTGTCTTATCTTCTTTCCATTCAATTCCCTAAACATTTAAATCATCCACTAGTTTATAATTTAAGTTGTTTGTCGTCAAATAAACAAGAAGGAGGTGGCAACCTCCTAACACACCTTCCACAACAATTTGACACATAATATGCCATTTTTCAAAGTTTGCAAGATAGCCCCCCAAACCTTACGTAATTACAATTAGTCCTCAAATTTATTCTAATATTTATTATTTTAACTAGATGTCACTAGGACTTATGCTATCACTCATTTTTATTATTTTTTATCACTAAAAATATTAATTTACAATTATGTCCCTAGAATTTTTTTCAAAATTACGAAAATGCCCCCAAGATTTCAAAAAAATTACGTTTCTACCCCAAAATTCTTTTAAGCTCCAATACGTTAGTAATACCGGGGCATTACCCAAAACTACCATCCGTTAATTTTTCAGAGTCCGGATGGTTGTTTGAACCGACTCCCAAAGTTCAGGATACTACAGCTTTCGTTAACAAAACGAAGGGATGAGAGAGAGAAGAATGGTACCTTTTTCTGAGTCGATCTGATTAGTTGGGCTTCAAAGTTCATTTCTAAAAAATTTCCCAAAATATCATTATCATATTTTGGCTTTATACGTGTGGACGCTTCTTCGAGAGGTGTCCGACACGGTGTCCGGTAATTAAAAAAATAAGTCAATAAATTCGGATACTGTTGAGAGGTGTCAGACACGTGTCCGAAGGTGTCGATAGGTATCGGATACCATACCTCGACCTACATGAGGTGTCGGTACTTTCTAGATTCTCGCCTTCTTCCACCGCGCCATCATCAGCATCACCACCAATAAGATGTTGCCTCATGATCTTCATTTATTGCCATAATCATCGTCATCACCGCCAACAGGCATGTCATTGTCGCGCTATGACCACATCTTCAAATCTTCAACGAAGAAAACCAAAAACCTTTTCCTCAATATTTTTGTTACGTTTGACCTGACTCAATTTTCAGCCTAATACAAATGGAAACAAACTTACAACACAGACTTTACAGAACAAAAACCAAATTAAAGAGAAAGAATGCGGCTCATTGACCATCTCATTAATCGTTTTAAAGTCATTTTTCTTGGCAAAATACTCTGTGAAACCAACCACATAGGGATTCCAAATAAACAAAAGGGCTAATTACACTTATATCCCTGAGGTTTGGGGGTAATTACAGTCAAGGACACAAAGTTTCAAAATGTAACATTTCGTGACCAAACATGTTTCAAATGTATCAGCCGTGTCCATCCGTTAGGGTTCCGTCCAAAAAGTGTATTTTTTTGCTGATGTCATCAATACATATTTTTAAAATGATGATACTACCCCTTTTTAAATTAAGAATTCAAGCCTTAATTAAAGATTAGGGTTTTAAAACCCAAAATTAGGGTTTTGTTGAAACCTTAATTTGCAAATTAGGGTTTTTCCGAAACCCTAATTTCCAAATTAGGTCCAATCCCTCACCCCCGGCAGCCCCTTCCCTCCCCGCCGGCAGTCCCCTTCCCTCACCCCGACAGCCTCTTCCCTCACCCCGGCAGCCTCTTCCCTCCCCGCCGGCAGTCCCCTTCCCTGCCGACAGCCCCTTCCCTCACCCTGGCAGCCCCCTTCTCCTCCGACAGTCCCTTCTGTTATTCGCCGAACAAAGCAGATCCACCACCGGCGACGTCGCCATCGCTCTTCCCCTCCATCTCTTCTTTTCTCCCCCGCAGCAGGGGTGTGGCGATTGGGGGCTGTCCTTGACCCCGTTCCATTCATGCAGAAGTGACAGAAATAGGGTTGGGGGCGGGGGGTGGGGGCTCGGGGGGGGGGGTGTGGGTGCTGGGTGTGGGGAGAGGAAGAATAATCAGTAAATTAAGTGGGTAATTTATTTTAAAGTCAGGGGTAATAAAGTCATTTTATTAAAACCGTTAGAATTTTTAGGGTTCCGTTTGTCAACGGACATAAGTGTTACATTTTGAAACTTTGTGTACTCAAGTGTAATTACCCCCAAACCT
This sequence comes from Escallonia herrerae, assembly GCA_033070095.1. NCBI lineage: Eukaryota > Viridiplantae > Streptophyta > Magnoliopsida > Escalloniales > Escalloniaceae > Escallonia > Escallonia herrerae. The sequence goes on from JAVXUP010000282.1 coordinate 43,888, forward strand.
CAGGGACATAGGTGTAATTAACCCTAAAAAAAATCCAAAACAAAGAAACTACACAGACTCGTTACAGTGCCGAAAAATGAAGAATGGTCCCCAACCCTATTTATTCATGGGAATGAGGGCAGAGGAAAGCAGGCGTCTGCGTCAGGCAGGACAAGAGTCCAAGGTGGGTTTTTGGCCATTTACGGAGAATATTGCGCATTAGTCGTCTTGCCCAACGATAATAACAATATAACACACACAGAGGACCTTTGTTTGCTGAAGCGACTTTCTAGGAAGTTGCCAGGAAGTTAATCAAATAAAATATAAGCCTCTCCCGGACCTGGACTATGATTGGCTTGTACTACTGATACCCCTTTTTCTCTCATCTGTTTGTGGTACATGTGCGTCACTCAGGCCCTAGTTTTTTTTGTTTTTGGTTCGGATTTCTTGCACCCATCTTCACAGGTTTTAGCCGTTCCAACTTCTTGACACATGTGATGATGATGATGTATGTAATACAGGGTTTTTTAATAACATTTTTTGAAGCAAGCATGTTGGGTTTTTTTTTTTCCCCCTGCTGTCCAAACAACCTCTCGTATAGCAATTATTACTTGTTAACGATAATTATTAACACAACTTTTTTTAGCTCTATTAAATAAAAGTTATTAACTAGAGACATTTGACGACCATATGTTATTATTATACATGAGTCGTAGGTTTCTTCCTATAATTTCGGGTTGAAGGCAACTTTCATAAAATTTCAGCTTTCACGTCGTGTAAAATTGTGACAAAAGAGAAACTAAGAAAAAAATTGTAATAACACTAGGGCGATTGCCTCCCCCTCCCCTCCCCTCCCCTCCCCTCCCCTCCAACCTTCCAAGAGAAAAACATAAGAAAGAAAGAAAAGAAAAGAAGGAACAATTGGAGTCTGATTAGCTGCCCCTTAATGCTACAATCTTCACGTATAGGATGGTACCTTCTTCGTCACCGTTGATAAGAAACTATTTATTTGCTCGCCTTATTGATGACACATCTTCCGCACTAGTGTGGATATCTGTTTTGAAGAAACTGCTTAAACTCGTGTTAGTAAGGCCCCTTATTTTACTCAGGTTATTTTTTTCTTATTCGTCCAGCCACCGATGCATGCTTTTCAATTTTCCCGAAACAGAAACGGGAAGAAGTACGAAGAAGAGACCGAGGGTTTTCACTCACGAGCAGCGACGGATTAAATGCTATGGAGCATCACCTGTTTCAGTCTGCATTAACAAGGATGGTCGACCTAGGAAAGTGACACCATGGATGGTAGACCATGCCCATGGTTGAAGAAGTACCCTTGATTCCTGTTATTAATCACCAACGAGGTGGCCGAGCTGAGGCTATACTAGTACAATAACAAAGTTAGAAGTTATTATCCAACGAGGTTTAGTGTGGGGCAGTCTAACAAAAGTAACGGCTCAGTGTATAATAATCATTACTGGTAAACCACTCCCATTTTATTTCTAAACATTTTACTAAAATTCAAGAAAACAAGCTTATTTTCATAATCTCATTACGATTCTCAACGTCTTATTTTGCTACAAAAAAGAACACTAAAGACCTAAAAGCTTATACTTAGCGATAAAGGAACATGTAAGAACGCTAGGGATTTAGACAATCCCAATTATATTGTGTATACAACACCTTATGCAATCCATGTCCATATTGCCTCCTAATACCAAGTGAAGTTTCTTGATAATGGATATTGACGAGGGTATGAATAGACTAAAATTACACTTGTTTGAATCGATTGTTGTCATAAATAGTATTTGTGCATACATATAATTATAGTATCATACATTGTCATAATAATTTTATTTTAAATTCATCTGGGTCTCTGAATTTAGATCTGTCAACAATAATTAAATCATAATAATGCATGACGTGTTACGTTTCAGCGTAAACGGCATTCACTTTTTTTTAATTTTCTGAATTGGTTTATCTTCTTCTTCTTTTCCATGTGAAAATTTAAGAGGTTTAAATCCGAAACTGGGAGAATTTAGCGGAGAGTAAGAATAGCTTTAAAAAAGTTGTTCAATAAGGCCTTTTCATTCTCTTTCCTTAATGTCTCTCTCTCCTCCAACTTTTGGAATTCCCATTTGGGGAGGGAGGGAGAGAGAGAGACAGGCAGGCACCATATATATCTGTTGAGAAAACCACCAAACGGCTATAATTGACGTTTCTAAGTTGTCACTCGCCGGGAAATAGAAAATGGGTTGTTTGTAGGATATCACATTCCCAAAAAATTGCGGTTTTGAATCAGGGTTTGTCAAGGATCTGCGTGTTTAGACTACTACATATGCCCCACGAAGGGTAACGGGTTCTTTTATTTGTCGGAGAAGAGCAGACTTTCGGGGAGAGAGAGAGAGAGAGGTGGAGAGTTTTAGAGAGCGAAACTGAGAGGGTAAAAGAAGGGCTTCAAATTGGCATTTGGGTTCTTTGTGCAATTTAGTTGCTGAGATGATGCCTGATGGATATTACAGTTCGAAAAAGAGTGATGATATATGCGAAGATGTTTGTGGGGAGGTATGCCTTTTTTCAAATTGTCTTGTGTTTAAAGTGTTTCTTTTCTTTTGAAGAATTAGTAACATTCTGGGGAATGGTTATGTTTTAATTTTGAGCTTTTGCGGTGGAATTTATTGGGTTTGTTTATTCTAGTTTATCCCAATTGAAGAAAATGCAGTGTTTGCGTAAACCCTAGGATTGGTTGATTGATTGACGTGGCCTCATTGCTCCTCCTTTTTTTCTCAATTTGCTGGGTTTTCTATGATGAAAGATTGTGCCTTTTTGTGATTTTCCTTCTTTGATTCTTAATTTCTCAAGGAACAATGCTTTGGAGTTTTTGTGTCAAAACTGGTTGCTCTTTGTAATTAAGAGTATAGAAGCTTCTCAGGGTCTTCACAATTTTCGTCAAGCATTTTTTATTATCCTTTTCCCTAATGGTTCTGGTTTTAATCCTTACGCGATTGGGATTACAAATCAGTTTTATGGTCATATTTGAACTTTATGCTTAATTTTTGCTGGTCGAATCTTCCTTTTCCTCAACGGTTTTGGCAACTGCTTGGTTTATAAAATCTGGGTACTTAGCAAGTTATTGGTTTTAATCTGCAGCAGATGAATCGTGGGGTATTGAGCATGGCGAGACTCCGGTGCATGCTGCAAGGGCTTGATTTGAGGACCTTTATATTCGTGTTTGTCATTGTGCCAACATGCATAGTTGGGATATACTTTCACGGCCAGAAGATCACTTACTTCCTAAGGCCCCTGTGGCAATCTCCTCCAAAGCCCTTCACTTATATACCACACTATTATCACGAGAACGTCTCCATGGAGGGTCTTTGTAAGCTTCATGGTTGGGATATTCGTGAATCCCCTAGGCGGGTATTTGATGCGGTTCTATTCAGCAATGAAGTAGACATGCTTACACTCCGATGGAAAGAATTGTATCCTTACATTACACAATTTGTTCTTCTTGAGTCGAATTCAACGTTCACTGGTTTGCCCAAGCCCCACTTTTTTGAAATTAATCGGGACAAGTTTAAGTTTGTTGAGCCTCGGCTGACTTATGGCACACTTGGAGGAAGATTTAAGAAAGGTGAAAACCCCTTTGTTGAAGAGGCTTATCAGAGAGTAGCCCTTGATCAACTTCTGAGAATAGCGGGTATAGAGGATGATGATTTATTGATAATGTCCGATGTTGATGAAATCCCAAGCAGCCACACGATCAATCTCTTGCGGTGGTGTGATGGCATTCCTGATATCCTTCACCTTCAGCTGAAGAACTACTTGTACTCCTTTGAGTTTCAGTTTGATTATAACAGCTGGAGAGCTTCTGTGCACAGGTACCAGAGGGGTAAGACTAGGTATGCGCACTATCGTCAGACTGATTTCCTCTTGGCAGATGCGGGTTGGCATTGTAGCTTTTGCTTCCGTCATATCAGCGATTTTGTATTTAAGATGAGAGCTTACAGCCATAATGATCGAGTGAGGTTCTCTCATTATCTGAACCCCAAAAGGATCCAAGATGTAATCTGCAATGGGGCTGATTTATATGACATGCTTCCAGAGGAGTACACTTTCAAGGATATTATCGGGAAGATGGGACCTATCCCTCACTCGTATTCAGCTGTGCATCTTCCTGCATATTTGTTGAACAATGCGGATAAGTATAGACATCTTTTGCCCGGGAACTGCAGAAGAGATGGTGGCTGAGTTTCTTCGCTAATGAGGGTGCTTTTTTATGTTTTTGGTGCATATTTTGTGTTGCACAGCAGATGGCTCCTTCCTGTACTTGACGACTCTGGTTTGCAGGCTGGCACTAATCTACACAAATAGACCTATCTTTAGCAGAATTTAGGTCATTCTTTAAGAGAGGTGATGGGAAGCCTTGTTGGGGCTTCCGGAATGCTGACAAACTTGTACATTTTATCGTTTCGGGTTTGTTCGAGGACAGAGGCATGTCTAATTGCCCTAGAGGGGGAGAGTTTGGGAGAGCTTGCGCGCCATTATTTTTGTATTGCTTGACTCGAAATTACAGAAAAGCAGGATGACATTTCACATCTCAGGCCTTTTTATTCAGGGATTTGGTTCTCTGATGATCTTTTCCTTTATCTTTTGAGAGACCTAAGTTAATTAGTATACACTCATGCCTTTGTTGTCCTCTTAACTCCCCTGTACCATCTGACTCTGCTGATGATTTCATTCTTTCCCTCTGGCATTTAGATCACACTGCAGTTCGCTTGTTTCCTTACCCTCATAATTTGTTAGTCAGTTAATTATCATCTCCCTAGGTTTGTGCCAGATTGCAAACAATGTCTATACTCGGGAGCGATACGATGCAGTTTTTGCTGGTACAAGCTAGGATATCTTGCCGATCCAAAAAAGCTAATTCTGAGAATCTAATTTTGAGGCAAAAAGCCAGTATCGATAGTTTAGTTCACTTTTATTAAGTGAACTAGATTATCAGTGGCACAACGATGCCATTAACTTCCACGCCAATTGCATCGATTAAAAAAAAGGTCATTACCTTTGAGAAAAAGAAAAATCCTATTGAATGTTCTCATAAAAGTGAATTGATTTCTAAACTAGGGCCCATAGCTGACTTCATTAAGAAAATGAGTCTCAATATTTCTTTTGGATTGAGGAAGCCGGTTGCTTTCATTATTCTGAGAATGCCAGTGCCACACTCCCACTGCCACTGCCCCCTGTACAATATCAATGTCCCACGACTCACTTATAAATAAATTATTAAAGCAACCTAAAAAAGAAGAAGGAATAAAATAAGAATTATCAATGTCCCATCACCCACTTAATAGACGACGACTCGACATATATTCTCTACTACTTGTTTTGTCAATGTTTGGTGGTACCGTCTGGCTTGACCGTTCATCGTTGCTCATGTTACCAAAACTTTTTCCAACCGTAATTTTGCTAGTCAGTTTTTTAATGTCCATGTCAAACTTACCCTGCATTTTCTAAACTACAATCTCTTTCAATTATCCAAAATTTAAAATCAATTTTTATCTTGGTGATTAAACATAATAGCACATCAAAAATCCTTTTTTCTAGCACTGCAACGTTAGTTTTGCAATCGTTCACCCTTAAAAATCAGGCTTTTATACAAAATGTTTAAGTGAAAAAGCTTGACGCGTTCTGCTTCACGTAGTCATTTTCAAAATTTCAGATATGCTTTTCTTCGGAACTTTTACATCATAATCACTCATTAAGACTCAATAATAACTTGAAAAAGTCAAGGCCCGCGCATCATAAAATCAAAAATGGTTCTCTTTTTTACACTTCATTTGGTTCCCTTATTTTCTTGAAGAAAAAAAAAACATATATACAATTTTATGCAGTATCAGCTCAAAAACAAGTTTTACCTCACAAGTTCCCCCATAAAGCTCTGCGTGGCCACAAACTCCAACCTATCAGTCTTTTAGGTGGACAACATAGTGCTTTGAATTCTCAAGTAATCAAAGTCTTAAAGCCAGTTTAGGTTAGCCTATCATGTTTAGGTAAACAAGATGGTACTTCAAAATCCAAAAGTATTCTTCAACTAGTCTTTCAGAGTCTTTATGGATCAGCCGACCCCCCTCTTTCCGGTAGACAAAACTGGTACTTCGTATTTACAAGTAAGCATTTTAAGTTATGCATTTTGGACCACCCACAAGTACCATACTCATGAAAATTGAGTCTGCTACGCTTCCTGTTGAGTACAAAGTTAAGGATTCAAGACAAAAGCTGTCCCCAATCTTACTACTAGCGACAAATTATATATCTATATTTAGACATATATAAAAATATGTATGTACATATATGAAAGCACGTACGAACTTAAATGTCTAATCTTTTATTTTTTTAAAGTATTCGTATTAAATCGAAGTCTTTATAAAAGATTAGTGATGATTAGAGATTTTTTGACTTAAAATATTTTTTACATTAAATATCCTTTTGGGATAAGAGTGTTATTAAAAAATAACGGTATTTTTAACTTCTCATAGGAAATCAAGCTTTTTTCCTTAAAATACTCTTATTGAAAAATATGCTCTTACTAGAAGAAAGAGTTGTTTTGATTTTTACTAAAGAAAAAGAAAATAAACTTAAAGTACTCTTTCTAGAATATATGCTTTTAGTAGAGTTAAGATTGTTTTAGCTTTTACTACAGAAAAATATAGAAAAAAAAACCCTATAAAATCACCCTTAAACTTTTATGCATGCGCTTTGAACACTGTTACTAAAAACATTCTATCAAAACCTACATTCACTCATGTTAAAACTAATATATACTTATAGCTACCATATCTTCTCTATCAAATTTGATTGAAGTAAACAAGTTGCATATGATATTTTTGTTTATAGCCTTTCAATTATTGTGCATATATATAGATTTCAATACAAACATAATGATATATTAAAGCTATCATTAAAGCTATCATTAAACTGCATTTTATTTCTAGATTTCAAATACAGATTTATATATATAATAAACTATCGTAAAATTATAGTTTTCTAGGTTTTTTTAAATGCAAATATAATCATTACTTCTAAGAATCACTGGATTGAACCGTTCTGCTCTAATTATAATTTGGATTCATGGCAAATAAATACTCCTAAATTTCCATTAAAGTTATTAAAATATTCTTATTTGAACAATAACATGTTTTTCACATGATTATTACCTTGTATGTTTCACTGTAACTCAGAAGACCATACAATAATGATTCTAAGTGATTAAAAGGCTAAATAAATTTTTTATTCTTAAAAAAGACCTTTAAAAGGTTTACAAAAAAATCAGTAACCTACGTACAACATTCATCAGGTTTACCTGAAACTACACACAACATCTAAAAAGTATTTTTGTTGCAATAAAGTACACATTTTTATTTTTCAAATAACAATTTAAGAGAAATCAATAAAGTAATGTTAATACCCCTTGTAAATATATAAATTTACCCAATATTTCATCCCCCTCTCCAAAGCACCATACCACCCCCGCAACAGTTGTACATGATTGATCTCTCTCTCTCTCTCTCTCTCACACACACACACACCCAGTGAACCACCACGCCGTTGCTGTCGTCCTCTCTCCCCCACTGCCTCGCCCTCACCACCAAAAGCGAAACCACCATCGCTGGCTCTATTACCCAACTACTATTACAAGATCCACCTTGATCGGGTTGGGCAGGTAAGGAACGAAACCTCCATTGCTGAAAATTTTGGATGGATCTTAGTGTGCGCGCATATGCATAACCGTGTTCTATAAAAAGAGACTACTTTCTTCGGATGGTTGTTAGGTGATTGGTGGTGCAGTGGTATTCGTGTGTGTATGTGCCCGTGCTCGCCGACGGTGTGTGTATGTGTGATGATAGTGAGTAGGCAGAAGGTAGTCCGTAGTGGCTGGGCTAGGCGTCGACGGTGATGGAAAGTGAAGGTCTTCATGATGGGTAGTTATGGGCGGAAGCCTTCGGCTGTGGTGGTTGGGCGTCAGCGACGGTAAGAAAGAGAAGGAAGACCTAAGGAAACTTTTGGTATATTGTAATAAATTTATGTTGCTTTAATTTTATTTGACGGTTCCCAACATAAGTAAATTTTATGTAACGGAGTGACAAACCACAGGGGCGGGGAGTAATAAAAATATTGAGTAGGTGCAGTTTGTAGTTTCAGTAAACTTCAGGAGTGTCTTGTATAATTTACCAAACAAAAATAGAGAGTGATTTTGAGTTTTGAAAGCATAAGGCTAAATTACAACATTTGTAGCTAAATTTCAACAGTTTGTCATTAAAGAGGTTAAACATTTAATTAACATATCCTTAAGTGACAAGATAATATGAATTTAAATAAAAACGGGTGTGAATCCCCACCCTATAAATATATGGTCCTAAAGGATTAAATGGCTAAACATTTTTTTCCTTGAAAACTCGCTTTTTGATTTTTTATTACTTGAGATGCCATTTTTATATAGGTTAGAGTTGGTTTCAAATAAAAGATGTTTTTGAGTTTTGGCATAGAATGAAGCCTTTTTCTCTAAAGTACCTCTTTCGACTTTGAGAGCTTTATAAAATTAAAAGTGTCTTTTGGCTTTTTTTTATTAAAATATCGTCTTTGAATTTTAGAGTTTGGTAAAATTCAAGGTGCTTTTTGACTTTTCATTAAAAATTTTCATAAAAAACTACTTGATTTATATTTCTCTTAAGAAGTTTCAATCTTTTTTTTTCCTACATAGAGTTCTTACGAGCACAAGTTACCCTTGAAATTGTTGATGAGTTCTATTTGTGTCATATTAATACATATCTTAAATAATTTTTTTAATAATTCAATACTTAATTAATAAGCTGGGGTTGAGCAAAAAATATAAAATTTGCAAGAGCAATAACATATTTAATTGCATAAACTTAAGGACACATTAGCACATCCATCTTTGTAATAAATGAACACCGAAAGCATGTCATTTACAAGCTTATCCCATAAGAACAATGCGTGTATAATCATCAAGATCATGTTATTAAGATTTTCTTTTTCATCCTTTTATATTTAAAACCTATCAGAAATACGAGTAATCTGGTAACTAATTGCAACATTCTTGGCTAAATTTAAATATTCAGTCACTAAAGAGGTTAAAAGTTCACTAATGCATCCTTTAGTGATTAAAAAATATAAATTTAACCAAAACGGATGTGGACCAAGCCCCATCGTAGAAGTCTCTGCTCACCTTGAAAAAAAAAAAACCTGTCAAAACTTTTGATAAAAAGATAACCTTAATTTTTACTACTCCTTTGAAGATCGTTCTTAAGTCCAGCTATGGTTTTTTTTCCTCGAAATTGGATTGGCTATTACATCTACTAATTCTTGCATGTGCTGCAAAGTAAAATTTTCAACATGAACAAATTCGCTTTTCAGATAATTACATGGAGGATTATCATAAATGATATGTGCTAAAATCAAATCTTATAGCAAATATATGCTGAATTACATGTATAGCAAAATTAATAGCCTTATACGTACTACTAAGATTAACAAAGTCATGATAGGTTAAAATCAAAGAGAGCTTCGGAGTACACTATAAAGACAACTTTAGAGTACATTACAGATTATTTAAGAGAAAACGAGGAAAAAGAATATAATGCTAAAACAGCGTAGCTTTAGACAAATTGTACTTGAAATTTAGAACTTAAGCTAGAAAATTTGAAAAAAGACTTGTTCAGTAGTTCAATTTTTGAAAAAGACATATATAAAAATTTGAATAAGAGAGGATCATTACGAAAAGAAAATAAAGTAGAGTGGATATTTTGATCTCCAATAGCAATTGCTACAAGAAATAGTCGTTCTAAACAAGATGGACAATAGACAAACTAAAGTCCTAAGTGATGATATTATGAACTTTACTAGATATGCTTGCTGAAAAAGGGGAAGTCCTAAATGATGATACTTTAACTTTAGTGAATATGCTTGTTGAAAGATATGGCCAAAACTTTAAAAGCGAACGGTTGAAAATTTAGCAATTGATTCTTGAAAGTTGCAATTACTATATTTGTTGCCTAAGCAATTGAGTTTTTATATGTGTCCTGCTAGGTCTCTTGAGTTCATTTAATTCTTACTTTCAAAGATACAACACTTAACCTCCCAAATCCTTTTTTTTCTAAATAATTTCTCATACATATATTCAATCCCAACTCCTTTTCAAAATACACTTTAATGTTTACAATTTTTTTCGGGTTCGAATTTTGAACTTTTGTTAATATAGTATTACTTAATTACATTTCAAACCTCCTAACTTTTATCAAACAATTCCTAACTTATATACATGCCATAGAATTATATTAGAAGAGATTGAACAACTCCAATATATACACTTCACATTACATTTTATGTGTGTTAAATTATCTCTCGAACACTTTCTTCACCTTTTATTACTGTAATGCCAAACTTGTAACGCTTGGTAAGAATTAAATACTTGTATAAGATGTTTAAAACTAATTATAATGCGGTGTACATTGGACTCTTTGTGACAACTTAATGTGACAAAAGAGCAAATATGATATATAGTGATGAATATTGTTAGTAATTGGAATTAGCGATCTGCATTTGAAAGTAAGATCATGTTTCTTGTAATGAACTTTTTCTGCTAAAAGTCCTTGATTAGCAATTTATTTATTATGATTTAGTTGTAGGTAGTCAACACTAATTAAATGTTAATTTTTATTTTTACTAATATTTATAATATTTTATTTTAAATTATTATTTATCGTGCAAAACACGTTATCCCTACTAGTACCGTACAAAAGTTCAAATTTAGGAAGACATCCGTCTACCAAACTAATGTGTATGTGCAGAACAACTGGTACAACCAACTAGAACCAAACAGGCGTTTTTGCAGAAGCTGAAGCTGCTTTTGTTCTGCTGAATGCACCACTTCTTTGTATCCACTAGATCACCACTTGAATTCATGAAAGAAGCACTTGATTAAGAATGCCATGAAGCAATCTAATGTATATATAACCAGAAAACATCTTAATTCTAACAACAGGTTCCTTTTTTTCTTTTTTGAGGTGGGAAAGGGAAGCACCTAAAACACTGCGCTAACGCAACAGAAATCATAGTTCTCACAAAATGCTCTATCAAATTGGCCTTTTCTTGCATTAGAAAATGGTTCCACAGATCACCACCTTGACATAACGTTGTGTGGGAAGTTAATCGCTGTCCCAAGATTCATCTACCTGTTTATTGGTTTTAATCTTGCTTTTGTTGGCACCATCCTTGTCATCTTTATTCATCTGATAATCCTCATCTTCACCACTGCTACAATGATCATAAGTTTCCCCGGTTGATGTTCTAGCGCCAGCTGCTTCCTGAGCCTCATATTCCCCCCTAAAAATATCGGAGTCACTGAAAAGATCTTCATCCATTTTGACATCAGCAGGTCTTCTATAACCACCATCATTATTTACCACACTTCTTGCAGCTATCACTTTGTCATATCCCTCCTCCTCGTCACTGCTGCTCCTGTAGTCATAACGAGCCACTCTTGAATTTCTCGACTCTGTTTCCTTATCATTGTCATCTGAGTCCCACATGGCACCTTCCAAGTCACTTAACATGTCTTCTGACTGAGGAACTTCTTCAGCCATCATTTCTTTGAATTTAGCTTCAGCATTTATCTTAGGACCTTCCCTTTTATTTACAATCCCAATCTTATCTGGCTTCCACCTTCCTAATTTAGGTGAATTATATACTTCACGAGCTTCATCTGAGTCACCAGCATCATCCTCATGATCGCTGACATCGCCATTGTCATCTTCATGATCACTATCACTTGTCCTGTGCCCTCTACGTGTATCCTTCCAGTTCCTTGTCCTTCCTCTGATCTCATCATCCGAGTCCTCAGTCCTAAACATTTCAGATCTTCTGAACCTCCCACCTACGTCTTCTGTGTTCCGATATCTAATTCTGTTGATTTCTTCTTTCTCTGCTTCTTCCTCAGCAGCCCATTCCTTATCAGCTGCATCTTCTATATCGGCTATGAATTTGTCAAGATCCTCCTGGTCACTATCATCATCAGGTTCTGGCTGTTGTAAGTTAGGAGTAGACTCCGGCACACTCTCTGTGTCCCCATGGAAGACATAAGGGCTTCCTTCTTTCTTGTCAATTGCATTGAAGAATGTAGAAGCTACTCTGTGGATGCTGGCCATGGCAACCGGATCATCAGGATTTACTCCCATCCGCCTTAGCTTTTGCTCATATGACTTAATGTTTAGCTTTTGAGATTCAAGTGCTTGTTCAAACCTTGCTTTGAATAATGCCTGCACATGAAAACACGACCACACATAACTTATCTGATACATTTGCTTGTGTCCTAAAATTAACAGTATCAATACGCTTTCTGTTGGCATCAAAATGCCATCTGAAGAAGCCGAGTGAGAGAATCAAAACTAGCTTTAAATTGAGCAGGGGAGAGGATCACTTTGTTTGGACCGACTTTTTGCTTCGGGGAAAAAATAATCATCTAACATTCGGCTTGGAGAAGACGTGGCTGAAGTGAAGTTTTCAGGCTTCTTATCAAGGTTCACCTTTATTCTTTTTGGGGTGCTGGGAGGTGGGAGGTGGGGATGGGGGGAGGGAGAAGACACTGCCTTGTGCAGCCCATTTCAAATTCCAGTAAACAAGAATGCATCAGAATACAATAATAAAGAAAGAAATTATATTACCAACCTTCCTCTTTGTAAGGGTGTTGAGAGGTATCAAAATTTTTGGTTGTCGATAGTTTCTGCCACGAAACATGATAATGGTTTTCACATTATGTACATTGACGACAATACCACCACTCAATCTTGCGAGCATGGTTGCCATCTCCTTGATCTTTTCCTTCGGAAAGTTATCACAACAAACTTGGACGGTTTCATGGAACTTCCAGTGGAGGTGCATATTTTGGACAACTCCTCCGAAAACTCCTCGAACACCAACGGGAACATAATTTTTATTTCTAAAGCCAATTTTCTTATATGCCTGGAGTTGCTCTGGAGTGAAAAGCTCAGGATCATGCCGTGGAGTTGGCAACTCTGGTAGCTCATACTTTTTCAGCTTCTGAAGAAGCAATGCTACTTTTTTCTTGGCCTGCACTAGTTGGAAAGAAAATGAGACATTGATGAAGGGATAAACAATGATACAAAAGAGTCAGAAATTAGATATACTTTCTACTGAACAGTTGAGAATTACAACATGGGTTAGTTTTTGAATCTGAAACAGCAACAAAATTTCAACCCGGAAGCAGATCAAGATTGAAGCATATCAAGATTGAGAGGTTTCTACTCTTTTTTCTTGTTAAAAACTAAGCGGTTCCAACCCAAAGCATGACTGAAACTGTAAAAGGACTACCAATAGCTATTCGTCTGCATTTAGACTTTAAAATATGACCAGGCTAAACCTTGCAGTATTTGGCTCAAAAAGTTTTTATGTACCTCTGAAACACGTTGAAAACACGAAAATAACGACGAAAGGATCACCAAAGCAAAAAGGGGTCTAGAACACTCTTTACCTCCAAAGTTAAGACTACCAATCTTGTATTCTGCCCTTCAACTGGCAGGGCCGATCTAGTGATGCTTGGGAATGCATGCAAGGAATTTGGATAGACTATATAAGTTGGCACTAATGGCTCGAGAGATGCTTGCTATTAAGTGGCACCTAGGGGATTTAAGAGAAGTTGCTTGAAAACGAACTGTCCAAGGCTGGTTTTCCCAAGCAGTGAAAAATTTCTGCCATTTCTGTGTCCATGCAAGATCAAGCCTATATCTGCTTGAGATTATCAATAATCTAGTTCCTTTTGAGATAGCCCTACTCATAGCAGTCAAGTGAGCATCTAAAAGCAGTAGACTGGACTGCAATTGAGGCGAAAGTGGGCAAGAAACTCTACAGGACGATGGTTGTTCAATAAGTCTTCCCTCCCTCCAAGCTTCGTCACCACTGTGGCTTATATCAGTTTCAAGGCTCTGGTGCCTTGGGAGGCTGAGCTGGTTTATTTTTTGCCTTTTCTTCCCTTCCCTCTTTTCCTTGATTTTTCTACTCGCCGACAACAAAAAAGGAACAAGGTAAGTAGACACTGATATAGGCATGAAGTCACAAATCGTCAATCAAAAGGAAGGAGTAAGTCCTTTGATACTATTAGATTCTTCTAACTTCTAGCCTTCTAGATTTGTAGGAGACAGAATGAGGTTTGAATCAAATGGAGCTCTGAAAACTTCAATGCCAGTTTCTTGCATATGCTTGTTCTGTAGAGTGGCCTCTTAATGTAATTGTAAAATGGTGTCAAGAAATAGTTAAAATATTTGCCTTTTTCCACCTGCCATAGAAGCATATGCACATATATATCAGTGTAGACTATTTGTGTAAATTTTAAGTGTTTTTTGTATATTCAAATCATCATCCACTAACTTACGGATTTTGCTGAATGGAGTTAAAAGTCATATTAATGATTGGACTGCTTTTATCACAATGACAGAACACTGACTTAATGATGTTTTCCCAGGCCACTTGGACAGTTCTAGAAACTTGTATTACCCACACTGATGCGGCAAAATGTTAATATGGACAAGCTGACAAACATGCCGTGCGCACACAGACAGACAGAGAGCACCATCAACATGGCTGATACCACAAATTGCACGTTATAGAGGTGCCCTGACTTGTTTCACTCTCTCTTTCGGACGACATGTATACGAATTAATTATAACTGTACTCCTCGTTTACCAAAATAATTCTCTTGCTTTGAAGATAAAATTGATCCTAGGAGATCAAAAAACCAAAACTGTGTGAGTATGCTTATCATTCACTATTTGTAGCATGCCCAAGACTGTCTCAAACCCCAATACATACCTAACACCATAAACCCTATACATATGCATCTCAAATGAAATATAATTCTCTACGCATTCTCATATCAATAATTAAGCAGATTCATGACAGACTTGGTGCAAGGGACACAATCAGAGATGGGCTTGGCACCAAGCTAATAATGTGAGTTGGCATCAAAGTTAGGCTACACCAAGGACCTACAAGCACAATACTCCATCCAGGAAAGAATTGCGACATACTCCGCAAAGGAAGGCGCCCAAGCAGGGGCCCATCCACTCAGTCAAGGTAGGCCGCTCCAAGCCTGGAGTATCATCAGATGTTCCTGAGCATACAAGTCCTTTAAGTGGCATCCCCCTCACAAGCCCCTTAGGGAAAAATACTTTCATGGGTGCTTCCTTGTTCCAATGGATATTTTTACTCTCTTTCTTGTCTATCTTAAACCCATGTTCCATGAGCTCTTCAAAATGCATTACTTACTCATCTCTCCACATGCAGACAAGGGTATAGACTATCAATATGTGACTGATACTTATCATCAGAATTCAGATATACCCCTAAGAACAGTACCTTATACATTTCTTTTGTTGTATTGTTGCTTCAAGATGAGAGAAGTGCCCTACTTTACCAATTTATGTTGCTTCAAAATGAGAGATGTTCCAAATTGAACTATTATGTGATGTAAAACTCTATTCTACCTTAGGAGTAAAAGAAGAAAACAATAGTAAATGACTAAGAAAGAATGATTTGTCGCGTCCCTGAGATTTTGTTTCTGGAAAGGAAATGGATCGAATGCATAAACACGTATCCTGACCCTGGCATACCTAACCCATTCCCTATAACATAGTGTGAAGCGGGAATCTGCATACATGCTTCTGCTGACATGCAAGCCAAGTTAAGGCAAGACTTCCTCACAGGCATACTCGTGCATGGCTATGTTGGTGTCGCGGTCCCCCAGAGGGCACATGCTTCCATTGTCCCGTGGCACATCAGCAGATGCCTCTAATATACTATTGCCATACCAGTACTAGACCACGTGAATGACTTTGTGTTCTATGGCATCAACTAGCATGATTCTAGGAGTATCTCATGCATGTGAATGGCACAGGTACGAAACCTTATAATGTAGAATTCCCCCGGAACAATTCCTTAATTAGGACTTCAACAGTCTTGCTCAGAGTTCCTGAACACATTAAGTTCTAAACTTTTTGCTTTGAGGATTTTTCAAGAGCCTGCTGTACTGTTCCAAGGATTTCTGGTCCAGCTGCAAGATTTGCCAAGACTCTCAATTTACTCTCCCTATAGTCTCTCTGCACTTCACCTCTCTCCTGGAGGTTCCGTGTAGTTTGATGTCATGCCATTTTTGAGACTCATCTCTAGTTAATCCTCTGTAAGACTGTAACTAATTGAGCAAGCTTGTGAACATGTATCAAACTCCAATATGCATGTACCACGATCCACCCTCTGGTTATTCAATTCAAATAAGCTGTAGCTTTGCTTCCTTTCACGTACTTGAATCAAGAGCATGGAACTTGGTCAAGCCCCACCTTGACCACTCTGATCACTATCTCAAAAAACACAAAAGGTGATACATAAAGAAAAAGGTGGGAAACTTGGGGTGAACCTCAAGAAATCAACACTAAGCTAGAATTTTGGTGGTAAAGATGAAAAGTAGATGCACGGGGTGCGAATATTTGGATAGCTTTTGTGTGCAGGTTTCTCTATCCAAAAGTTCTATATCAACTAAGACTATACATCTATACCTAGATGATTTCCATACACTGAGAAGCAACTAAACTACCTCTGCAAACTGAGACTTCTCCCCCCATGTTTTTTTTTTTAACAGACAGACCTGTACACGGACTCTAAGACAGGAAGCTGTACATTCTGGTAGACATGATAAGGGAAGATGTACAGTGATGATAAGCCTTAGCATTTCCTTTCGTTAGTTTGCAGTCTGCCTTGCACAAATGAGGCTGTCTATCTCGTAAATTACCACCATCACCAGTGCCATCAATAATGATTGTCACTAATTTCTGAAGGCACTTCTGCATAATGAAAAATGTTAACTTCTAGTGTTCGATGATAAAACGTGTGTAAGCTCCCGCTCTGGTTCAGGGTTATGATAGCCAGATAACCATGCAATGTTAATAAGTCTTGGACTCCTTAACGCCTTTCAATATATACACCACAGCTTTAAAAAATAACAGGAAATTGAAGAAATAAGGGAAGGTAATGCTTGATTCAAAACTCTATTCATCATCTTTTCTTGGCAGACTACTGCATACTTTCGGCACCTGTAAGTCTGTCTGGCACTGCTTATAAAAGGACAGTATCAGTGCACAAGGGTCCCACTACTATGAGGCTAGCGACTACTGTTGGAGAATGTTTTCATGTTTGGTACCCATGACCTCCAAGTAAATTAGCAATTATGGAGAAGAAGAGCAAATGAACAAGACACCAATCTTGCAAAGAGTAAAGAAATCCAAGCGGACGAGTTTTGAAAGTATTCTCCTAATATTGAAGTCTGCTATTCAAGCTATGGTTCTTAGTGGCTTCCACTCCGGCAAGCATGCACCCAGAAGAATGTCAAAACCAAATAATTAGACAAATCGACGATCTCTCTTCATAACGTGAATTCTCACAGAGATAAATCGTCTCCAGCCATCCATGGATGCATCTTGTTTGCCTATCAACCACAATATAATTTTCCAATTGTTCCACTCTATTTATACCAAGAATAAAAAATGGAAACCAGGCAAAGAAAATAACCCAGTTCATGATAAAGGCTTTCTGTTTAGCTAAATTTTTACACAATGAACAACTAGATGACAGATTTTTATATTGACCGCCGCCGCCACATCAACCACCTTATGATACACGTTGGGGACATCAATCTGTCAGTATACTATATGTAGTACGAAGTAACCATCCACTTTGTTGTCTTCATTTCCTCAGGTCCTCGAACAATCAGATTATCCCAGTGGCTCAAGATAATGAAAAGTAGGATTCTCTATGATACAAGTTCACATTAGCAATAAACTAGGAGGTTAGGAAACTTCAATGCTCTCAATCAAAGTAGATGAATCTAGTGATGCACCTTAGAATGAATAGAAAAGGAAATCGGATGTCAACAAATAGTATCATGGCAAGCATTGTCGCAACAAAAACTCGACGTTCAGACGTTAGCAAGATACAATAGATACAAAATTGTCGCAATGCATATGGAAATGGTAGTGGGTGAGAGGGGGCTAAGGAACATACTCTTCTGAGGTTGTAAATTAGGCGCTCCTCGTCTGTCATAAGCTTTTTCTTGATCTTCTGTGCCCGTCGGACTTCCCTGACGGTTTTACCGGACTCTATACGCATCCGGCTCGCAACCTTGCTTCTCATGCTCCTTCCTCTAGCCGTTGACATCGCCCGATACCCACCGATGCAATTGGGTGGCTTTATTGAAGAAAATGATTCATCTTTGATTGCCAAAACAGGCTCAATCACATTTCTTGGTACCCAATTGGGCGAGGAAACATCTTTTACTAAAATCAAATTCCTGCACATCATCAATAAAAGGAACCCACATCAAGTTCAAGAAAACGTACCCAAAAAAATTGATTTCTTTCACGAAAACAAACACACGCACACAAACACAAACACACGCAAAAACATAAACATAGAGAGGAATGGGCAGTACTTGGAGGGATCGTTAGGGAGAAGAGAGGTGAGACATTTGAAGCAATGCTTGTGGAACCTCCTTGCAACAAACATCGTTTAAGGAAGTGATGAGTGTGAGGTTTTAGCTTCCATTAAAAGTCAAAATTCATTCCTTCTGGGCAGACGCTCTGGGGGTTTTCACTTTTCAGGGTTTAGCTCAGTAGCCACTTCTGTGCGAATTAGGATGGCCAATCCAATTACTAAGAATTCCCTTCAACCTATAAGTATTATTATTTTCCTCCCCTTCACTTTGAGAAACAACTATTGAAACATTGAAACAACTTTGAAAGTCAACGACAAGTCCTAACACAGCTCTTGAATGCTGATGATTATCTTGTAGAATTGATTTTTTTTGCCTTTTTTATACGTTTATTTATTTTTATTTAATTTTTTGTTCGTAAGATGTGTACTTTAATTATAATTACTGAACTTTTTAACGATAAGTAATAAAGTAACTTAAAATATTAAAAAATTGAATTAGCATCTTCCTTGCCTTTTTGTGTTTGAACCATTTTGTTCTTTAATCTTTCATTGAAGCCTTATTTAATTTATACTTACCGTTGAGCGCTGTATTTTACGTCCCTCACACAATTTGCACCCATAAGTTAGTATGTATATACCAGCTTTTAGGGTAAGATAATCTAATTGACACTCTCTAAATGATTAGTTACATTTTATGTACTTCTATTCATGCAAGGAATTTGTACCACCTAAAATCAGTCAAAGCACACATGGAGTGTCAATGAATCGTTTTGGAAGTGCCAATATGTAATGCTACACTTAAGCATGCCCAACACTATGACATCGCCAATTGTGGATGCCGTGAGCGTAGTTCTGATTCTTGTTGGAAGACAGAAAAGAAATGCTTCGGATGTAAATCCCTAGAACACGTATAAATAATTGTCCTAATCCAAAGCCAAAACTGATTCAGTAAAATGACAAGTTGTGTCGTAAGTAATGCTGGTCGAGGTACGGGAAACCAAGACTTGGGGGGGATGGGTACTTGCTTTACGGCAAGAGTTGATGCACAATGAAGTATCCATACATAGTGCAATTTTATTTACGTAGGACGCAAACTTTGCAACGTAACGCCAGTAAGATATGCTGTCACCAGTAGGTGAATGAATAAGGCCCCGTCAATGCATCAGGGAATGAAGTGGCAACTCGGCTTATGTGAAGTGCCCATCAAAATGGCACAGCCCTTTCTGAGTTTCTCGGTGGCAAGTGATGTGGCTGTGCACACCACTCGTCCGCCACAAACTACATCACAGTCCTTTTGAGTTCCATGTGGTTATAGACTGGGCATGAATGCAACCATACCCTCATTCTCCAGGTGCCACCAAAACCTTGAACAGGCATACATCGGCCTATGCATGACAAGAAGATCCTCCGGTGGCTAGTGTGCACAGATTGGACTATGACGATGGAATTCTCTTACCCTTGTAACTGATGCTCTAGAAGAGATTCTTCAATGATTTAGTATTACATATATAAAGTTCGAGAAACACTTGGCATGTCATTGAATACAATTCACACTTTTAGTGTTTCATGCATTAAGCCAACATGACACAATGGTCTAGGCATCCACCTAAAACTAAAAGGACGATTACTACGTATGGATCGGAATTGACAGAGGCGCCAAAACACAAAAATGGAAGCCTGAGCATATCGCTAAAACACGTTCTGATACCGGCTTCTTCTGCCAGGCCAGCTATTCTTGCCGTAACTCCGTAGTACCACATTCCTGAAAGGCATGTAAATTGTACAAATTAAGTCCTGTATGACCCCAAAGGCCAAGTTCCTTTGTCACCAGAAGAACGACGGGGAAGCATCTCCCCTTGGGGGACAGCACAAAACTGGGAGTCCGCTGCTTTATTGGGAAGTTTTATCCCAATAAATTTCTTTATAAGAGTATTGTCCAGTCATTAACGTATTGAGAATCAAATTGCAAGTCCTGCACGGATAGGTGACGAAATGTAAAATCGACAAGAAATAGAAGAGGAACATGAAAAAGAGCATGAAGAGAAACAGAAGAGGAACACGACGTGAAGCTTACGTCGAGGTTCTCGAAGTCAGCAATCCCGCAATTTCCATTTCTGTTACCTCCAAGAACATCATTTGTTTTGTCGCGAGCAGAACTAGTCGAAGTGCCAGGGGCTAGTCCTGAATCACTAAGATAGGCAAACGAATCCAAACCCTCCCAACAACGTAACAGATCGTCATCGCCATGAGCATCAACAGCTTGCGATTCGCCTGCCAACCAACAGGAAGGGTCCATATCATCCTTGAGTTGTGCATGAGATGAAGAAGGATGAGATATCTCCTTAACAAATTCCATTTCCTAGTAGAGAAGAAGCAGAAGCAGTTACGGTTAACAGCCAGATCAGAGTAACTCACAAGATTGTTTTCGGTAACGCCCTTAAGACAATTAAACAAACTTCATCGGCTCATCATTTTAAAATGACAAGTCCTTGTATTCTAGCTTTTATACAGTCAAAAGTTTGTTACAAACATTCTTAGAAAACAAAATGCACCGCGTATAAGCCACAATGACTAGAAGTTTCCACTTTAGATCTCAAAGACTGCAGCTATTGAAAATCTAGACAAAGAAATGCACAGCATCTCCACTAATATTTGACACATTTTCATTATGTGGGGGACACAAAAGCAAAGAAAAGGAGCCGATAAAAAAGGAATGTTATACAATTTTAAACTTGTTATGATTCTGAATAACTGAGGTGCACATTTGAGTTGTTTGTCCCAGTTGGATAACTGTGAGAAGTAATCGAAGACTGATTGGCAAAAACTTTTAGTTCAAGTTGGTCTTCGTCCAGTATAGGGGGGCCTTGTTGGTGACACTTGGCTCCTGTCATCTTCCTAATTAGTTGGTAGCAGAGCCCTTATATGATTAACAACTTGGGCTTGCTCTCGTGTCGGTGGCTCTGGAAAGGATCGCGCTTCTTAGCAGAGTAAACTTGGGTGTGAGATTGTTAAGGTGCACGTGTGAGGGGGAGATTGTTAAGGTGAAAATGAGAATTGTTAGTCCCGAGTGAAGAAACAAAGATGGAGATATATATGTGGATGGACCCAAAGCATATTAACTTAAGCTTTAAGGTCAGATTGGGCTTAGTCCGTGTATTTAGGCTTTCTTAGTAGCACCTGGCTCCCCGTTATCCCCCCTAAAGCACTTTGGTGGACAAATATGTCTTGTGTTCTACAAATGCTCTTCTATGTCTACCATACAAAAAGTATGAGTTCAAAACATTGCTACAGAGCCATCTCAAACTCTCTAAATGAAGAAATGTGATGGAAGTTGTTACAAACCTGTGTAGGTGACTCGAGCAAATAATCATCGGTAACATCATCGCACAAAACAAAATTTTCTGGTTGAGGCGTATGTGGAGTATATGTCTTTGGAGTCCTGGGACTAGTTTTAATCATCCCCATATCAAAGTCCTCGGCCATGAGATGGTTCTCCTTCCTGTCACTCTGCTTCTGCGGCTGATAGAAAACTTTAGAGACTACGTATTCACCTTCCTTTTCATCTTCATGAGTTCCCAGATGGTATTGATGCATGACCCAGTTAGACTTATCAGGTTTCGAACTCGACCCTGAAGTTCTGTATAGAACCATTATCTTCTTATAACCCCTCTGGACTCCATCTTCCATTATGGGCTTGGTTTTACCTGTCTTGTGCCAGCGGACGTGCTCCTTTGTGAAACTATTTTGACCCTCGATTTTGCGTCGCTTCCTTTGACCTGAGGCGTATGCATTTCTAGTTCTGTGAAAATAGTGGACACTACTTCCATCATTTTTGGCACCTAAAACACGAGTACAAGTCAATCAGCCCAGTTAAAAGCAACCAAGTCAGAAAAAGAATACCAGATTATAACGGGCAGCCCCCGAGCATAGCAGGAATGATGATACAACACGACAATAAAGTGGTTTTTTATGTGATAAAGGGCATTTATTTCATTATTTGTTCCATGAAATGAGGGTCTCTTTGTTCTTAACAGGGAATCTAGGACCATTGATTCCCTTTTGGTTTGCTATCAAATAAGAGACATTTATTTCTTTATTTTTACAATGAAAAAGTTCTTCTGTTCTTGTCATTTGTCTTGAATCAGTGGCTTTCTCAGCCTTCAACATCAGAAGACAGTTATTCTCCCTTCCATTTTGAGTGGAAGGTAAGTCTGAACAACAATAATCTTCTCCTACAATGTACTTGCTTCAATTGGAACTCTGCATACCATACAGTCAATTCTACTCGAGGTGAAGTACTAGCGACAGCAAAACTACGGACAACACATATCTAGGAATTAAGTGACTACTCACCAGGAAGATCTTCGGGATGGCTGCAGCAAATTCCAGCATCCCCCTCAAGTGTCACTATGAACTCGTCAATAAGGATGTGCTGCTTTGAATCTCCCACTCCACACTTGGCTGCTAAATGCTCTAAGAGCTCTATATCAGATGGATCAAACTTTACACCAGCAGGTAGGCCAGGCCACTCATGAGACACCTGCACAGCAGGAGCATCACAAATGACAAGATGGAATTAATTCTAACTTTAATTATGGACCTGCAAATCCCATGTATGAAATCATAGAAAGCATTTATAGCACGTGAGTGGAGAACATCTAATTCAACAATTGATCTTCCCTCTAAAAGCTAAGAGAGAAATGGGGAAATTGATCTATTGTATCAATTATCAGACAACGTAAATCCAGTGGATTTGCAGCAGTTTGCTAAGCATTCTAACATGGTCAATAATTTCACAAGGAAAACAAATGTTTAAGATCCATATCAGTGCAATACGATAAAAAAAAAGGCAAGTACATGTACACGCAGAGCTCCCAACTTACGTCACTGTTATCAATGAGATAATGGCAGTTTGGGCATTCACGGTTCGCCCCGTAGTCCTTAATTTGGTATGCAGAAGGGAATGTAGCATTTTTCACTTTCTTTGCAATTGCTCTGCTGTCTATAAGCCATGCTGCCCTGCTCACCATATAGGTAACTTCAAGTCAGAGAAGAAGACAGAGAAGAAGAAGTTCTACCAGATTAAAGTACCCAGCAAGTACCTAGGATGACATACAGAAATAACACTGTTTAGGTTCTACATCAAAGCCGGGCTGCTTAAAAGTTTAAATCTCATAAAGACTCCATTTTACTGCCTGTTAAAGCAGCAATGTCATTCAACAACTTGTCAACACATTAACGACAATCAATTTTCACCTAATTATATGTCAACTTCGTTTACTTTAAGGTCTTGAACTGTAAGAAGGTGCATAGCGTACTATGTTCAAACACTCTCCATGTTGAAAGGGTCATTGACTTGAACTAGTAAGAGGCAAAGAATTCAAGCACTAGCTAGCTAGACTTCCCTAAGCTCACCATGTTAACAACCAATTGCTCAATCTCTTCTAGCTTAACTGAAGGAAAAATGGAGTATCTGATGGCATTTTTAATCTGCAATTATATAGATGTACATCTCAATTGTGAGCTCAGAACACTAACCTACAAGAAAGGGCATTTCATGAGGTAAAGTACGTGGTATCAGCCTAACTAGGAAGAGTGGTATCTTTAAACCTCTATAATCTATCTTAGAAAACAATGTCTTTAATGCCACTTAGATCGGACAAACCATGCATTCCAGCAATAGTTTCCGACCCAATAAAGACAATGAAGTGCGCAATCAGCCAACTGACCAATAAACCCAGTTCAATCCAACACAAGCCTAAAGATTCAGCCTCCGACTTATGTCCAATAATCCAAGGCTATAGCATAGATCGCTTTTATCAGGTAAATGCCAAATTGGCCTTCCAAAAGTCTGGAATTTATATTTGGGCGATATTCCCCATGGGTGTAAAATCAGGTACCGCGTTAACAGTCTCTCATTCCTGTGCCATACAGGGAAACATTTTGTACCAGGAAAAAAGGAAACATTTTTAAAAATAAAAACAAGAAAATGGACTGAAGAATCTACTTGTGGATGAAAAATGGGCAATGCAGTGGCCACCTTAGACCACCATTTTTGGAATTGGGTCTATCTCATGACACTAAACGATTTCAAGAAAATCCTCATCTTACACAGATATATCCTGAGCCCTAAAAGTAGATTACCAAAAGAAAGGTCTAATGCTCACTAACCGGTATTAAGTGTAATACCTCTTAATTAACCCAATAACATAGGTTTCTCAATCTAACTCCCAAATTTCGTGAAAGAAACAAAACCCCAATTACAATTTCCTTTGAAATTGAAAATCACTCCGTGTTCCTCCAAACTAGAAAACCCAGAGAATAAATACATAACTGACTGAATATTAGATGAAAAGTTCTTAAAAAGATCTGTTTACATTTGGGTTTCTCAATCAAACCCCCCAAAAATAACCACATGAACCAAAACCCAGGAAAAAAAGACAGAGGAAACAAAAATCAAGAAGATCTTTCCGTGTTCCTGGAAGCTAGATACCCAACAAAAAGAATCAAGAAAAATCTCATTGATAAAACGAAAGAAGACTGAAGAGAATAAGGACGGATTGTGTTTAGTTTGATTCAGCAAAACCCAGATATCTTTACCTTGCCATGTCTTACAAATTGGGTTTGGGTCGAAACAGGGAAGCAAAACAACATTTGAGAGACAAGAGACCGCGTTTTGGTGTGTGTGTCACTGTGTGTTATGTGGGACTGACACACTTTCCCCTTTCTCCACTGGACTAAGTTAAGCTACGGAGAGAGAGAAGAGAGAGGGGCGGGAAAACATAGCGTTTGGCTTATACTGTGAGAGGCTCGTACTCCGACCCTTAATTAGCTTCCTACACGGTTTAGATTCTAAACCGTGTATGGAAAGTACGTAAACTTTCAAGGCTCCGTTTGGCGAGGAGGATAAGAGTTTTAAATATGATAAAAAAAAAATTATTGTATTTTTTTGGCATTTGGCCACGCATTCAAAATAGGAATAACTAATATATTGGAGAACTTTTATTTCGTTAGAGTGAGATAATTCTATATTATGAGTTATTACTTGTATCCCAACTCTTTGGGATAAAAAATCAATAGGCATATGTCGGTAAAACTGGGGCAGCACCCACCGCTGGCAAGAAGAACCACATACAGCACCCATCGCTGTCACCCTGCTCCATTGACGCCATCGTCTCTGCCGACCTACTGAGGTAGAGACGTGTTGAGATTTTGTTTGCGCTTAGATAGAAAATTAAGTTGTGCATTTGAGTTAGATGATTCAATTAATTTTGAAGATCCATCCCCGATATCGTGATTGTGGGTTGCGATGGGCAGTGGTTGTGGGTTACGATGTACAATGGACAGTGTCGTAGCAGTTGAGGTGGTGATTTCATTGAATTGTATAACTATTCGACTTGTACTCCGAAGTCGGTCCCAAACACATCATAAGATTAAATTATTATCCTTATTTGTCCGACTTGGAAAAAAAATCTTCCTTTTTCTTATCATATTCAGCGTGTGAAATGCAGCATTAGGGCGTATAAATATTTAGTTGAAGTTGAGGAGTGAGAGAGCTGACAAAGGTCTTGAAAGATAACTTCAAAGTTGTCGGTTCTAATTTCATCATCAACAAGTTACACGCTTGTAATTTTATCTAAAGCAAAAAAAAATGTTAATCTTCTAATGCTTTAGAATGAACTAACACGTTAAAGAAGTCCGGCTCGAAACTATGAAGATTGAAATATTATATAACTTGCACTTCACTTTTATTACTAAAAATAACACAATAATAACCAAAGAGCATAAAAAAATGTAATTAAAATTTTTTATATATTATGAAAAAAGTAAAGCGTAGAAAACGAAGTGCAATTTAAATGGTATATCATCACTCCAACCGAGCCACAGCTTTGTGATGGAAATGGCCCCACCGTGGACCAAACCTAATTCCGAGCCTTTGGTTCGGAGCGAACCAGGAGATTTGTCGAGGCACTTGAACGGTAAACTCCAGATAATTTCCTCGAGGCCGAGATGTTGGGGTCAAAATGGTAAATCTCGGAGCTGCTTGCTCTCCAAGTTAAGACACACACTTTAGGGGAGCACCGACTTTGGTCATACAAAAGAATGATGTCTCCGCCGCAGTGAATCTTTCATGGGATTCCAATCAATTCTCATCAGTACCCTATAGACCCGACAACAACGGGTGGATACACTCGCTCTCAAGAACATTTTCTTTTGAATCTTCGAGACTTATCACACTGTTTTCACAGCGGTTAAGAAAATTTAAGCCTAACTTTTAGTAACTCAATATCGCAAAGTCTCTACGATGTTTAGAAGAGGACATTTCACAATTCAGCGTATAAGTGTTTTTGAGATGACCATATCATTCATTTTTTTCCCCTAATCAATTTATTCTACTAAGGAACATAGGCCATTTCGTTCATTTAGTATTCTCTCCTTCAGTACGACTATAAGATTTTCAAACCAAACTTTGATTAGAACGTGGAGAAATAAGGTGGAGTTATTTTGACAATTTTAAAGGAAACAAAACCTGTTTTCTTTGATTCAGAACCTCTAAAGTCAATAAATGCGTCACGTAACACCAGTTTTTCTTGATTCAAGCCTTCTAAAAAAAAAATCAATGCTATGGACTGAATGTGAACAGGAAGATAATTGATTACACCAATTTCATGTTGTTTGATAACGCGGAGCCATCTCGTCTAAAGCATGAAAAGATAAGCACTGTCTTTTTTCAATGGTTCAGTCTCGAAAGATTTTCTGATACTAAAATGAGCGATTTCATATTTTCAGGTAATGTTAGATTTTAAAACCGCAATTTACGAGTACTATTGGACTAAATCCACGGATAGAGTTTGTTTGATAACTCTAAGGGGTTCCAAAATTATTTTTATTCTTGGTTAAAGTCCGAAAAACTGAAATGAAATGGCAACGTTGATGAGCTAGTGGCCTTGAGACTCAGTAGCCGATAAATTAGCACCCTCCCAACTGCCTAACAGTGCATTCAATATCCAACAAGCTACTCAAAGCTCAGCCCGCCGGCAAATCCGTTTTTTAAGCGGTAACTGTCGCAGGTTCCAAATTTTTTTGGGACATAACTTTGTCACTAAAGACTGGAAAGTTGCGTCTGAAAGCAATAACCCCCCAGAAGCCAGTGGAATTGACAAGCGTGATCCTGTGGTGAATAGAATTATGTAGGATATATATACGATCTATGCACTTATTTTAATGTGTAGTGATATAGCTAAAAATATTCCTCCAATCTATGGACGACACGTGGCAGTTATGACACATAACACACACTGGCTCATTACTGATATGGCAGTTACCGTATCAATCACCGGGCAGAATCCTAAAGAGGCTCTGACTCTATCAGTTCAGATTGACATGAGATCCTCTAGGATCCTAATTATATTCTGATTAGAGTTGGTCAAAGCCCAGTCCTACTAGGACTCCTTCTTCTACCACTATATAAAGGGGTCAAGCCCCTCAGGTAAAGACAAGTTCACACACAATCACACATTGTGTCTTACTGCTTCTTCAGAGTTCTACATTGTTAGCCATCTCTGACTTAAGCATCGGAGCGTTCCCCGCCGGAACTCCACCCGGCGGTCACTCCGTGTTCTCTTTTGCAGGCCTGATTTCTGGTGTGGTTCCTGATCCAGTTTTTAGCTGCAACAGATTGGCGCCATCCGTGGGACCACTACAGGGAACATGGCCAACCATTCTTCTTTTAGCGACTCTTCACATAGTCGTTCTCCACACCGTCACGCCCGAACGAGCAGCTCTCGTCGACCCAGTCGTGACCACCGTTCGACACCTTCACGTCGTCATGAAAATTCTGCGGAAGATGCACACGTTAACGTCACATCTGCAACTCCCGAATCATAAGGTAGACCTCGAAGAAATCACTATCCGACGTCTACTCTAAAAAACGGAGACCTTCGTCATCGCCTGAACCGTAAGTTATTCAAAACACCCCATGCCGAACTTACAAAAGAGATCCACGAGCTAAAAAATGTCGTGAACACTCTCCAACAAAAGCTCGACATGGCAGTGACTCCTCCACCCACTTACCATTCTCATCTTGACCCCGGTGATCTTCGTCTTCGTCTCACATCCAGATCAAGTTACGGCCGCAAATACCAATCAACGGCCGATCCAACTTACAATCACAAAGACAAAAGCGGAGATCACGTAACCAGGAGTGGATCATGCTACCGTCGCGATTCTTCAGTCGAAGACAGTACCAACTCCTCTCCCGCACAGGCCGCCGGAGTTAAGACCCCTCGAAGATCTATCCACAGGAAGAAGACGCCTGAGTCTCGTTCCCAAGAACGGGACTCCTGGAAGGTGGTCCCTAGATATCATTCTCCAGAACGATCTCGCCCAAGGAATGAATCCGGATATCCGTTGTCGAAGGCCATCGAGAAGGCAAAGTTGCCTCCCAATTTTCGGATGCCTCAATGTGACCTCTACGACGGGACTGGTGATCCAGGAGAACATGTTTACCAGTTTCAAACAAACATGCTACTCCTCCAGGTTTCAGACGCTGTCATGTGCAGAGCCTTTCCAAACACTCTAAGGAAAGCTGCACATGCATGGTTCAAATCTCTACAACCAAGGTCCATCCACTCCTTTAGCCAATTATCGGATCTCTTTCAAAAGCACTTTGTAAGCAGTCGCTCCCGAAGGAAGAACTCGGCGAGTCTGCTAAACATTGTGCAAGAGAAAAACGAGTCTTTGGCATGTTTTCTCGGACGATTCAATGCAGCCACTTTAGAAATTGACAACTCGGATGAATCCGTGAAGTATACTGCATTCCTCTGGGGCCTTCGACCCACATCCAAGTTCGCTTTCTCTGTGAACAAAAGTCCTCCAGGTAATATGAAAGCCCTTCTCGAGAAGGCTAACAAATATATTCAAGCTGAAGAATACCTGGAGACACACAGAGGACGGCGTGGAGAAGGGAAGGAAGAACAGAAGAAACGGTCTCGGGAATTAACTCCTCCCCAAGGAGGAAAGCCGACAAAACGTTCCAAGTATGATGAACGGTGTCCGAAAGAACCGTTCACTTGGAAAAATCTGACACCCCTCAATGAAAAACCATCACATATTCTTCACGAGATCAAGGAGAATAAGGCTCTCCAGTGGCCAGACAAGCTGAAATCTCGACCAAAAAAAACGGAACAAAGATTTATGGTGTCACTTTCACAACGATCATGGCCACACAACTGACAATTGCGAGTCGCTTAAACGAGCAATTGAGGCCCTTATCAAGCGCGGCCAGTTGAGAAAGTTTGTAGCTCCTAAAGAAGATAGAGAACAGACACCTCCAGCCATGGAAGAAAGAGAAGATCGAGAAGAGAATGCGGGTATTATCAACACTATATCTGGAGGATTAGCCGCAGGAGGTTCATCACGACGGACTCGAAAAGCATACGCCAGAGAAGTATACATAACGAGTCAGCCCCCGGATAAGAAATCGAAGACGGTACCCGTAGCAGCCATCATCTTCTCCGATGAAGATTCGAAGGACATACAAACTCCTCATGATGACCCATTAGTCATTACAATTAGAGCTGGGAACTTTGATGTAAAGCGTGTCTTGATTGATAACGGAAGTTCTGCAGAAATCTTATTTTTTTATGCATTCAAAAAGATGAACATTCCAACGGACCGTCTCCGAAAGATGGATACTCCGTTGTATGGATTCTCCAATCATCCAATTGCAGCCGAAGGTATTATCGCACTCTCAGTTGCGATTGGCACACCTCCAGCACAAGCCAACTTCATACTTGATTTTGTGGTGGTCAAGGTCCCCTCAGCATACAACGCCATATTAGGACGACCAGCACTCAATCAATTACAAGCTGTAGTGTCAACTTATCACCTCAAGATGAAATTCCCCACGGAACACGGGATTTGAGAGGTGAAATTGGACTCAGAGGAAATCTTGATTTGATAGAAGAAGTTCGGACTCAAGCCCATGAACGATCCATTGTCATAAAACAACGCGTCGCGCAGTAGCATCTTGCCTCAAGGCAAGACACTTCTTTTTCATGGGTATAAGGGCCCAGACCTTATCAAAACCCCAATCATTTAAAAATTGTCTTTAGAAAGATAATTTTTAAATGATTGGGTTGTTGAGCAATCCAATGTAAACTTTATCTTTTGCTCGAGCAATAAAGTTATTTTTGCTCTCAGTATTATTGTGGGCTTATCCAAAACACTCTGCCCGAACAGAGTGATCAATGTAGCCAAAAACATTCTGTCCGAACAGAGTGATGGCCGAACATTCTGCCCGATCAGAGTGATCAATGTAGCCAAAAACATTCTGTCCGAACAGAGTGATGGCCGAACACTCTGCCCGATCAGAGTGATCAATGTAGCGGTGATCAATGTAGCCAAAAATATTCTGTCCGAACAGAGTGATGGCCGAACACTCTGCCCGAACAGAGTGATCAATGTAGCCAAAAATATTCTGTCCGAACAGAGTGTATAACTCTTAGGTTTTATAAAAATACAAGAGAAGGCCAAACGGATTAGTTACAGATCTAAGTCCGTGAAGAAACAAAAGTTAATGGGGGTACCGTCACTCCACTAAAGCTTTTGCTTCTTCGAATTATAGGCCGAGCGGGGGTGCTCGACTTCTTTGCCAACTCTTTAAGTGACGAATAAAGGGTTTGAGCCAAAGTAAAAATCAATAATACTGTGTGAATGGTAAAGACAAACCATGAGAAACACATAGTAAAGCATAACAGTATGAAATAAAAGATAAAGAGTTTTACAATAAGCCCTTGAACGGGCATCAAAATTCTTTGTCTGTATAAAGCAAAAAGCCTAGATACAAAGGCTAAAATCTAAGGCTCGGGGGCATCACCAGAAGGACCTTCCCCTGGAGGATGAGAAGCTGCAGCATCACATGTCTCTGATGGCAGAACAGTCTCTCCAGACGGAGATATCACCGTAGGCAGAACGAAGTCATCCAAGGAGATATCAGGAAAGCGCTCAACAAACATCTCCTTGGCCTTCGCGAAACCAAGCTCATAAATCTCAAGGCCATCGTCGGTCCGCTTTTTCAGCCACTCATCCCCAGCGTTTCCATCCAAGAAGTCGCGGATGCCTTGGTCACGAGGTCACCTCTTCTGCTGCCTTCCTCTTGACTCGCTCCAGCCTCTTCTCCAGAGTCATAATCTGAGCAAGATGATTTGCCTCTTGCTCAGCTCTTCAGCACGATGAGAAGCTTCTTGTGCCTCCTTAACAGCTTCCCTCTTCTGTTGAGCCTCGTCTGCTGCCACCTGCCTCGCCATCTCGAAGCGAGAAAGCATCTCAGATCCGCTAGCATACATCTGGAATGAAGATTGAAATCATCAGCTAAAGGAAAGTAGAAAACAAAAACAGAAACTTAGTTGAGACAAAGGACATTACCGTATAGACGGCTTGGGCAAAGGAGCAGGCAAAGGTCTCGTGTGTCTGAGTCTGGAAGACCTCCTTGTCTCGAGGTAGAATTCCATGAAGAAGATGCTGCTCCGAGACATGGCTATCCGGCATCCCAAGGTCATCGCACCTAAGTGTCCACCTCGGTCGAAAGATAGGATCGTCATCAATGGACACTTGCTCCAAGATACGTGGAGAACGTTCTGGAGGAGTAACTCTAGTCCTCTTAGGAACATGGGGCAACTCAGCACTGGACTGTTTCTCCTTGCGCTTCCCCTTAGCTTTCTGAAGAACGCCAAGAAAACCTCCTTGGGGCGATTTTCCACTTCCGCTAGCCATCTCTGCAATCAAGGTAGAAATCAATACGGGAATTAATACTGAAACCGAATTGAAATCAAAGTCTTCCATAAAACACACCTACGGGAACGGTCTCGGCAGATGACATGCTAGGAATAGCGAGAGGAGGAGAAGGAATCTGAAGACCAGCTGGAATGGGCTTTGGAGGAATGATCTTCGCCCACTCCAATTGCTCCTCCGAAAGAGGCTCATCTATGCAAATACCACCTCGAAGCTTAATATGACTAAGTATGTGTTTAGTCAGATTGTTGGGAGTAGGCTTGCCAGGATTTTTGAAATCCTTACAGAATGGATTCCAGTCTCTATCAAACGGAAGCTCCCCCTTGTCCAGGCGGCCAACAAAGAAGTATCTAGAATGCCAGCCTTTATTTGACTTCGGGCCTCCCTTCAGGAGTCGTTGCCTACTATGAATGTAATACCATCCCGGGCAGTTGGCGACTCCCTTGATGAAACAGATTTTGAAGAACACTCTCATAAAATCTGTTGCATCTGGTTTGTAGCCTGAAGTCTGGACCAAATATATAAGGCCGGCAAGCTTCCTCCAACCATTTGGAACAAGCTGCCCGGGAGCCATGCGGTAATGCTAGAAGAAACGAAGAGCAAAAGGGTGGAGAGGAAGCCTGTACCCAGACTTCACCTGCTCTTCATATATCCCAGTTTCAAACTTGGTTCCATAATTTGCTGGTTCTTGCAAACCAGGAAGACGAGCATACCAACCTTCGGGAAGAGGATATTCCCGAATTAAATCCTGCAAATCTTCGGTAGACATCTTGCCTGACTTCTCGTTAGTAGTATACCAAGGTTTAGGATTAGCCTTATCGTTAGCTTGATCCTTTACATCTCCTAAGGCATTTTTTCTAGACAAAGAGTGCGAAGGTTGAGAAGATGAAGGTGGTAATGGTTGAGAAGTTGAAGGTTGGAATGGATGGGAAGTTGAAGCTAGTGGTAGTTGTGGATTGGAAGTTCCAACTTCACTTCCTGAAGTTGGAACTCGTTCCGAACTCGAAGATGAACTACTCTCTTCGGACGAAGAAACAGACGCTGAAGTTTCGGACATATTTTCTACTCAAACTAAGAAACTATGAAAAACTTGAAGTGCTGAACAGAAAGAAGAAAGCAAAAGGACTTACTTGAAGAGTAGTGTGCTTCCAAAAATTTTGAGTGAAGAAAAAATGAACTGAAAGTTCTCTTTTTATAGAGAAACCCCATGTAACTATTTCTGGGGAAACGCAACGGTTCATCCACCACACACGTGTCACAAGCAGAGTAGAGAAACTTGAAAATTCTCAATTCCCGCTCAAAGACATTAATGAAGGAGACACGTGGAGGGAACCAAGGTAATGACCGAACAGAAATCCTTCCCGAGCAGAATCGTGTCCGAACACTCTACCAGAGCAGAGTGACCGTGGCCGAACAGAATTCTGTCCGAACAGAATCGTGTCCGAACACTCTGCCCGATGAGAGTGACAACGGCCGAGCAGAATTCTTCCCGAACTGAATCGTGTTCGAACATTCTGCCCAAGCAGAGTGACAACGGCCGAACAGAATTCTGTCCGAACAGAATCGTGTCCGAACACTCTGCCCACGCAGAGTGACCGTGGCCGAACAGAATTCTGTTCGAACACTCTGCCCGCGCAGAGTGACCGTGGCCGAGCAGAATCCTGTCCGAACAGAATCGTGTCCGAACACTCTGTCCGAGCAGAGTGACAACGGCCGAACAGAATTCTGTCCGAACAGAATCGTGTCCGAACACTCTGCCCACGCAGAGTGACCGTGGCCGAACAGAATTCTGTCCGAACAGAATCGTGTCCGAACACTCTGCCCACGCAGAGTGACTGTGGCCGAACAGAATTATGTCCGAACAGAATCGTGTCCGAACACTTTGCCCAAGCAGAGTGACAACGGAGCAGAATTCTGTCCGAACAGAATCGTGTCCGAACACTCTGCCCACGCAGAGTGACTGTGGCCGAACAGAATCCTGTCCGAGCACTCTGTCCGAGCAGAGTGACAACGGCCGAGCAGAATTCTGTCCGAACAGAATCTCGTCCGAACACTCTGCTCGAGTAGAGTGACAACGGGTGAACAGAATTCTGTCCGAACAGAATCGTGTCCGAACACTCTGCCCGAGCAGAATGACCGTGGCAGAACAGAATTCTGTCCGAACAGAATCGTGTCCGAACACTCTGCCCGAGTAGAGTGACAACGGCCGAACAGAATTCTATCTGAACAGAACCATGTCCGAGCAGAATCATGCCCGAGCAGAATTCCATCCGAGCAGAACTCTGTCCGAACAGAACCGTATCCGAGCAGAGAACTCTTCGAATATTTGCAATTGGGGCAGACATATCCGATCCTGCTTTTGGCGTATTTCGCTATCACCAGTGGGAAAAGTGTGCTTCCACCCGCTTCAAAACGCTGGTGAAAGCAGGGGGCATATGATATAGCTAAAAATATCCCTCCAATCTACGGATGACACGTGGCAGTTATGACACGTAACCCACACTGGCTCATTACTGATATGGCAGTTACCGTATCAATCACCGGGCAGAATCCTAAAGAGGCTCTGACTCTATCAGTTCAGATTGACATGAGATCCTTTAGGATCCTAATTATATTCTGATTAGAGTTGGTCAAAGCTCAGTCCTACTAGGACTCCTCCTTCTACCACTATATAAAGGGGTCAAGCCCCTCAGGTAAAGACAAGTTCACACACAATTACACATTGTGTCTTACTGCTTCTTCAGAGTTCTACATTGTTAGCCATCTCTGACTTAAGCATCGGAGCGTTCCCCCGCCGGAACCCCACCCGGCGGTCACTCCGTGTTCTCTTTTGCAGGCCTGATTTCTGGTGTGGTTCCCGATCCAGTTTTTAGCTGCAACATGTAGCATAATAATCGGAGATTCAGACATTTGGAGGGAAGTCAAACTAATTGCTCAAGCGACAATTCAACAAACATATCCACCAGTCAGTAGTGGCCATCGATCTTATGGCGTACACTTGCTGGGCTACTCTTTATTTCTTGAATAGATTCGGGTATCTGCTTTCATCGCGTAGGATCTCTTGGACTTACGACACGAGCCGGCACCAATAATTATTTCTGGTCCGTAATAGTACTCTAATGACTCAAGTGTGTAACTTTTCCTTTTGATGCGAAAGCAAGCTTAAATCTTAGAAAAATAAAAACAGACAGGTATTACAGAAAGATGTATTTGGACTGAGAATACTTTTTCCTAATGTTTTTTCACAATACAAGTGCCGATCGGTAGTCCTACCAACGTTTTGCGTTAAATTAAAACAAAAATATGTATGAGCCTTTATAATTATTGTTTTACTTTGAAAGATATAAAACAGGCGGAGATGAAAGTTCTCGAGGCTAAGCATGTAATTAAAATTTTAAATTTTAAATTTATGTGCCGACATTTGAACGAGAAACTGTTCATCCTTTATAAATCTTCTGCGCGTGCCAAACTCTCGTTCCTTATAACGTGTCTTGGCCATGATAAGTCGAGATGTGATAGTGTAGGAGTCAAAGAGATAAAACGAGTTCTGTGAAGATAAAAGACCGCTTCGAAAAGCGCCTCTGTAAAATTTTCTCATGCTATTTGAAAAGATATACTTGAGAAAGGACTAAAGGAACTAAAGTGAGTAAGAAATATGCAAAATATAAGATTTTGGGAATTAATGATTGCATTATAAAATTGAACCAACTCGCTCTATCAGATGTTAAATTGAACCAAGTCACTATATGTTATCTCATGTAAATACTGCCAGTTTGAATTGAGCGATGTTACTTAGGGAGTATGCATAAAGTTAGGAATTGAATTGACTTGATAGAGCTGGTCACGGTGCATTTGGTTTAGGAATCAAGGGGCATTTTCTTAAAGTTAGCCAGTTAAAATGCTTTTTGTTGCGCTAACAAGCATCAAGTCGTTGTAGTATAGTGGTAAGTATTCCCGCCTGTCACGCGGGTGACCCGGGTTCGATCCCCGGCAACGGCGTTAATTTTTCTATTTTTTTTTATTAAAACTCTTGCGTCACTCCCTTGCACGATTTTGTGTGCTTAGAAAATTTGATATAAGGGCCATGTTGTCTTTCTACATGTTTTCTAACCTGATGTTCATCTACTTCTCAAAATGTGTCATTTAAACGGGATTCACTCCAAGTTTTCACAAATCCATAAAATGTGAGTCTCGATACGATCTGATGGTTGATCGAAGATTTTTCCCTCTCCTCCCTTTATGCATATGTTGAAAGCAATAACCGCCGTGATGCAATGGCCGCCGGATTTTGTTTTGTGGGATGGGGTGGGGGCGTGGGTTCATCATTATGCAACTATTTTAGGAGTCAATGAGTGAACAAACTCCTAGCTCATACCCATAAGCCCAAAAAGCGTGAGGAGTGCTTCTCGGATTGGCCCTTATCGAAAAATTGGCATTGGCTATCAAGCAATAGGCCCTCTGTCCATCAAGCAAAACTGCACATTCATGAACTAAATCGCCTACTTGTTGAGCGTTGAGCTGGGAAAGAGCCGACAAAACTAACACGCACATAGAAGTGTGTGCGCAAAAGCAAGAGCCACACAGCAAGGATTAAGAGTGAAAGCATTGACCATCAAGCATATGGTGACTTGGTTCACCCGGTAGTGTGATTAAAGACATTGCCAAATGCTAGATAGTTCGTCAACAACCAAGTAGATTTTGGACGTCAAAATACCACAACCAAACAACAATCTGTTCCCAGTACAAGAAGCATTCTCCATGTCATGTCTCAACTGAGTTGAATTCTGGCAATGCTTAAATTAGCTGAATGTCGATTGTCATGCACATTTCTTACATCTTGAATGGAGTGAAGGCCTTTGGATGTACCTTTATTCTACAACTAATAGACATCACAGCAACCCTGACACCAACACCCTAAAAGCCATTTAAACTGGTCAGAAAGGTAAAAAAAATAAAAATTCGTCTTCTTCTTTTTCCGTTGGATAGACCGTAAAATGCAAAAGGTCAACTGAATGTCAATTGTGCAACTTCTGCAGCAACATGTACTAAAACTGATAACTGAGAATTTTACGTATGATTCTAAAATTTGAGGTTAAAGTTGCTGAGCTTCGCTTCAGTAGCTTAACTATAGCTATACCTAAAGAGGAGATAACCAGGCCTCTGGGGGATCAGTAGCACTTGTAGAAGCAGAAGAAGAAACTTCTTTGCTTGTTTTCCATCTGAGATATGGAGGTTTCAGAGTCATCCCTTACTCCCATCAAGGTGCTCGTACCTGGAGACTCCGGTGGCAGGACAGCATTCTTGGAAGTGAAAATCCGGACTGGGATAGCAGGTTCTGGAGAGGAATTTGTAGACAGGTAATGCAAAAGCATTTGTATTATCTGACTGAAGTTGGGCCGAGTATTGGCGTCCTCCTCCCAACAGGAAGTCACAATTAGAGCCAAATCCTCTGGAAGATTTTCAGCACTGGGCCTCATATTCTGAAAGCAAGAGAAAGCAACAGCCTTAGGCTATGGCCGACCTACAACTTCTGTAAACTTTCATGAAATGCGGGAGAACTTCGTCCAATGATGTCAAATTCAACAAGAACAAAAAAAAAGATGGATATTGCAGTGTATGGGACCCTCCAAACACTAGACCTGGGCCCATGATGCATTATCTAGACGTTCATGGTTCTCACTTGGCTGTTCAGCAGTTCAGGGGTAGAATGACCTGATTGAACTCATCTCTAGATATTTACGAATATGTTTCCACCAACTTTCTCTCCACGTAATTGTGATTCCAAAGCCGCTTGTGCTTTCGCAATAGTGGTAATCATAATATTCCGTCCATCAGTTTAGAGAGATTTAATGGCAGAAGCATCGGCGCCATAGTGGTCTAATCTATCAACTCTGCACCTCATCATAAAACGGGCAACATCCTGTCCTCCAGGTAAATACTAAATCTAGCGCATGTTGTAGCATACTATCTTGGTATAGCATTAGAAATTAATAAATTTAGAAAATGATAGGGATAAGGAATTACTTTGAAGGCGGCTGCATAGGCAGCCTGCAGATTTGACATGCCTTCAAATGGCAACTTATTATGTATGAGCTCCCACAAGACAATAGCAAAGCTGTAGGCATCCACCTTGTGATTATAATGCTTCTTCTCTCCATGCCTCAATGTGACTGTGCTGTAAAGCTGCAACCATAAAG
The DNA here is from genome assembly GCA_033070095.1 of Escallonia herrerae. Taxonomy (NCBI): domain Eukaryota; kingdom Viridiplantae; phylum Streptophyta; class Magnoliopsida; order Escalloniales; family Escalloniaceae; genus Escallonia; species Escallonia herrerae. The sequence continues at coordinate 82,425 of JAVXUP010000282.1, forward strand.
TTTAGATGCCTAGTAACATTTTACTAAGCCCCAATTTATACGCCACCCCTGTAAAATGGGGGCAATAATATAGGGGAGACTGAACCATTCAAGAAATTACCTCTGGTGCCATCCAGCGATAAGTTCCAGTTTCAGCCGTCATCATCTCTGTTAACGACTCTTCCCTAGCCAAACCAAAATCCGCAAGTTTAACAGTTTTGCGATCTGCTGTTAATAGCAAATTTTCTGCAGAGAAAATAGAAGGAAAAGATTATTGAACGTCATTGTTAAGGCGTCTGGAAAAGCAAGTTAAATGAGGATTGAATAACATGGGAAAAGCCAAAAAGGAAGGGATATCCAACATCAATCTAACGCTACCCAGCACGGTCTTGCTTATGCAAGACCTAAAATTTTCCCATATTTGCCTGAGTCCTCGCGCTTGACCACTACAGACACTCTTAAATGTAAGACACCATAAAATATAATTGAAGGGGGCGAAATTTTTGTCAACAATATGAGAGGCCGAACTCAGGTGTTCGGGATTCAAGCCAACACTTGTGAGCGTGTCCTTTTGAGTACAACTTCTTCTCCAAGGACAACACAAGAAAGAAAGCCTTACATTTGATGTGTGTTTGTTTAGGGCATCAATGTACTGCTCCTGATACGATTAACACATTCATAATAGCTACAAATATAGAGTTCTGAGATTTATATTATCAGATTGGGCAATGCTACAGTAAGCTCGCTCGCACATGACAAACGACTCCTTTGGTACACAAAAGACAATTTTAACCCCATCTCTTTTCTATATCTACAATTTCTACCTACCTCCATACCCCTTTCCCTTTCCTTCTTTTCATTCCGTGGTTATAATTTATTACTGGGACGTAATTCCTGACTAAGCGTAGCCCACCAACGGTTAGTGCCAAGAAACATGGGGAGTTTTTTTTTTTTTCGGGGTAGGGCGGTGGAACAGCGCATTTTTAAGTCCATTCACTCCATTGTATATGACATATATCTTAAATAGATTCTAACCTCAGTAGAAACCACTCTTATTCCCATATTAAATGACGATCCATTGTACCAAAGCTATTGGCACTTCTAAGATATGACCTGCTTTTATCATCAAACTCTAAAAAAGTTGCAGTATGTCAACACTCTGTATATCAACATTGGACCCAAAAGAAACAAAAAGAAAAAACAAGTGAGAAAATACCATTAATTCGAACAAAACTACTTTAAGATATTCCTAATTTTTCAAAGAAGAATACAGAGAAGAAAACACGTAGACCTCCAGCAGACTATTTAACAGCAATATGCCTATAAAGGTACAATTAAAAGCTAATAAGAATATAAATTAACGGGGAGAGAAAATTATCAGAGCTAAACAAATCAGACAACAATATCAAGGGGCTACCCATTTCGAATTGATCATGCAACGAAAGCACCATTCTACAGTGAATACGAGCACTAAATCTTCTCTGGATCTCAGTGCAAGAAGAAGGCAAGGCCAACACACTCACCAACTAGGAGAGAACTTTTAAAGTTAACTTGTTCAGCAGATATCAAAGAATACAAACCGTTACGCACTTTGATTTCTTAAACGTTGTGGTTTGGCTTCAGATTTATGTCGAGGAGATATTACAACAATATACATGTAGCACAATTCACAGTGGGTAAACGTAATTCTAACGTAAAATAAATAGCAAAAATGAATTCAACAAATTCCAGCTCACAATCATATCAACAGGAATACTTGCTCAATCTGATCAACTTGATACACAGGTCAAAATGAAACTGTACCAGGTTTCAGGTCACGGTGTATAATTCCATGAGAATGTAAGCACTCCATTGCACGAGCTATGTCAAGGGCAAATCCTATCGCAACACGCATATCCAAGCACCTTGGCCGCATGCTCAACAAGTACTTCCGCAATGTCCCACCAAGAAGAAGCTCGGTCACGATTACCATGACAGGTTTATTGCAAGCTCCGATAAACTGCCAAACGAGATTCAAGTTTCTCATTGTCAAACTTCAAACTCAAGCAAGTCTAAATTCACTTTTTGCGGCAACAAGAGAAATGTTTGCTTTGTCAAAGATGAAACCTTCACTAAATTCTTGTGCTGAACCCTAGATAGCATCTCAACCTCTCGTGCAAAACGGCCTTCCCTCTTGGCAATCTCCTCCGGGGTATCCCCTTTATCGACTACTTTTATAGCGACATTTTGGTTTTTATATCTGAAAATATCCAACCAACAAAAAAGTGAGATTAACTGCTAAATATATGAGGGGGGAAAAAACACCATATCACCAATGCTCTAATGCGACGAACCAAAAAACATAATCCACTTCCACTTGAAAGTTGAATTCAAATGCTACTGACAATTAAGCATTTTATATTATTTTTCATATTAAGATGACATTTAATACTTGTACAGCTAAAAGCAAGTTGTAATCTTATCGTGCACTTTATGACACCTTCCACTCCTCCCAATTTCTACATTCCTTAAGAAATAACTATCTGAAGTTCCAAGAGGCACTAATGTCAGCTGAATGACTAGTCTAATCATGCACTATTACCAAAAGAAACCAATCACACGCTCACAGCCCTGAAGCTAGTAAAAAATTTACTATGAGATAAACGACACTGTACATAAAAAAATGAGTGTACAATTAGGCAAAGTAATGTATACCATTGAAACTGCATCACTTCAAATTATCATCTTTCTTCTTGGCATGAGAAGTCAGTCTTTAGCAAAAGGGATCAAAAGTCAAGCAGGAAACCAAAGAAACTACGTAAATTTAGTCGACTTACTTGCCCTCGTACACTTTGGCGTGTGCACCCTCTCCGATCTTTGGCCCAACAAACAGAAGCTTCGGATCAAGCAACCACTTGGCATCCAAATTGAACTCCTCCACTGAGTAAAACCCATTCCCAGATCCCATATTTCCTATCCACCCCACAAATCTATAAGCGAATCAAGACACCTACTTACTACCAAAATCAAATACCCTTATACAACTGAAGGAGACCCTCTCATGGCAGAAACCCATACCCCAAAAAGATCACCCTCTGACTCTCTGATATCAAAAGAATTTAAAACAGATGCCCTTGTTTGGGAGACAGAGAGTAGAACCCCACATGTTTTTGAGACACCCAAAAACAAAAATCCCAGAATTTAAATTAACAACCCAGTACATTAAAAACAAGAACCCACCCAGCTCTGTTCAAGAAACAGGGCAGATCAATGGTTTTTGGAAATAAAAGACAGCACTAAAGAAAGCAGAACTAGGCTTGATAGCAGAGTTGTGCTTAACAGGTGAATACATCGAGAAGAGTGTGTTTTGGGTAGTTGGGTTTGGGTTTAATATAAGCTCGTCTACGGGTACTCTGTTCCGGTTCTGCTGGTTGATCTGCAGAGAGATAAAGCCGCGGAATGAATTGGGTCTTTGTCAGAGAAGAGTGAGGTCCATTATATGCCCATTAAAATACTCTTAGCAGGGAAAGAAAATTTATGTGTAGAAGGGAAGTGGGGGGACAGAGAGGGGTACAAAAACAAGATGCCATTGAAAAAGATGGGGGTGATTTATGCATAACATATTCTATCATTACTAGCAGTAGCCGTGAAGATAAAATTATTCCAAACATGCACATGCACATGGAAAATGGACATGGATGGAAGAGTGGATGTTTGGCCAGAAGTACCGCAGAAGATTTGGCAATGGGATTAAGTTTTGTGTTTCATATTGACTTATTTTGTTTCGTCTTTTTTCTCCGTCTAATTTTTTTTTTTTTACGAAGAATCGAATTTATTTAGATCGAAAATCAAGTTGGTACATCTTTTAAGAGGTTGGGCACAGCAAAATTTGGTGTCACATCCCTCCAATATCTCATATCATTAACAAATAACGCTTCTTTTGCAAAAAGGTAGAAGCAATTTTTATTTTAAAATCATAATTTTAAATGGTAATTTTAAAAAACGTGATATGCGAGTAAATAAATTTTAAAATAATAAAAAAAAAAACTCCCAAAACACGCACCAGTTTACGCATACGAAAGCGAGGATGTGGGGGCTCTGCAATAATTGAACAGGAACTGTCGGACAAAAATGAGGTCAGAGACAAAGAAAAGATGGGATTTACGGTCGGGCACGAAGAAAAGGAAGGGTGCTTGCAGCCATGTCGGTGGCTCAGGTGTGGGGTGCTGCGTGAGCCTCATCTACATATTGACGTGACTTTTGCTGCAATTATTTCTCCTCCTCCTCTTCCTCTGTAGTTTGTCCTATTACTACTCGTCAAATCAAAGGTAAAAAAAGTCTGTTTTGCTCAACACAATAACCACACTGTCCAAATAAGTCTCAATCCCATCAAAAGTCCTCATGTCTGCTACCTTGTGACCCTATTTATTAGACTCTTTCTTTGGCTTGGAATTGGTTGAGGCCTCAGTCAGTCGGTGGGTTGGGGTTGGCGGTCTGGTGCTGGCCATTTTTTGCAAAGTCTAATCTCCACTGACTTCTTTTTTGCTTTGTTTTTTCGGGAGTAGATGCATTATATTTCAAAGTTTGTCTGGTCAAGGTTTGGTGATCCAACGGTCAGGAATCAAAGATGTCGTGCACCGTCATTGCAAATCCCAAAGTCGGGGGTTGAATTTGCAGAATTCCTCGGACCAAATTCATTTACTTTGAGTTTCCTATTGTGCAGTGGGCTCGAGATCATTTGGCTTTGGTGTTGTCCTGTCTAAAAGTCCAACTCACGTGTTGGAAGAGAGAGACTTAGGCTCTGTTTGACAGGGTTTTTTTTTTTGTCTTCAGTTTTTAAAGAGCAATTTTTAAAGAGCAGTTTAATTTTTTTTTTTTACAAAAACAAGTGGGTGTTTGATAACCCTTTTTTTTTTAGTTTTTTTTGGTGTTTAGTAACCCTTTTTATTTTGACTTTTTTTTTTGAAGTGGTTTGCGGTGGTGATGGTGGGGCGTAGCAGTGGTCGACGGTGGTGGTGGCCGGCGGTGGTTGTTGCCTGCAGTGGCTGCCGACGGTGGTGGCCGGAGGTGGCTGCTGCTCGGTGGTGGTGGCCGGAGGCCACTAGCCGCCCGGTGGTGGTTGCCTGCGGCCGGAGGTGGCTGTCGGGCAGCGGTGGCTGCCGGAGGTAACTGCCGGCGGTGGTGGCCAGAGGTGGCTGCCGCCCGGTGGTGGTTGTCGGCGGCCGGAGGTGGCTGTCGGGCGGTGGCGGTGGCCACCGCCACCGCAGTCCGGTGGTGGATGCCGGAGGCCAGAGGTGGCTGTCGGTGGTTACCGGGCGGCGGTGGGTGGTGGCTACCGGCGGCGGGTGAGTTGTGATGGAGGTCTAAAAAAAAAATTAAAGTGAAAACGAAAAGAGCTTTTTCCTCTTTTTTTTTTACTCTACAATTTCAAAAGCCACTTTTTAAATTGAAAAAAAAAAAGTGGTACCAAACACTCCTATTTTTTCCAATTTTCAAAACTGAAAAAAAAAAGAGCAAAAAAAAACCCTGTCAAACGGCCCCTTATTGTTTTTGCCCCTTTTCGTTCATATAGAGTTCTACTGGAGAAGAACAAATAAAGTATGCCATTGTAGTATAAATTTCAGAGTCAACTCTTATTTGGTTGGTGCTAAGATCCATTAGATTTAAAGTCAACATACTGTTGTAGCCTTCCCCAGCAAGAGCAAGATCACCTTCATGCAAGAGTTGTTTTTCAGAGGAGTTTGGTTTATTGGTTTTTGATTTGTCTTCCTTACTCCCAAGACTTATCCCCAACTCAAGCTTCAAAAGGAGCTTTTCGGGGCTCCCAATTGTATGGGCATATAGGCTCAGGGGAGATGGCAATAACTACATCACCCTTTGAAATGCTAGGTAAGTCAGTGGTCGATTAGTTCGGAAGCGCCTACCATTTGGCGTACCAATTTTTTTTTCTTTTCTTTTCTCTCGCTTTGAACGCCAAAGGACATGCTCGGGCTGTCAGGCCAACTTCTATGGAGAGCCTGCTGCACACGAAAATTGATTGGAGAACCCCCCAATGATGAGACTGGAAGTGTGTGTATTAGAGTTCTCTCGAGTGGTGAGACTAGGTCAGCCGCTAAATGTCCTGGTATGGCTTATCAGCCGAGTCAAATTCACAGCTTTATTAAGCAAGTAATGTTGATAAGGTAAACATTGAATAAACATGAGAGAACTGTATTTATGCGCAAATTGTATGCTAAACTAACCACCACTATAATATAGCTAATTATGTTCCTTGTATGCCAAGCGCGAACATCTTTCTACCAGATAATATAGCTAATTAGCACAATAAATTTACAAGTTTTTAACCATGCTATTAGCACAATTCAGCGAAATGATGCAATTTCAGCATTAATTCTAATTGCATAATATTCTCGATGATGTTCGCATATTCCCTCTGTTTCCAGATTGTTGTTTTTCCTGGTCTTCGATCCGGAAGCGGTTTTTGGCTAAGCTCACTTTCTTTAGTCGAAAATGTAATTAGGAAGATAATGGAGCTGCCAGGGGGGCAATCTTTCTGATTCCAACCACTGAAAAAAGGTTGATTTTGTAAGCTGAAACAACATTTAGCAGATATATGAGCCAAGACCATTTACAAGATCAACGTCGCTTATACAAACAGGGCTTCAGCTCAGGCCACGCGATTCCCTTATTTGAATTTTGCTTCTCCTGCAAGTCAAATAAGGAAGAACTATTTGATGAGCATCTCACCAAATACTTGGGCTGAGAGATGACGTTCTCATTAAGCAGAGGACCGCACCTTTTTCTTGAAATATAGCAATATAAACATTTTATTTGAGAAGTCCTGCACACGAATATAACACTTGGCATGGAATAATGGAGAATGAACTTATAGGATAGAGATAAGAACAGGAATTATATACCTTTGACACGGGTAAATCCTAATTCACAGATGGCTTTTGCAAGGGTATTTGGGTCTGCACCTCCTGTATTAGGATCAAATCTGCTTTTCACTTCTGCTATCAGAAGCTGGCCACTGCGCAGACATAACCTTGAGAGAAATGCAATAATAACTACACAATTTACAAGCTTTGTCCAAAATTATGTGGATACCATGGCTTAAGAACTCTGTGTACTTCCTTCCTGAAGGTAACTAGGGAAGCTAGTCCCCATCAAAGAAAGGCAGAAGACAGCGACATCAATAGATGAGGAGTCCAGCGGTGTCTGCAATTAAGATAACATGCATTTAACTATTAGTTAGGATTAGGATCAGGTGGACCAGGAAACTGGTTAAGAGAGAGGATGTGTCAGAGGTCTTGTATAGACTAAAAAGGTTGTAAAACTTTGGTTGCAAGATTCTCAACTAACTAACAGTGACACCAAGTAACTTTGTCTCTCTTCTTTCCTTTGCACCCAAAAAAGAAAAGAAAAAAAACCAAAAACTAGTAACGCTCCTGCGACGGAACCTCACTTTCGAACATTCCACCCACTCCGCTTCCAAGCCGAAACCTATAAGTTACTATACTAGTGACACTCTGGATTGTAAATTGAAGACAACAAAAAAAAATGGGTATTGCCGCTCACAGTTATGATTGCAAAACCTTTAAAAAGGATCATATAAAACACGTACATTTGACATATCACAAGCAGTTACTGAAGGATCACTTGAAACAAGATCCAAAGAGAAAACTTTATTCTTCACGCTTCTTGCTAGGCGTGCATCCCCTGCAATAAAATGCAATACAACAACATTAAAAGCCAAAAGCTAATAACCAAGTCTAACATGATATAACACTGCGGGTACTACATAATCAGTTAGAAGTAGCATGTTCTCACCACAGCCAAAATCAGCTACAACTAAAGAAGGACTGTGATCCTTAAGCCATTTAATTATAACCTTAACAGGCTGTTCAGGCCAATGCGACATTTGCTCTTGATATCCTGCATGATACTGGACAGGTAAGTGAACCTCTGTTAAACTACACATATGCAACAGTAAATATCTAGTACAGCTCCTCTACACAGAGGGAAAAGAAAAGCCAAGAAACATGCACCAGAAACAGAGTTAATAGACTAAATCGAGGTTACCCTAGATGCTACAACCTGTAAGTGAAATTGGAAAGACTTCAGTTCCATTAAACAGCCTATATATCAAGTGCCAAAAAAAGAAGAAAAGAAAATGATAGTTTCATAGAGGAGCAACAAAGAACATAAACACCAATCACTTTTTGGTTGTCCACTATATTCTTGATACTGACATCCTGACAGCAGTTTAGTATGACCCCAAGGCCATGATTAAATGGCCGAAGATTCAGATTCAAGATTTGAGTGAAGTCACACAGAAATTGTACTTTTGTTCTTAAGGTTACCTACAGTGACAAGTCAAAAAGGCAGCATCACCAGTGGACTAGGTGGTAAGGATTGGTAGAGAGCATGGGGTAATTTGGGATTTAAACTTATAAAAGGATGTTAACGGCCCAAAGCAACAAAAAAGCGTAAACCACTAAACCTTGAGGACCTAGGATTTCTCAAAAGTAAAAGTACATAGGACTGGTAAAAATTTGCGTTATTGAAGTCTTTTTCTTTCCTTTGGGAATGCTAAGCTTTTGTTAAACCTGTGAGACGTACAAACTCTTAAGTAGGGGCATAATACTCAGTTATGCACGAAAGAACCTAAACTAAAGACGCCAACTGTTCAGAGCCCCTACCAATCTACTAGATTCTGCCCCAACAATAATCTGCCTATACTAACTGATCCAAAATTAAGTCCAGTTGTGTAACTATTTCTAAGTATTTGGGATTGGCTGCAGATGAAGGCCTGGTTTTGTAAGTAAAAATGTACTCTCAAAGTCAAAAAGCATGCGTAATGTCCATATCTTGTCATGCCCACAATGTTACGTTCTCCTCTATTCGTTGTACTCTATTCATTGCATTCTAATTTCATATGCATCACAAGTTAGCAGAAAAAGGAAAATGATAAGAAATAATTTTAGCTTGAAAGAAATCTTACCATGTTAAATAAAGACGGATCTTCTTTAAAATAATTAAGCGCCTCATTTCCGCTGCAAAACAGGCTCAGTAAAATATCATACTCTTAAAAACCTGGGCAATCTTTCAGTAACCCTACCTAGTTCGAGCAAAATTCTCTAATATGGAAATTCTATCGGGCCAAAAGTTGAATGTTTACAAACAAAGTTTTTCAGAACGAAAAATATAGCACTAAAAACGCAGTATGGGTATCAAATTCCATGGTAATAAGAAAATTGACTAGGGATTTAAGTGCATATAGAGACGTACGAGCAGGTATATAGCTTCTCATTAATCATACGAAAATGTCCTCCCGCTAACCTTGCCTTCATCCGCAAAAACATCCAGTTAACAAATTATCACTCCATGATCCACTAACTCCGCTGCATTTATTTTTTCCCCATTACTTTTTGCGAATTTCAAAGATACATATTACCACGTGAACATCAAATTGAACTCAAATGATGAGCACAGATTAAATAAGTCCCATTTGAAAAGTCTAACTAGGTCAAAAATAACAGTCACTATTTACATGTACCATACACATCATCGAAATTCGCAAGGAGTCAAACGTTAAATACTCACAATGGAACGGAGGTAGTACTTTAAAGTACATATGTGTCTAACTTCGTGAGTGTATTACCTTATCGAGAAAAGAGGAAGACTTGGACGAATTTCTTGTAGGATTATTAGCACAAGAAGCAGAATTGACAGGTTTTTCGGTGCTACCAACTTTGTGACGGCTCCTTCTGCCCCTTTTCCGTTTATTGCTCCGTCGCTCCTCCTCCATCGTGCCGCTCTTTCTCTCTCAAACACACACAATCCAAATCCTTTGGGCGAAGCTGAAAAATTAGGGCAGGAGGCGAACTGAAATCTCTATTGGGCTGATTCAATTTGATTAGTCCGGGTCGGTTTAGTGTTGGCCCAAGGCCTTATTTGGTTCAGATCAGCACGTCCTTTGAACTAAAGGGCCCAGGGCCCTTCAGGAACAGGCTGAGACCGTTTGGACTTACCTTTTGTTTTTTGTTTTTGTTTTCTTTTTCATTTTTTGGTTTAATAATATTTCCCCCCATTTTTTTTTTGGGCTATTCCTTTGTTGGGGTCATTTGTTGCTTTGTCTGATCCATATACACGTGAAGGGGATTAATTTCCATAAAAGAATTTTAGATTAAATCATAATCACTTCTCCAAAGCTTAGTTATTTTAAGCTAATTCAGCTTAGGTTATAGATGATGTCTGAATAAAATACCAAAATCAGTTTCAAAAGTGACTAAGAAGTTTTATGATTCATTAAAAGGCAGTAAACATGGTAAATCGTATTCTCATTAGGTCAGTAATCATTATCTTACTTGGTCAAAAATGATTATAGAAAATCTATTTGTTATCAATTCCCCTTCTCTTGAATTATTACTTGATCGTATTTTCAGCTTTTGAGAACTGATTTAGCCAATTTTGTAATTTTGTTAAATATTGAATAACGTGATTTGATTCATTTTGACCATCTCACAACCAATCCCCAAGCATATTCGTTTTGGTGTTATACTGCCAGATAACTTTTTTCACCAAAATAGCAACATATATGTCTGTTTCCCAGCGAGTTTTTCGAAACTCTGGTTTGGCAGAAAAATACCATCGCGGCAAATGCTTTCAGCAAGACAATATAGTAAAATAACTATATATTTTCGTGTTAATTAATGCCTAATGCACCGGTACACGATCGACATGGACAGGGACAATGATGATCGTGATGATGCACCCCTAGTCCGAAAGAGTACAAGTCCTCTTCACTAAAAAATGATGTATCAAACATTTCTAAAGTGATATCCTGAATTCCATTTATTTAATTTTTTTGATAATGAAGCGATTTTATTTCACTAATGTTGGGGTACATCATCTTGAATGGCAGGCGTTACAAAATCAGGCGCATCTTCCATCCATACGCAAAAATCATCAATGACTCTAGCGTATTGTGCTAGTCCATGAGCTACTACTTGTTTCCTGTGCGCAATACAAGGCTGAATTCACATCTATGAAAGTTATTACTCATCATTTTTACTTCATCAATCACATTGCCTATCGCCGATAAATTCTCTCCTTCTTGCCGAAGTGCTGAAATCACATTTGCTGCATCGCCTTCAATAATTGCGTTCCTAAATCCACATTCTTATCTAAAAAATACAGCTTCGGAAGCTGTCATTGCCTCTGCACATTCAGGTTCTAAAAAACTCATTATTTTCTTCTACAAACCTGCATAAAAATCGCCTTCCGTATCTCGAAACACTACCCCAATATCAATTGCATGTCCCCTTCGAAAACTGCTGCATCAAAGTTAAATTTATAACAACTCTCCGGAGGGGCTTGCCAGGAAACAAAAATAGTATTACTAGGTTTTGATGGCTTGATTTGTGCCTCTTTGTATTGCTTCAGCAGATTGACGGTGGATGAGTACAATTCTAGTGCATCACGTTGAGCTCCTACAAATAAACACTTGTTTCTGTTGTTCCAAAGGTTCCAACAAAGTGTCACCAAAACTTCAAACTTCTCCGTGAATTCTGTGATGTACGCTTTTGAGTGGCTAGTCCCAGCCCTTTCTAAATGATTACTCTTTAAACCATGTCTATAAATTTGATACAGCTAATCCAAGGCTGGGTTGGGTAACGGGTCCAGACATGTATGTACCCCGACCAGAGCCTAAATCCGTGGTGGTGGATGGCATCATACGTCATGGGCCACCAGGGGATGACATCGTTGAAAATATTGTTCTCACATCGGGTTAATAATAACTAATAGTCCATTATGTAAACCTTATGAGACTCTTTAATCACTGACAATTGATTTTGAGTTGAATATTTTCACTCACATAAAAGAGAACTTTGATATTGAGACTTGGACTGAACTTCTTGACCCATTGGTCGGTTATCAGAAGCTTTTATCTAGATTGCAAGTAGAACATGCACAAAGAATCTATGAAATTTTGACTTCGACTGATGAACACGTATCATCATAATCCTCTTATGTCAAGGAAGTGGGTCAAGCGTGACAATGCTACACTGATGAACACGTATCATCATAATCCTCTTATGTCAAGGAAGTGGGTCAGGCGTGACAATGCTATGAAGGTGAAAGCACTGGGTGAATACATGACGCGGTCACTAATTTAATGCCGAGGCCCATGCCCTCTTGGAGACTTACTTATTCCCATCTTGGAGTGACCCCAGGGTCATGGTCTAAGGGTCCCGATAAAGAGTCTCTAGTGACGAAGCAAAAACAGATACTAGTCATGAAGACACTATCGTAGAGATAGCATTCCGGAAGAGTTGCCTATTCCGTAGGTGAATCATTGTGCCGGAACATTCGAAGCGCGTCAAGGTAGTGTCCCGAAAGAATCGCCTACCAGACAAGCTGAGGTAATGTCCCGTAAGAGTCGCGCTTACTCAAAGAGCCGAGGTAGTTTTTTGGAAGAGTCGCTAACCTAGCAGGAGGAAAGTCCTCATGCTCGAACACTGGATGCTAACCGATGAGATAGGATGAGAGATAGGGTGAGGCGCTATCCGGCAATGAGTTCTTGTACTGAAGTACATTTTGCAAACACTATGCCAACTAAAATTTGAAAAATCGAATTTAAAATATATATCGACCACCTTTTCTAAAAGTGATACGCTAATATTAAATTTTTAACCACCCTTCAACCCTAGCTCCGTGATTGCGAAGGAGCACGTGTCGTGTTCCATCGCACGATGGGTTGTAGAAGCCTTCAATGCAAATCAAAAACTGTCATTCCCTGAGGGTCTAACGGATTTGCAATAGCTGTAGAAGGAAAGCATCAAAATGTGGAGGTTCGAAAGGAAAGCATTCAAATGAGTGATGGTGGCAGCGACAGCGGTAGCGCCGAGGAGCAACGTTCACTATGGGGCAGCAAAGGTTTCCAGTTCAACTATCACATGCTTCATTTTGCACCGTTGCTGCTCGACTCAATTCTCCACAACTCTCGTACTTCTTCGCTAACCATAAAATTTTCATTTCTCCTTTCCTATTCCATTTCCTTTATAGCCGAAGGTCACAACAACAACATCTGTAAAACCTACCTTCACTGCCAATGCACATCCGCATGATACTACAAACACTTGATCAAATGATGCAATACACAAACTACTTGCATGTCATCAAATTTGATAGTCACCTGATATAACTAGTCCTTCGATATCACAATAAATGCAAGTCCCTAGGGATGCGAAAATTCCACAATATCCAGATTAGCCACCATATAGACATTTAAGATATAGCAATACTATCTGATGCCCACCTTTAAATTTCCTCCCCTTATCCAATAAGGCTCAAACCGAGGTAGGACACACAGATCCACAACCTTAGCAATGCGAAATTGATGATTCTCAACTACCTAGATGCCTCTCTCCCTATATAAAGCCCCCCCTGCATCCCTGTTTACACAACCATAGCATCAACACTCTTCACACACCCTCCTTTCTACATCACAATCCAATCTTGAAGAATGCCAACCATTGTCGAGGATGTCATTGCAAAGACACAAATGGTTAACATTGACTCCCCGCCAAAAGAGGAGAATTTGAATGGGAAGGAACGTGATGTTTCCAGTGGCAAGACACAGACAAAGGCTGCAAAAGAGGAGCAAGAGAACGAGAAAGTTCAAGAAAGTAAGGCAATAGATGGGAAGGAACCCCACGGAGAAGCAGAGAAAGAGGAAGTGCCGGTCCAGGTTGAACCCAAGACGGGGGTATCCTTTCCCATTAGGTTGGATGATGGGAAGCAGTTAAAAGCTGTTGGCTTGAGGAAGAAGAGCATGCTTGGCCTCGGGATCAAAATCTATGGCTTCGGTAAGATTCCATCAACAATCCACTTGCTTCAATTATATGAGCTACATGTTTACAGAATATCGCAAAATATAACATGAATTTAGCTCAGAGAGTTTTCTCATACCATACTTGTAAAATTGCATCATGCACAACAGAGGAAGGACCTGACATATTAACAAGAATTGTAAAATGCATCATCTAACAAGTAATTTAACATGTTCTGCATCTGAAGTCCAATACATATAGATTCATATCGAGAGAAATAGGCCTCGCAAATTATAAGATCATATCATTCTTCAAATGCAGGAATCTACGCAGATAACCAGAGACTGAAAGATCTTTTGACGTCAAAATTTGAAAGAGCCCCAGCAAAAGCTACAAAGGAAATGTATCAGATGGTAATTGACAGTGATTTGGGAATGATGGTGCAACTGGTCATTGTGTTTTCCAGCCTTACTATGAGCATGGTAAGGAAGAACTTTGACGAAGGGCTAGGAGCATCCATCAAGAAACTCACTGGCGGAAAGAACGAAGAGCTCACAAAGAAGTAAGTTCATAATACCTCCCAGGTCATCCCAACCACATTCCTAGTTAATAGAAATACAGATCTATCTTCAAGTTTAACTCCTCGAGTTTGCTGATGAAGGATCATGGGCGAAGCATCAGATGACATAAAGCTGACAACTGGTTCTGTAATTGAGATCTCTCGCCTTCCAGGGTACATTCTCCAAACAAGAGGTAAAGGATACAGAAGTGGAATCTCATATATTATAACATGATTTGGAAGTACATAAATTTCACGAAACCCCATTGTTCTTGAGTGCAGTAAAGGGTGAGGTTGTAAGCAGCGTTGAGAGCGAGCTACTGTGCAGGGCCTATATCCACATGTATCTGGGAGATGATCCATTTGACAAGGAAGCCAAGGAAAAATTTGGAATGTCCCTGCTTTCTCTCTTCTGATAGAGAATGCTTTACGCTTTCTACTTTTGCAATAAATAAAACTGAATTCTAGGTTGTATGGCTGTACAATGTTCATTGTTCAATAAGGAGAAAATGCTAAGAAAGTGATCGTTTCCATATAGGGAAATAGGTCAATGCTACTCTCATATTTTGTGGAACTTTCTTGTGCAGATCTCTGTTTAATCGTAAGAGGTATTACATGCATATAAGGTGCGAAACCTACAAAGGCGCTACAGATGTGTAACATATACACCAGAAATGAGAATCATCCAACTCATAGAACCAAGCATTCCTCACAATTATAAAGACAAATGGATGCATGTATTCTTGTCATTCGGATCAAGTCACGTTTACCACTGATAGGGCATTACTCAAAACTACAGAAAGCAAGAGAAAAATGTTCTTGCCAACGACACTAAAATGATGCAGTTAGATATATTACAGAAGAGCTTGTTTTTCACATGGAACATTTTGAGTAAGAATTCTAAGCACAAAAACAAGGGTAATCTTTTGTATGCCTACGAGCAGATGCATGTATATCATACATAAAAGAAAACAACTGCTATAAGTTACTGGGGAACCTTGATTTACTCCAAGGACGTGATCAGCTCAACCCGTAAAGAACCTTTCGAGGATCCAACTGCCCACTGCAATAACTTGAGGACACAGTGGATAGCTCTTGGCGGCCCTTCCACTCTTCACAGGGTTTCAAGATAAGTGCAGTTTCAATAGCAGCAGAATCCACACACAGCATAGTTGTATATTCTTCATCTCCCAAGTCCGGAAGAGCCTTGGCCTTTTTGTCCCAAGGATTCCACACAGCTGTGAAGTGCACCAGATAATTATCAAGAAAGAACCAAGATCATAAAAGGAAAGTAACTTCAAAATTAGAACAGCACTCAAACCTGCATCTGGCATGCCTTCTTTACGCAGTACAAAGGTTCTCTTCTTCTCATGGTCTATTATGGCAATCTTCGTTGGTGTGCTCAGATACACCCGATCAATCTAAAAGGACATCCACTTTAACTAGTAAATACGAAAAGGGCTAATTACACTTATATCCCTGAGGTTAGGGTATAATTACAGGTAAGGACAATAGTTTGGACAAATTACATTTATGTTCGTTGACCAGACGGAATCTTAAAAAGACCTAACAATTTTAATGAAATGACTTTATTGCCCTTATGTTGGAAAGTTAATTTTTTCAAATGCCATTACCGCTTTTTAAAAAAGAAAATCTGAAAAGTAAACCCTAATTATGTTGGAAAGTTAATCTCTCTCTCTCTCTTCCCCCACCTTTCCTTACCCACTTCACCGCCACCTTCCCCCCCACCCCACCCCACCCCACCCACTGGCCACCAAGAGTTCCCTCCGCCCATCCCCTCGTAGCCACCTCTGTCAGATCACGCCGCCATCAGGCCCCTTCCTCTCACAATCCCGTTGCAACCCTCTCCCTCACCCATCCCCTCGGCAGCCACCTCCGTCAGACCACGCCGCCATCAGCCCCCTTCTCCCAATCCTGTCGTAACCCCCTCCCTCGCCCAACCCTGTACCAGCGTCATTTAGGTGGCACCGGCGAGATCCAGCTAAGGTAAATACATTCGGAGAGGACAAATCCTAGTGTGTCCATAACGGACTTGGCCTTAGCAGATTCTATTAGTTCTTTTTCTGTGGTTTGCCGGGAATGTGTCTATGAAGGGGAATCCCCTTGCTTCTGGGCTTTGCGGTCCCTTTGAAGAACCCGTGAGGTCAACCTCTTTCAAATATACATGGATTTTGGCAATTTACATGGTGACGGCGGTGGTGGGTTTGGTTGTTGGTTGAGATGGTGCCGTGGTGTTGGGATGATGTGAAGATGGTGCACAGCGGGGGTGGGGGGAGGGGGCGGCGGCTGCGGCGGGGTGTGTGTGAGATAGTGTGTGGAATTAGTATTTGGAAACCCTAATTTGAAATTAGGGTTTGAAATGTTAATTTAAAAATATACAGTACAAGGGCAGTATTGTCATTTTAGAAATACGAAATGATGACATCATAAAAACGTACACTTTTTGGAAGGAATCCTAACGGATGGACACGAGTGTTACATTTTGAAACTTATTGTCCTTGACTGTAATTTCATCCTAACCTCAGGGATAGTGTTGTAATTAGCCCATACGAAAAAGACTGGAACACAGCAAAAAATAATTGTTCCAAACTACTTGAAAGTTACATGACAAATTGCAAACTTTAAACGACCGTAAAAGTAGTTCACGGTTGACCATTGGGTATTGGGTTCCATTTCAATTGACTGTTATGGAAACATCAAAGATTAAGAACAACAGCAGAGAGCAAAATAATACCTCACCATCAAAGGTAATTGCATCTGCTTGCTCTGTGTACCTTTCTCTCTGTATCAAATTATCGAAGTAGTCAAGTGTCTCCAATCCCTCAACACGTACTTCACTGTAAAACAAAACGGAATCACGCCACTTGAAAGGGTAACAATAAAACATCCAATCACTGAGCTAGTGGAAGTAGACGCATTACATGATTCAGTATCAAGCATCAACACAAATAAAGCAGGGCAGAAATTAATTCTTGAGATGTGCAGCAAGTCACGTAATAGGAGCAAAAAAATATTCTCGCCCTGCTTTATCATGTAAATGGGTCGATACTTAGTACTGAAAGAGGAACAGTTGGGATCTGCAGCAACTCATGAAAAAGATTACGACATACTCCACCATACACACACAAAGAAAGGAAAAAAAAGGAATATGGAATAAATAGTTTTCCTACCAGCTTTCATGCAAATGAGAACAAAAAAAGGTCAAGTTGCAAGGCAAACCTGACATCTGATACAGAGAAGTAATTACGCAGAGCAAACATAAACGAGAAGCTCTTATTATCAATGTTTCTCACGCGTGGTATCAAAGTGAGCTTGCTAGCACTGACAGAAATACGAATCCGCAGCTCAAATCTACAGGATAGACATCATATACAGTTCAGTAGTATAAGCAGAACTGCCATTCTATTATAAATACTAGTAACATGGAAAATTACATGTACCAAGAATCCATGCTGCAATATAGCAATACCTATGTGCCCAAGTCTTTAGATCCTCTTCTGTGGATCTCAGTATCAGATCTACTGTTGACTGACTGTTAGCCGGAGGCAAAGGCGAAGGATCGTTGTCCAATGACCACAATTTGTTCCTTGCAAACCCATGTTGTTCCAGTGAACCAAAATTTGCAAACTAAAGCAGGGATACAAGAGTTAGGAGCATGCACAAGTTCAAAGTACAAAGAAGCTTAAATAATATATGCCAATCCTGGTAGCAGCCAACCTGAGGGAAGCAAATGGGTATACCGCCCCTGATGGCCTTATTAGGTTTCAAAACAGCCTGTGGAACGGAGCAAAACACTCATATTTATTATAATGAAAAAGAAAGTTTATGCAAATGTTGCTATCTTTGCACAGGTAACTCAAACAATAAGAATTGACTTGACACTAAGTTGTTGCATTTGTTCAACAAACTAATTGAAATAAGAACTCTGGAAAATGAATCTGAGAAGGCTGGCCTGGCTCAAACGTCTTGCACCCTTTCATTGCTGATCTCATGTGGTAAAGTGCTACTACTGTGTACGATTTGAGTATTTAGAGGAGATTGCAACTTAATTACAAGTTTGAGGCATTGTTGCATTTGTTCAAGAAGTTCAGTAATATATGATTCAAGACGAGCAACCAAAAGAACGGAATGTAAGTTCAGGAAATTGTGAAACTAGAAAACAAAAATCTTAATAGGCTGGCATGGCTTAAACATCTCACACCCTTTCTTCTTTAATCCCAGGCTGTAATATGCTAGATGCTACACCTTGATGATTTCAGTATTTCCAACTTACTTTCGCATCCTTCCAAAACATTCCAGCAATACATGTTTAAGGAAATAGTTTTGCTCAGAATCATGTTTAAAATGTCCACAAAAAGAAAAGCCTGCACAGCAGTAGTTCTCCGATGACAACACCAACGGCCCCAGCACTTGACAGCTGTGAAATACATATACTCTAAGACACGACAAGAATAGACTAAACTGCATAATCTCTCTCATATCACAAGTTAATATGGCGATGAACTGTATTAGCCACTGTGTGTTGGGCATATTCAAGTTCCTAGCATATAAAAGTGGACCCATCCAAGAGCTAAATAAGCACAAATTCCAGAAAATCTAGGACAAGAATGGTTTCACGGTTTTCACCTTGTTGGTCATAAAAAGCATTTCTTCTCTACGTTCATTTTTCCAAGATATGACCTGCCCACCGTGTAGAAGCACCTGGACCAAAATACCCAAATAAGCTCACAACTGAAGCTAAACAATATGGGAGGCAATTAAAACCTAAAGCATGGCAAAGAGGATATGCCGGGCTGAAATTCTAATATAAATCTGAACTTTCAAAAAAGAGAAAAAAAAATGTAAATATAAGTGTTCACATTTTCCACATATACATCTGAAGGTCAAAATTGTTTAAGTGAACTTACACAGCATCTTCCAATTTCAATTACAAGCATATGCACAACTGCAACAAAAATTAAAGCAGCAACGAACAATAAAAAGGAGAAAAGCGAACATAGATAAGAAACGCGCAACACGGAGACAAATCTAACATTCAACTCAAGCATCCGCAAATCAAAAACAGGAACGGAAACAGCAAAGACAAACTCAAAATCGACAATATCAAAACAAACCTCAGCCGTCGATCCAGTCGGCTCGTACAGCACAATCCGAGGCGACCCATTGGCGTCGTTAGTCATATCTAGCCCTAGAAAGTAACAATCCAATCAAAACCGCCCAAACTAACGAATAACGCTCGATTAAGGATTGATATAAGAATGAAGCGATAAACAGAAACGAAACAATCTTACGATTATCAGCAAAAAAATATTTTAATGGGTTGTTATTATTTATAGTGTTATCGGCTCCGAGTTCGAAGAAAAAGGCCACCAAATCCGATAGTTTGTGAAAAGTCCATGTAAAGAGGAATTGTATATAATTGTGTGTATATATATATATATATATATATATATATATATATATATATATATATTATGAATGTGAGATTATTAAGGTGAGAGAAAGAGAGGATATTACAAGTGTGTGTTGTCATAGAATGCTCTTCTGTGTCGAGGGGTCGATCTTTCACTCTTCGTGTTTGGCGTCTTCCTCGTCAATTCAACCGCCACTTGCCTCCGGTGGTCCTGCCATGTCGGCAAACGTACCTTCTAATTTTACACCTCCTTTCTTTCTAACTCCCCATTTTCAATTCAAATAACGAATCATTGTAGTACACTGTAAGAAAAAAATCAACTTATATATTGTCATATTCAGTAAAAAGTAAAAGTAAATCTTAAATGATAAAAAGTAAGTTAGTTATATGTGTCCTAATATAAATTAATAAAATATTATTATCATATCAAATTTGACCTTTAAATTTTATTTTAACTCTTTTTTTTAATGAATTTTAATTTACAAAACTAAACATAAAATTTATAGGTAGTTACTTATCGATTAAAATTCTTATTTTATGTTACTTTTTAAAAAATTCTTAAAATACATCTTGTCATTATTGTAGGTTGGCGGGTATGTAACACAAAAAAGGTATTACATCAAGTCAAGTTTTGATTTAATAAGTAATATAGATAAATAAGATAATGTAAAAATAAAAGTGTGAATAAATAATACTTTACTTTTATGTGATACTTTTCTTTTGTGTGATGTATATACAGTGTGGCGTGTTAACGTGAACTAGAAAGTTACGATCGAGGTCAATCACATTTAGAGTATGCTTGACATCTTTGTGATTTTGATTTTTAGTTTTCAAAAGAATAAGAGCTAAACTCTTTCTTGGTTTTTAAATTTTATTGGTGTGCGGTTGATTAGACCGTTTTTATTTTAAAGTTTCTTCCTTTATTTTTTTTCCTTCAATCCGGGAATGTCCTTTTCTTCTCCAATGAAACACTCTCGATCACCTCCGAAACACCGCCAGTCACGATCATCTAACTCACACCCCAACTATCATAATTAGATTCGCAACGACCCTACCAACAGTTGAATCCTAATTGTTCCAATTGAACAACCTCGAATTGGTAGGAGCATATGTGTGGGTGGCGACAACAGCGGAGTAGCTATGGCGGGTTTAAGTAAGGTTGGCATTGGACATGGTGGTGGTGGATGATAGCAGATGTGGTTATAGTGGTTGGTAGGGGCAGATATGCGGGTAGCGAAGGCGACGACAATCGATGGCACAAGGATTGCCATTGCCTGCTCTTAACTTGCACTGAACCTAATCTACTTGTATAATTCATAATTCTTTATATTCGAAGTAACGAGAATCAGAGTGGTTGGCTTGCTGTTCAGCACCAGTTGAAAATTTTCCATCATCGCCCCGCCAGCATGCTTGACTTTCATCATCAATGGCATAGTCATCGATGCCACCATCACTACTACAACGCTATGAATGTATGCGTGTATGTATACATAATGTACTTGATACAGAGTCATATTGGTGAGAAACTTATGTTAAATGTCATTCTACAAAACTGGTTAAATGATAAATGCAGTTATTTGAAGAAGCTCTAGCTGTCCACTTTGTTAAACAACTAAATAACAGTATTTTCAAAATGCACCAACTTATTATTCAAGAACGATTGAATATTATACACTAGTGTATTCGGGACTCTCGAACGTATATTGCAGATATTAGTAGAAATCGTTTTATCACCACAGCACTGTCGCTGACGCCATTATTATTACCACAACCGTGCCATTGCCACCCCACATCAATACGATGTCACCACCATGACCACCTCCGCATGGCACGATTATTGAGACTATCACTGCCGAGAGGCTCTACACATGTATTTGTATAGAAACTATATTAGCTACTCGACGTTGATTCAGTATTCAAAAATTATGTACAGTTTCAATTTGGTTAAATCTTATATCTAGCTATCTGCAAAGAGTTTAAACTTTAGTTTATCTTTCTTTATAAGGATATTTTCAATAATAACAACCCCCCCCCCCCCCCCCCCCCCCGCCGGCCTCCCCAAACAACCGCCAATCAAAACGTCGTAGTCTTGAACGCCTCGTATGAAAAGGTTAGAAATTGTTATCAATCTTTTTGAAGCATGTAACAATGGCAACTCAGTCACCCAACTGCATGCTGTTCTTACAAAGACCGGTTGCTTCGTCGATGACTTTTTTGCCACCAAACTGAACGTTCTTTACGCCAAGTATGCATCTCCCAAAGCTGCACGCAAGCTGTTCGACGAAATACCTCAACGAACTACTTATATCTGGAATGCCATACTTAGATGCTACTGTAGAGAGAAACATTATCAAGAAACTATTTCACTGTTTTCTAACATGGTTTCTGCCGAACAACCGGATCATATTACTCTAACCATTGCGTTAAAGGCATGTTCTCGGTTGCAGGCACTCGAGTTTGGCAAAATGATTCATGGGTCTATCAAGAAGAATGATAAGTTTGACCCTAACATGTATGTTGGGTCGGCACTGATCGACTTGTACTCAAAATGTGGACTGGTAGGTGATGCTTTAAGGGTTTTTGAAGAATATTCTCGCCCGGATGTGGTTTTGTGGACTACCATCATTACCGGATATGAGCAGAATGGATATCCAGTTGAAGCACTGTTGATTTTCACCCGAATGGTGGTGACGGGGCATGTTAGTCCGGATCCTGTAACGCTTGTTAGTGTTGTTTCCGCTTGTGTTCAGTTGTTGGATTTGAAGGCTGGAAGGAGTGTTCATGGATATGTGACCAGAAAAGGCTTTGATTGTGGCTTATCGTTGGTCAATGCTTTGTTAAATCTATATGCAAAGACAGGTTCTTTAAATGCTGCGGCAAAAATGTTTAGGATGATGAGAGAGAAAGACGTGTTCTCCTGGGCGTCTGTAATCTCCTGTTATGCTCACAATGGAGCTCCGAGTGAAGCACTAGAGCTGTTTAACCAAATGATCCATAACAGATTCGAACCCAATTCAGTTTCAATTATTAGTGCTTTACAAGCTTGTGAAGCGACTTGTGATTTAGACGAGGGTAAGAAGATTCATGAACTTGCTGTGCGGTCAGGATTTGAGTTGGATATCATGGTTTCTACGGCGCTTATTGATATGTACATGAGCTGCTCTTCCCCTGACGAAGCAGTTGAGCTCTTTGAGAGAATGCCCAAGAAAGATGCAGTTTCTTGGGCTGCGTTGCTATGTGGATGTGTTCAGAATGGAATGGCACACAAGTCAATGGAAGTATTCTGCAATATGTTGTCAAGTGAAATCCAACCGGATGCTGTTATTATGGTGAAAATCCTCACAGCTTGTTCAGAATCAGGAGTTCTTCAACAAGCTTTGTGCCTCCATTGCTGTGTGGTCAGAAGTGGCTTTGATAGTAACGCTTTTGTTGGGGCTTCGCTGATAGAATTATACTCAAAATGTGGTAGCTTGAACAATGCAGTCAAAGTTTTCAAAGATATGAATGATAGAGATATTGTTGTTTGGAGCTCAATGATTGCAGGTTACGGAATTCATGGACGAGGGAGGGAAGCACTAGAGATATTTGAGCGGATGGTCAAATACTCTGTACTTACGCCAAATAATGTAACTTTTCTATCGATTTTGTCTGCTTGTAGCCATGCAGGCTTAATCAAAGAAGGAATTGAACTTTTTGATACAATGATTCACCAATACCAGCTTACACCTGATTCACACCATTATGGTATAATGGTTGATCTTTTGGGCCGCACTGGCGAGTTGGATAAGGCAATGAGCATTATAAACCAGATGCCAGTGTCAGTTGGGCCCCACGTTTGGGGAGCACTGCTTGGTGCATGTAGGATTCATCAGAAAAGTGAACTGGGAGAGGTTGCCGCACGAAATCTTTTCCACATGGATTCTAATCATGCTGGATATTACATTCTTTTATCAAATATTTACGCTGTTGATGGGAAATGGGATAATGTGGCAAAACTTAGAACCTTAATTGACAAGAAAGAATTGAAGAAGGTATATGGTCAAAGTACAGTTGAGATTAGGAGTGAGGTCCACAGTTTTATAGCTGGGGATAGAATCCATCCCAAGTCTGAGCACATTTATGGTATGCTGAGGACATTGAAGGTCAAAATGAATGATGAGGGTTATCCTGGTTTGGATATTCTACTGCATGATGTGAATAAAGTTTATTAGTTTGGTAGCATGGATCTGTAATCTGATGTTATGACTCTTTCCCTTGTCTATGAACCGCTGTCCTGGTCGGTTCCAAGAATTGCAGCTGACTGTTGGACATGCCATTGGGGCTGAGCCTTGTTGCAACGATAAGGTTGCTCCATTCTGACTTGGAGGCCACAAGTTCCAATGCCAGAGGTTAGGCTGTAGAACCCTTTCCAGACCTTGCAATGGTGTGCCACATGCATTGGGCTAGCCCTTTCGTTTGGAATATGCCTTCCACTCACTATGTTGGCCCCCAAGATCACGTTAGAAATGTTGACCGAGTCGGCCAATATACACGATGCTTTGTAGACTTCATATAATTTAAATGATGAAGTTGAAGCAGCATTCTGAAAAGATGGTAGCCCTCTCCTAGAAGGTAACAATTACCAAATTTATAGTATTAGTTACTGAACTGGTTTTCTTTTAAATATCCAGAGAGACCATAATGAGTCGTTCAGCTCTATTGCAGGTTTACATTAATAGCTTTTTGTCTGTTTACTTCTCTAGATCTGTATGACATCTAGATATTTGTTGGCTTATAAGTATATTTCTTGTTATGTAGGTTGGCCATTTTGATTCAACATAATTACGGATATAGAAGCCCTCAGTTCTTGGGGAAAATAGTGGATGCTCGTGTTATAGCCTGTCAAGTGGAACAAAATTTTCTTCTAGGTAAAAATTTTTGCTTTTTTTCCAGTGCAGCACCAAGAAATCGATTAGGATTCAATTTCTTAATAGCCCTCTTAAGACCCAAGTAAGTTCGTAATGTAGTCTTACTCAGCCACTTAATTGCACTTACGTTACTTCTTTTAGATGGTCAATTCAAAATTCCATCCTAAGATATTGGGCTGAATAGAACCATCATTTTCGGAATTGCAGAAGAAAAATGCTCTTATACGGAAGTCAATGTGCCAGTCGGTTTTCCCTGGAAGATTTCTTCTTAGAAATATAGTGGCATCAAGGTATCTCTGCAATTAAATTTGATCCTGCAGGTTATTACATACTGTTTAAGGGAATATGGGATGCTACAGTGGAACTTATTATGTCAATCTGGTCAAATTGGGTTAACAGTAGGAGAGAGGTCCACAGTTTCTTATCTGGTTGAAGGGTCAGCATATTTTAGTTGCTGAGTATATTGAAGATGGAAATGAAAGACGCGGGTTATGCTCCTGATATGGCTATTGCGCTGCATGATGCAGATTTTATCTGATTATTGGGCATGACATCCTATTCACGACTCTCGAGTTTGGAGATGAAAGATCTGTTGCAGCCTAGATCAAATTATTTAACACTCTGGAGGGCTGATAACCGTGCACTTCGGCCCTGAATTTATCTGAGACTTTTCTTTGTTGGGCTTTTTAAGGTCATGAAAGCACGGATATTTGAGCCCGGGAATGGTTTAAACTGCCCGGATCTTGTATCCAATTGTATAAAAAGATTTCAGAGTGGTCTTATAAACTGTTAAATATATCTGTCTCAGTTCAATTTAAATTTCCCTTGGAGCTTGCTGCATTCTTTTGGTACTGATGCCCCGCCGACTGTATTAAATCAGCAACATGGACCATTCTCAGTTTCCTATGGTTCGTCTTCTATCCATTGATAAAGTGATTGGCAGATTAAATGGCTCTTCCTTAATTTGTAGGCGGTTGATGGACCTATACTCCACCCAGAGATATCTCTTAAACCCGGAGAAAATCTGTGAAGTTTAGAAAGCTATGCAGCAATTAGTGTCTTACAAAGTCGGGGATGTCACCTCCCAGTGATCGTCTCAAATGGAGATTGAATTGTCTATGGTGCGGCCAGTAACAACAATGTGACAGTCAGTGAGTGGTACTAGCTGGTGCCCTCTGATGATAGATATATGCTAATTGACTCCACACATCATTTCCAAGATAATCTGAGACCAAACTCTTCCTCCCCTAACTCGGTCATTTGGAAGCGAACACCTGATTGGAGTTTCTCATTTGCATCTGCATGGAGAGCCACTAGAACTTCAGCTCCAATGTGCATTGGATAATGTGGCGTCATTGACGGGGGCAAGCTTCTTAAATGTGCATCAACGTCTGCATGGTTTGTAAAAGTAAGTTGCGAAGGAAGGATAAAGTTAAGAGATTGCCTGTTAGTGAAGCGACATGATTGAAACTGTGCAGGCTGTAGCTTCAAGATAAAGCTATGGAAGTTGGCCTTGGCTATAGTGGTATTTAGAATATGGCCGGAAATAACCAGTAGGATTTCTGATGTTTAGGCTAGCACCAGGGAGCAATTGTGGAGGGATGTCAATATGTGATTAACCTCTTGATGTCTAGTGTTCTTAGTCGGCATCTACAATTCAGATAGCCTGCAACGATTGGAACCATGTATGCCTTCGCGTGTTCACACTTTTAAATTTTATTTTCCTTGATTTTGATTGTGAATGATATTTTTGAGATTTACGCCAAAAAGAGGACACTTGGAAATAGCAAAGTTTTGTTATGGGCTCTGAAGAGGTTGCTACTCTATCCAATGGTTTCACATGGATGGTACTCCTGTAGAGTTAGTTTGCCAACTCCAGCTGAAGCTGCTGCTAAAGAACTCTGTTGGGCTCAACCCACCTATACCACATCAATAGTGGCATTGTAATTTCAGAAAGTGAAGTCAAAAATCAACTCAGGTACCTAAAAAAGGCTCTCACAAAGCTGTTAAAACTTGTAAATGTCTTCTTTGTATGACCTTTTGGCTATTTGAATGAGAAGAAACCAACTACCAAGTCCTCTTTTTGCCGGTAAACATATCTGAATGAGAACTCTCTCCCGTCATCTTTTACCGGTCAACATAGCCGTTGCACTTCACAACCGATTTTCAAACCCTTCCGGTCTAAAATCACAGCAATTCATCCACGGCAAACCCATCAATGATATTGCCCTTCATATCTCGTCTGCCTTGCAAAACTGCACCAACGTCACTTACCTCAAAAAAGTCCACGCAAAGATCTTTGCATGCGGCCTTCAACATGACTCACACTTATCAACCCAATCCACCCTTCTTTATATATCATTCAACTGCGTGGATTTCGCCAATAATCTGATTCAAAAGATACCCAATGACAGCAGCTATGTATGGAGTATAATGATAAGAGCATATGCCAATGGTGGACAATTGCAGCAGTCACTAGAATTATACGCCAAAATGATGGAAAAGGGTTTAACACCAGACAAGTAGGCCTTCCCTTTTGCTCTTAAATCGTGCGCTGGCTTATCAAATTTGCGAATGGGTAGACTAATTCACCAGCATTCTGTGTTGTGGGTGTAGCAGTGATGTTTACGTTCATGCTGCTTTAGTTGATATGTATGCCAAATGCGGTCAAATAGACTCTGCACGCCAGGT
Source organism: Escallonia herrerae (assembly GCA_033070095.1). Taxonomy (NCBI): domain Eukaryota; kingdom Viridiplantae; phylum Streptophyta; class Magnoliopsida; order Escalloniales; family Escalloniaceae; genus Escallonia; species Escallonia herrerae. The sequence goes on from JAVXUP010000282.1 coordinate 109,815, forward strand.
GTTTGATAAGATGCCGGAGAGAGATTTGGTTTGTTGGACTTCCATGATCTCTGGCTATGCCCATAATGGTCATAACAGCGAGGTGTTGGATTTCTTTGATTTTATGCACTGTTCTGGGGTAAAACCCAATAGGGTAGGTATACTGAGTGTTCTTCTGGCTTGTGGGAACCTAGGAGCTTTGAGGAAAGGTGAAGGGTTTCATGACTATAGCATCAAGACTGGATTTGAGTCGCATCTCTTGGTTGCAACTGCTGTGATAGATATGTACGCCAAGTGTGGTAGTTTGAGTTTGGCACGTAGATTGTTTGATGAAACAGTGGGAAAAGATGTTGTTTGCTGGAGTGCAATGATTGCAAGCTATGGACTTTATGGGGATGGACTGAAGGCGATTGATCTTTTCAATGAAATGGTTGAAGGGGGAATAAGGCCGAATGATGTAACATTCACTTGTGTTCTCTCAGCTTGTAGCCATTCAGGGTTGAAAGAACTAGGCAAGAGGTATTTTCGGTTGATGAGAGAGGAATTTGGCATTGTACCAAAACGAAGTAACTATGCGTGTATGGTGGATCTTCTTGGCCGTGCAGGACAGCTCTCTGAAGCAGAAGAACTGATAGAATCTATGCCACTGAAACCTGATTCAAGTATATGGGGATCTCTACTAGGTGCATGCCGAGTTTATACCAATTTAGATTTAGCAGAACGAATTGCTGATCGAATTTTTGAGCTGGACCCTTTTCATGCCGGCTATCATGTTCTGCTCTCCAACATTTACGCTGCAAAATGTAGATGGAGTGATGTTGCGAAAGTGAGGAAGACGATGGCTAGACGAGGAACCAATAAACTTCAGGGATTCAGTTTGATAGAGTTCAATAATCAGGTTCATAAATTTGGAGTAGGAGACAGATCACATACTCAATCAGACCAGATTAATTCTCGGCTCGAGGAGTTGACAGCTCCAATGAAACGCTTGGGTTATGTGCCCTCGACAGATTTTGTGCTTCATGACATCGAAGATGAAGCAAAAGAAGAGGCGCTTTCCTACCACAGTGAGAGGTTGGCTATCGTATTTGGGCTCATCAACACTAGTCCGGGAACTGCTCTTCGAATCACAAAGAATCTTAGGATTTGTGGAGATTGCCACAATGCCGTCAAACTTATCTCAAAGATTGTTAATAGGGTCATCATTATAAGGGACACGCATCGGTTTCACCAGTTCAATGATGGTGTTTGTACGTGTGGAGATTTTTGGTAAGTTAACCCCCACCCCCTGTCTTACAGAGACCTAAGTTAAGGGTGAAGAAGGAGCAGTATATGCTTCTGTTATCTTCCTCCGAAATATGTTTTAAGAAGAAGAGATGTACAAAAGAGCTGGTCTTTTTAAAAGGGACGTAGAGCGTGATAGTTAGTAACTATATCGCTTAACCAGTTTGGTTCATGGTTGCTTATCATATATTCCTGCCAAGCGAGCCATTTTGGTGTCATTACTTCTTCATTCACCAAGTGGACAAAAAGGAACAGCCCATGAAGGTATTCATCATGGTATTCTCTCTTATTGTGTTCATAATATCTAAAGCATTTCTACCTAGCTAGTTGTTGTGTGGATTTATATCCAAAAAAAGGCAAGTCAACCCTAGTTTGTCAAGAATTTGACTGGGAACAATCTTTAGAACCAGACCAATGAAGAGAACAAAGTGACGAAAAAGATGAGAAACGGGGCGTTGGAATTACCTCCCAATGGGATTTATCATAAAGAGACGAGGATTTGTGGGTAAAAGCTGTTGCGGGCGCCGTATGATGGCAAAAGCAAAAGCGGAGATCTTTTCCTTAAAACTCTGGCCGCGGCTCCTGAGTCTAGTCCCAATCCTTACTCCTGTCTTAGTCTTGCTTTTCAATTCTGCCCCAACTTCGGCTGTTTGTCTGTGAAAGAGAAGAGACACGTCGTCAGCTTTTCGGATAGCCCACAACTGAGCTTTGTTATATGTGCGTTTTATCAGCAGCGCCACAAGCGGCAATCACGGGCATATTTTATGCTGCAGGGGAGCTGATCAACTGTCTGACCACCACTCTTGCACAAAGTACAACTCTTCTTGCCATCGTGAAAACCAGTCTTTGCTCAAAGTTCATTTCACAATGCCTTTTTGGCTAAAACCAGGTATAGTGGATAGGTTTATTAAAAAAATTATTGTGGTTACTAGTGATATGTTAGCTTTTACTGTTCATTTAAGGAACGTCTATTTTCACACTATATTATACTTTTTGACACCTTCATTCTTGCTTAAGGTGTAACAATGACAAAAGATCAATCATATAACGACACTTAGAGGCGTAGACAAGCATGTGAAAATAAATATTACCTTAGTTTTGGCCTTTTTGGCCTCTAGGATCTGAATTTTCTTGTTCAAAAATCGTTTTAACCTCGCTTAATGATGCCTTTTTCAGATAGAAACCATAACTTTTCCTTCTTTTGGTTTTGTTTGGTCAAGATAACCAAATCTTTTCTTTTCCTCTTTCTGCTTAGACTTGGTTTCTTTTGACCTTCTAAGTTTTTAGATTTTGTTCATCTTCTATGTTAAATCGTGGACTGCGAGAATAATTTGGTCAACTTGACGTTAATGCAGTCCCCGATGTGATTAATTGCCTTGCATAGACCAAAGCCTATGGTGCGAGTAATAAATCCCGAAAGGGATCTCCTCATATGTCAAGCTACTATAAAGCTGACGGCGGTTTCTTTTATGAAAGGAAAGCACAGGATTTCATTCTTGATTTCAATGGTGTATTTCCACTCAGCAGTTAAGGAAAGCTGAACACAGAATAGTAAGTTGCTTCTAACCCAAACAATTGCCTGACAAAGAAGACCCTTAAAAGGCCCAACAATCACATCCCCCTCAAGCAATCAAAATAGTATTATATTGAGAGTGCTTAAAAATATATCATGCCTTGAAACTCAGAGAGAGAGAGAGGAGACAAAAGGGCTTCCATGGAGGAAGTCATGGTGGAAGCCCTTCTCAGTTGTGACAGAGAAGCACGGGTTCTAGTGGCCAGAGGGATCAGAAACCTCACAAGCAAGCAGAGACACCAGTTGGCCGAAAGCGGGGTTATACAGCCGTTGGTTTTGATGCTTTGTTCACAAGATTCTGAAGCCATTGAAGCTGCTCTGCTTGCTCTGCTAACTCTTGCCTTCGGCAGTGAAAGGTTCGTATGTACCTTAAGGAATTTGGTCCTCCTTTTTCCATCAACTTGTTGATCTTATAGTCGTTCTCATACAAAATTTAGGGCCCAATCTCAGTAACTAGTTGGGTACGAGTCTGATTTGGATGTATTTATTGGCTCCTCGGGGGTTAAAGGGAAAAGACGGAAAGTTATCCGTGAAAAACTGCAAACGTACATATGAAAAGAGCATATAATCTTAAGGTGGGTTATCATATTTCCCATCCTTGATATGCTCCAATCATGTAGAACCAAGTCCATGTTGATGAAATAGATCAGTTGATTTTCAGGGACCTTTTGATTGAATCTTTCTTTTTGCACAGAAACAAGACCCGCATTGCAAAATCCGGGGCTATATCTGTCTTGTTAAAGATCCTTCAATGCCAAAACCAGGTGTTGGTGGAGCATGCAATAGCAGCACTCTTAGTCCTCTCCTCTTGCAAGGCAAACAAGCAAGCAATTATAGCTTCTGGGGCCATTCAACTCCTAGTCGAAATCCTAGATGCAGATGACTCCATTGACAGCAATAACAACACAAGCATGCAAGCCAAGCTTGATATCTTGGATATGCTGCACCATCTCTCCACTTGCAGTCAGATCATTCCGTTAATCGTTTTCTCGGGCGCAGTAGTTACTTTGCTTCGGTTAATCTGTGGCTCGGACAAATCGTCCAAATTAACCGAGAAGGCAGTGGCGTTGCTCGAGAAGATCATTTCTTCATCACAAGATGCATTGAGAAAGACTGCCAGCACGGATGGTGCAATCCAGGGACTAGTAGAAATAGTAGAGGATGGTTCGCGACAATCCCAGGAGCATGCAGTGGGGATACTACTACTCATATGCCAAACCTGCAGAGAGAGATACAGAGGGCTAATCCTAACTGAAGGAGCTATGCCAGGGCTGCTTCAACTGAGCGGGGACGGGACCGGGAGAGCCAAGGAAATGGCCAATGCACTGCTCTTACTGTTAAGAGATTGCTCGAGTCCTGGCCTGAGAAAGAAGCAACCGAACAATGACTTTCTGGAGGAGGTCATGAGACATATAGATAAAGGCGGCAAAGACGGGACGGGGCTGAGGCTGGTGGAGGAGATGATTGCTAAACTTAGGACATGATTCTTTCGAAACTTTTCGATGTTTATGATTCTTAGATGATAGGCTTTTGACATTGAGAGGTGAAAATGAGGCTAGATTTTGGATAATCTTTTGCTAATTTTCTGGAAATTGATCTTCTGGTCTGTCAAGGCCAACTTGCAACAGTTTTGCCCCTTGCGTGAAGAATGTCCTACACATATCTGCTCTACAATCGGGGCACAATATACACAGGAATTGACATTGATTTTAGGGTTGAAACATCTCCTGATGTAGCTCCAACACACCTCGCCTCTGACTAACATATCATCACAAGGGTCAAATGATCTTGAAACCAAATGGACGCAACTCAGGACAAAAAAGAACCATCCTTAAAAGTTCAAATACTCGAAAGATTTTGAGCCAATAAATAAATAATGCTGATAGGAGAGTAAAGAATGGAAGAACCCTATAGCCATTATTCAAAAAAAAAAAACTGCTCTGATCATGGAAGATCAAACCTATCACAGCTAATTGCAATAATTCAAAGAGAAGCACTTGCTCCATGTCATGAAACTAAAGATCATACCATATACAAAACAAGTAGTACAGAACATATTCGTACTCGACTTTTATATGATAGTGATGCTAGAACAGCTAAGATAAACGTATATCACCATTCTCCAAACCACATCCATCCGTGGTTTCTAGGATTATTTCGTTATGTTGCTTTAACTCTCTAAAAAAACGGAGGGTATTAATAGGCAAAAACAGAGAGGAAGCAGTGACCGGAGAGCCCAGTTCACCTTGACCTTCTATAGAAACTACAAGCCAAAGCAACAGTTGCTACTGCTCCAATCACACCAACAGCAGTCAGAACTTCATGTTGCTCCCATTTTCCCACCAAGCTCCGCAGTCTGCTCAGCCCCTTCTTTCCCTGTTTCTCCTCCACATTTCCATCTCTGCAGCATGAAAACCCATTAGCACCTTGGCAGCAGCTTGCCACGTTTCCATTTTCCTCCTTAGTGCTGCCTTCTTTAGGCTCCTTCTCACTGTTTGGGTGACTCTTTCCATTTGGATGCTTCTCTTTATCCACTTTCGAAGCTTCATCAACAAGCGCACCCATTTGGCCCCTGCAGTTGGATGATGGTAAAGTCATTGTTACCAAATAATGCCAAATAACTCTATTTTAGAGGAAAATATGTAATGCCTCTACTAAGACATCATATGAAAAGAAAAGAAACACAGAGGTTTCAGTGCCAGTGAGCCATCACTGCCCTGGCATTTACAAAAGCCTTGGCTCAAATTTCATTTGCTTGAATGAGAGGAACATGCGGAACAAAGTCCCCTCTAACAACCTTTCCCCGTGTTATTCTCAATCTACGCTGTTGGTATAAATCACTTCTTCATACTGGGCCATCTAAAGGATACGTTAAATACGACCAAACCATGTTTTCCCACCTTGCGGATATCCTCATTTCTTAATCTATCCCTTCTAAATAGCAAGCATTCCTAAGAGTACAGTTAAAATTTTAACTGAATTATTACATCGACCATGACCATTAACATGATTAAATCCAGATATCAAGAGAGGTTGCACAAAAGCAATGAACAATCATAACCAGACGACAGCACATGATATAGCAGTTGATGAACACCATTCACCCCTCTAACTGCAAACTTGCAGAGATGTTATGGGACATGCAAACTTGAAAACAGGGTTCAGTCAGGGAGTTCCAGTTATTGTGCTACCAAAAGCATAAATAAGCAATGAAGGAGGATGTTTAGATACATGGAGAGCACAAAACAGCGGACGACAGGACAACCAGCACACCAACACCAAAACAGCGCACTAAGGGACAAACATTTATCAGAACAATGTTAAAAAGATGAGATACAAAGAGGCTTCAGAAAATTACTCCATGCAATGTGTAAGTTAGACATGGGGTTGTCTAAATTTGTATGAGAATCATCCACTCTCTAAAACAAGGGATAACAAATGTGCGGCTATGCCTCAATTTTATATAGTCGGCCTCCGAAATGACGTACTTTAAATTATTTTGTTAATGAAGCAACATATGATGAAAAGGCAAAAGGCATCTGTTACAATTACGTCATCTTGGAGGCCCGTCTTCGGCTACTAATAAGGCATAGCAATAGATCTGTTATTCCCATAAAACCATTATCAGTATTTGTTTTATCACGAACCAGCTTAGCTGCAGTGATAAAACACCTCCCTAGCGGCTCAAAGGCAGACCCTCCCAGGGGTTTCAGAAGAAATCAATTCCTTGTGGTCTGGCCCCTAGAGGAGTTGAACAACCTCAAGGGCATGCCAACCTTAGTCCATAAAGTTGACCCCCACCTGATGCGGGAATGAAAAATAACATTGAGCTATGAGGTTTCTATTGAGCCCACTTTGGGAGTCAGACTTTCGGGGCTAAGGTGAAGTAGATTGGGATCCTTGTCTTAATTCAAGAGCATCACACAATACAATGCAAGTCCCATTGAGCCGAATGCAAGTTGCATCCTGAATTATGCATCTTGGAAGTTGTAACATTTATCAGTAACGATCGATATCAGCGCTAAGTAAGTTATCAAGATACGAGGATAAAGCATATACGAAAGCAAAAACCAGCCCACAACAACTTTGTACAGCAATCATGTGTCTCTTTTGTGACTAATTTAGTTAAATTCTCTTACAAACACATTTGAAACTACCAGTTTTTCCTACCAAAGAAATCGCCGAAAGAGAATGGGCCATAAGGCAAAATACAGACCTCCAAAGTCGTTTGATAATCTCGCCCTTCCCAATATGCTGATCAAGTAATTCAGGAACATCAGTTGGAGCAACATAACCATACCTAAAAGAACAAGAATAAGATGTGTTACTGCTAGTAAAACAGCCAGCAGAATGAACACCTGCGTGAAATACCAATAATATGATTTCGTACCAGTGACCCGAGATTTTTCCATCTGCATCTGCACTAAATATTATCAAGTTTCCAGCATACTTGTGGCCCCCAACGTGCGAGCAAGCACTCACAAACACCTTATCCTTCAAACCCCTCACTTCGGTCTCCTCTTTAAACTTCTCAATCAGAGCTGGCCCACAAACACCACACCTTTTATCTCGACTGTTATGAGCACATACAAACACATGCGAACCTGTCAACACTTCCTGCACGCCAGAAGACCATGGTTTGCCATTCACAAGCACATCCTCAACAAAGCCATCCACGTCCGACTCCTTCAAACCCCTTTAATCACAAAAACAAGCATATTACTGATTCAACGTGAAAAAGTTCAGAAAATCATGAAAAATAAAAATTCTATATCCGCAAGACCGCAAATAGCAGAGTCTACTTAAGCAACGAGAGCCACAAAAATCTAACAAGAACAAACAACTATCAGATCTTTTCATTCAAATAATAATAAGACCAGATTCCAAGAAATAAAGCCCAAATTCATCACAAGTGATAGATATAGTGATCAAACTCATATATCTCAAACTCATAACCAATTTTAAAGATATTAAGTAAAACCAGAGTCATCCTCATGATTTAAAACTGTGGTGAAACTGCACATAAGCAGAAAAAACTGCAAAATTCAAACCATAACAAGAGCAGATTCTAGGAAAGTCCAAACTAATTGGAAAACAAAATCCAAACTCAGAACCGCTACTTAACAGCACATGATAGCTATCGTGAGAAATCACACATCTCAAATTCATTCCAAAAGATCAAGTAAAATCCAAGCAGTTCTCTTGTACGAAATTTGAGAAAAGAAACTGCAGATAAGCAGGAAAAATTGCATCGAGGAAATACTTTACATATAACTGAAACTACAAGTATCTAACTAGTTTCGTTGCAATCACAACAACATGATTCTATATTATCAAATAACCGGGAAATCAAGCCCATATCTAATTCTTTGTACAGATTAAACTCTACAGCACAAATTAAAGAGATTCAAGACTAGAACCCAAAAATTTGTCATAACATACCCGTATTTGATCATTTCTGGAAAAATCAGAACATCTCCATCAGTTAACTCTGTTCCATCACCTCCCTCGCATATCGTCAAACGAGTCTACAAAATAAAATCACCAGTGGAAACTCGTCGTCAAGAGACTCAAAACCGAGTCAACTCATCAGGACTAAATCGATTCGAACAAATTACAGAACGACAAATCAAGCTGCAGTGTGTGTGTCTGCCTGTGTGTGGAGGGAGGTCACACGAGCTATTATGATCGATTCTAAAGCTACGGGTCGCCATAATCAAACCACTGAGTTGAAACTTATCGTCAAGACCGAGTCAACTCATCAAGTCTACACTCAGTAAGAACAAATTATCAAACGGCAATCCAAATGCAGTATGTGCGTGCGTGTGTTCAGGAAAATTACACAAGCTCTAACTATCGATGTTAAGATAAAGACCGCCAAAATCAAGTCACCAAGTCAACTGATCAAGCCTAAACCGAGTGGAACAAATTATCAAATGGCAGTTCACGATGTGGTGTGCTTAGAGACATAGTACAAGCAATAACTGTAGACTTGGGAAGGTTCACATCGCCATAATAAAGTCGCCGAGTCGAAACTCACCCAGTGCAAACCGAGTGACACGAACTATACGAAGAGTGAAGAATGAGGCTGACCTTGACAGGGATGTCGTCCTTGCGAGCTTTGAGAGACGAGGCAAGAAGCTTGGGGAGCGGATCGGAGTCGGAGGCCTCGACGCGAGACGGCCAGGCGTCGTGAGTCCCGTAGCAGAGCAGAACGTGGCGGTCGTACGGATCGACGGTGCCGGCGAGGCTGGCCTTGTACATCTCCGGCCGCTGGAACCCGAACTTGACGTCATCGTCAGCGGCGGTGGAGAGGTTATCGGCGGTTTCACCCATGACAAAAGCTAGAGCTCGCGAAGGAGAGAGAGGCGGAGGCTTATGAGTGAAGCTTGACAAAATGAGGAGAGAGGGGGTCGCTGGAGCAGAGGGATTAGGCAACGGTGCGCAACACGCATTTGCACCCCTTCATTGTGGCGTGGGATTTGATTTGATTGGGATGCTGATGTTACAGGTACACGCGCGCGCGCGCGCGTGGTGTATCCGCCGTTCCTACTGAGTTTTTGACCAGTTATATATTTTTCTTTCTAATAGTTTGACGTGTCGTGCACTTGGTGGCCATTTCGAGAGGAAACTATGGCGGCGGAGGACTGCTGCTGCAGCATTTTCTTCTACCGAGGCTTTTATTTTGTAATAATGTGAATCGATCGATTTAAAACTAGTTGATATAGCGTTCCTAAAATAACTAAGGTTCTGTTTGAAAATTATTTTATTATTTTATTTTTTTTGCAAATTTGTAAAATAGAAGAAAAAAATATGTTTGGCACATAATTTTTGTATTTTTTTTTGAATTGGAAACCACTTTAAAACATAGTTGTTTTTAAAATTTCACATTTTTTAGTTTAGATTATCAGTTTTGGTTTTGCCCCCTCTCCCCCCCCCCCCCCCACCCAAAAAAAAACTGTCACAACCAACGCCCGCCGCATGACATCGTCGCCGGCCTGCCACTATCGCTAGCCAACCACCCTGTCAGCCACCGCTACCGCAACCACACCAAAGAAAAAATTTAAAATAAAAACTGGATAATCAAACACTCAAAATAAAAATTAGGTAATCAAACATCCATTTATTTTTGTAAAAAATAAAAATTAAACTAAACTCATTTTGATTTTTATTTTTAAAGCGATTTTGCTAACTATTGCGGTAGTTCTTACTATCATGAAATCACAGATGCTCCTAAGACTAACAAGAGCATTGATATATTGAGGATGAAAAGGCTTGTCGAGGTACTGAAACCTCCTCAAAATGATATGGAACCGGCGGGGTTTCTGGGTCTCTTTCAATGTGAACGGGTGCACAACAAATATTGAAATACGTTGTCTTTGTCAAATATCTTGACTTTCTTTTTTTAAAATACTCAAATTTATTTTTCCTTCTTTCGGCTATGAAAGGGTATGTTAAGATGGTTCCTATATTTTCTTAACAAAGGCTTGATACCAGTATGGTAACATGTTTTTTATAGCAAAGACTTGCTAACAATGCATTCAATAATAAGTGCATAAATTGTTATTTTTTTCTCTTTTCAATTCGATTTTTGAAGTTGTTAAAAAAAATATAGTGAAGAATATTGAAGAACATAACATGGGTCAAGGTGGGGTTGGGTTGGATCATGTCAATGTTTTACTAAAAATAACCCAACCCATAGACAAGCCGGGCACACTAAAGCCATGTCAATGGCATGTCCCCTCTATAACTTTACTAGCTCACCATGGTGTCTTTAATAATGAACCGGGCTGTTCACGAATGGCTCGTGATTCTCCCTAAAAAGCTCGTTCGCGTTCGTTCATATATATACGAATCGAAAATGAACAAGTTTATAAAGTTCGTTTAATAAACGAGTTGAGCATGAACATTGAAAAATGTTCATGATTGTGTTCGTATAATAAATTTATATTTTTATAATTGAAATAATTAATTGTACATATATCCATGTAAAATAATTAAAAAAACCTTGATAACCTAATACCAGTTAACTACCAAGCCCAATTAACTAAAGGACCAAGCCCACTTATAAACCCAAATATAAGCCAAGCCCAAGTCTAAAAAATAACCCCCAAACCCTAAAACACCCTTATCGGCAGCCGCAACTTTATCTTCATTCTTCTTACAGTCTCTCTCTCACAGCCGCACTCTACTCTCCCATCCCTCCATCTGCTCTCTCTAACACACACACAGACAGATCGCACGTAGCTTCTCTTTCTTTCTTCACAAATACGCCTATCACGGCTACGATGCCGATCAAGGGCTACGGTGCCGATCGATCTCAAGTTCGATCCATCCCGAGGAAGATGCAAGAGAGCTACTCTAATCAAACTGTTTTCTTATATGTGCAGCCGCCAGTACCCCAGATCTGCGATTACTGATGCAACTTCGTCACCTACGATGTCGTAATCACCTGTCCTCGACGCCATCCTCTCCCCGTCGCCGGTGCATGCATCATCTTGTTTTGTATATCTTCATCGCCAATCGATCAAGATTGCATCCCTTCTTGTATTTTCTGTAATATTGTTTATTTTGATTCATTATAACTTGAATTGAAAGATTTAAAGAATTTTTTTGTAAATTTTAGGGATTTGGTTGGAAGTTTAAATGGACACGAGTCGAGTTTCCGAACTCGAGTTCGGCTCGTATTGTTAAACGAGTCGAGCCCGAACTTTACAGTCATGAACTTGAGCTGAGTTTGAACATCAATCTTTTAGTTCTTAACGAACTCGAGTCGAGCTCAAACATAATAAAATTTAAACGAACCGAGTTTGAACACACCTATATTCGGCTCGAACTCGGTTCGTATACAGCCCTAATAATGATACTTCAGAGAAAACGATACTTGAACTTCATTTTTAAAATTTGAGTTTCATAAGTGTCACCAATGTAATCATGCAGTAATACCTAAGAGACTTTTAGCGTCAAAAGTGATGCTCAAATGCCAATTTCTATTTGAATGCCACATTATTAATTTTTAATGACAAAATAGAATGGACCAGTTTAAATTCAAAGTGAGAATATAAATTTCATATTTCAACCGTTTTGAGGTGGCAAGTAACACGTCAAGTAGCCCCCAACGATTAGAAAATATCATATGCTCCTTGTTAACTCAAATTAATGTTTTTTTAACCTTGCTATTGCATAGTTTTTTTTCTTTTGTCCTTTTTTTTTTGGGGTTTGGAACAAATTTTACAACAAACAATAAGAATTTTCTTCCATCAAATTAAACGGCAACTTAAAATCATTTTGCATGAAGAATACATAGATTCGCATTTTCTAGAGTTACTCAAGTAAGTCCATCCGTAAATTTTCTTCACTTGGTCTAAGTACAGACTCGCTCAGAGAATTTTACGCTTACAAGGTGAAAGAAACATCGGAACCAAGCTTGCGTAATTTCATATCGTCATTAGCGCAAGTCTCTCTTGTCTAACCAACCATGAAAAAGCCAACGCATGTAGGATTTTACGATGCTCTCCTGTCTTATTAAAAATCGGTGTCAAAACTTAAAACGATGTTCGTAAGTAACATAAATCCACGTTGTAAGAGGAGGTAGACCACGTGTTCGTAAACCTAACAAACTTTAGTGTCCACACGTGCGGCTGAGTATTTCGTACAATCGGTCGAGCACGATTCATTGTCTAGTGGCCGGACCCAAAGGAGAGAAGAAGTCGTTGTGTGGGTCTCATAGATGGGCCTTTTGGTGAGGCACGTGAGGCACGATCTGTTGCTGACGAATGCTCTTACGATTTACGTTGTGTGGGTCTCATAGATGGGCCTTTTGGTTGTACTTGGACCTACTAACAAGTAACAAGCATGGGTTCATGGTTGGGCCTGTGAACATGCCCCGAACCAAACGGCCCACCCATTCAGACCAGATTGAGTCCGGTCCGCCAAATTAATAGTGAAAGAAGATTCAGTTTTTTAAAATGTCCGTCAAACGTTTATATTTTTTTTTTCGGTTTTCAAAACTGAATAAAAAACCGAAAAGTACTACCTAAATTTTGAAGCAAAAAAAGTCTTTTAAAATCAAAGTATCATCAACCGATTCAAGAAGATTAATGTACAGTGGATTCAGTCCCTTTTAAGTTAGAAGCTGTTAGACCTACTGAAAGTGTGGTAGTGATGTTTGTCCTCAAAGCCAAAAAGATAGAGTTGAATGTTCAACAGCATAAAAGAAAAGATAATCAAGTAATCCTCAATGAACATATTTCCCAAGGAAGCCTCCAAACTTAACATCAAAGTCTTATGTAAAGTCAGTCTGTCGCTAATAACTTTTTACGATGTAATATTTTAGCGTTAATCGTGCTTCTTGCCTTTTTTTTTTTTACGGAACATAATATTATGCCCGTCGCGGAAAGGCATGTTATCGACGAATTCCATTTCGCTGGACTAACAAAAATCCGTTAGCAAAGACCTGTTTCGTTGCGGTGCATGTATAAATTGATGAAAAATGCAATCCTACAAGGACCAATTATTCCATCTTCAAGGTTAACTTAAACCATTGCAATAAGAATATGCATGGAGTTGATTCACTAAATTGAGCACCCGATTGATCTGATCTGAATCATTTTGGAAAGGGCATTCAATCCATGCCGGTACCTCATCTTCCTCTCCCCTCCTTACTTGATCCGTACTGTCATAACTCTGTCGAATATGGCTGACACCAGGCCGCGAACTCGCAATATCGATATCCATCGCCACAGACAAAATACAGGTTTCCCTTGCTTGCTCTTTCCGATTCATCTATTTTAATCCGAGCCTTTACACCACAACCGCATAGTTTCCACTCATACTTGGGGCCAACATTGCGCCCAACTCTTCCATCGCTCCTTGAAGATGACATTTTCCCTAGAGCAGAGCAAATAGATTAGTCAAAATACAGCAAAGAATTGAGGGGTGAAGTTTGCCACTGAATGCGGGCAATTGTCCACGTAAATTGAAGTACATTTTTAACGACAAAAAATCTCGTCGAATGACAAACTTCTCAAGTTTATTGATGTATATACGAGGAGTTAAAGCTTCAAGTGAGAATCCAGTACCTGAATTTACTTCTTCCTTGGCTTTTTCTTTCTTTGCCATCCATCATCTGCCTTCTTAAATTACTTGCAGCTTTCTCTGTTCTTCTGCATAAACATAACGAGGTGACTATGCAAATCCGAATAATTAAGGAGTCGTAGAAGCTTCACAAAGTAAAGCTCACTAAAACCAGAATAAAATGTTCAAAGTGCTGGGTGAAATATATCCAGAGAATATGTGGGTTGTTTTCCTTCATTTGATGTTCATATACCTCGATCTAAAATTCTTAAACTTTTTAATTACTATGAATGCTTGGATAGCATGATACATATATATTATATATATTGGTTTGGAAGTGCATATGAATGTTATGTGTAGGCTTGAGTACCAAACCGTTAAAATCGATCCGAACTATCAAAACGGAACTGATCTAATCCTAACCGTCTTAAAATCTTAACGGTTCGGTTTCACATTTCTCATACTGACCTCGGATCGGTTTGATTACGGTTCACTTTTTAAAGCTGATCACAAACCGAACCGTATTAATTTGTATTTAGTGACATTCGTTAAAAATATTCACATAAGCAAATTCAGATAAACAAAACCAAATAAAAGAATAAAAATAATGAAAACAGTTATAACGCAAATGTCTAGTAATCAATAACTTGTATATTTACTAATTTTTTTTCGTACATCAATAATAAATGCATAATTGAGTTTTTATTGCAATATTCTTACGTTAACACGAGCACAAAGACATTAAATGTAGCAAGATTGCGAAGACATTAAATGTAGCAATATTCGCTATAGTAATCACCTGTAAAACTCATGCCCGAAGCCATCTCTCTCACAGAACCATCAACTACATCGTACACACGAGCACCATACTCAGAAGACAGGAGCACTTGTTGTTGACAGACAGCCAAGCTCCTGACAGTAGAATCACCGGTCGGACCCAGTAGTATCGATAAGATGGGTTCAACCTGAGAGCTCGACAAGAGCTTCCAACACCCGACCGTCGGATCCAGAAACTCGGCCCACGTGTGTGGATCAATCTTAATCCTCTTTCCGTCGTCACGATCGCGATAGCCTAGGCAGCCCATGACGTAAATCTTCCCATCCACGACGAAGGCGTTGGGTTGTTCCCCGGCCACCTGCATGTCGGGGCCCCTGACCCAACCCCGGCTGGGTTCGGCGCCATCGAATATGTAGACATGGTTCCGAACGAACGATAAAAGGTCCCAAACCATAGCCATCAGAATATGCACCGCCACCCAGCGCGTACATAAGCGAGCCAAGCCCAACGACGGTTGAATCGAAGGGTATGTGGTTGGTTTTGGAGAAGGGAGAGGGTAGTTTCGGGATTGGGGGGCGCATCGTCGTCGGTGTCATCGTCGCTGTTATTCATGTCAAAGGTATACCAATCCGTGGGATAGTCTTTATCAAGTAGGCGTGTCGAAAAATATACAGATACTTGATGATCTCCCCCTCCTTCGGCGGCGGCACTGCTGTCTGCCATGGCCGGCGTGCTCCAATCTGCAGTTCTTAATTCTTACCTAGCTGCCTAGGCTTCGATCGAGTAGGCTCCTTTACATATAGAACGTCTTTGGTCTTGGGCGAAAACCCTAATTTCTTTCATCGGGTAAATTATGAACACGAGCTCTCATGTTTGGGTTTGATTAGGCTTTGACTTCCGATTTTGTTTTGTTCTCAAAGTTGATAGTAACAAATTTTAAGACTTCGTCAACTTTAAAGGGGCAAGATTGGAATCTCAATACTTTGTCTATACAAAATTAAATTTGATGGTATTAATATGACGGTGTTGTATGGATTTGGTGGTCTTAACTCACTATGAAAGATGAGTGCATATTTATTGAATCAAATAGAAAAAATAATAAAAGTGTAATTTTTGGTCCTTTAATTTTTGCATCTCTAAATAAAATAAGGACCAAGCACAAACCAAAAATATAATCAAGTACCAAAACGAAACAACCGAAACTTTGGAAACATTTAAAAGATAATAGAGAAAACATTCATAAGTCCTTGAGGTTAGTGGGTAATCTTACTCAACCTCTTCAGAAATAGAAAAATTAGTAATAGATATACCCTTCTGCCATAACATCGTTAATATTAATAGGCCTTTTACTCAAGGCAAGAATGAATTTAAGAAATGACAATACAGACCTTTATAAATTATACCATATACAAATTCCAAACTCGAAGTCACCTTCTTCTCCCACCATCTGATTTGAACTGCCGCTGCCATTGGCATCGCCGAAATGCCACCATGGGGAAATGCCACCATGGGACACTGCCACCGCAAAATCAACCCTCATCTATGCGTATGTGTTAAGATCTGCAAACATATTCAAAACGCAACCCGGCCTTAAATCCAAACTTAAGCTAAATCCGTGCATGCGCACACGCGACTGTGGCCGCAAATCTGTACAGTGGTGGTGGTGATGGTTGTGAGTTGTGGTGGTTGGTGGTGTTGGGCTAGTGTTGTGGTTTTGGTTGGTGGTGTTTAGGTGGTGCCATGGTGACGACTAGTGTTAAGATCAAATTTTGGGCATACCTTTAGGCTAACTTCATCGTTCCCCTTATGCGGTGTTAACGTCTGCTTATTCAAAGATTCTTCATCTCTCTACATGCAGTGACATTGGGCTTCAAGGGGGAAGAACAAAAGAAAGAAAAGGAAGATGGAGTGTAGCATGTGAAAGGAAAAATAAAGACAAACAACAAAGGAGTAAATGAGTCCGTTTTACAAAGTATTTTGCCTCCATTTGTATATCATCCCATCAAAGATGCAGTCTGTACTTTTGATAGTCAGTAGATACAGATGACATTACCCACAAACATCAAGGAGTATAAGGATAGTAAGACCAAACATGAAGGAACAATACTAGGTGGGCCTGAGATCTAAATGGACCGGAAACAAGCATGAATCACCCCCCATACCAGACAAGGCCTGAACTTTTGACATTTTTGCCGACGAATATTGACGCGAGCACTTTTTAGTTGCTATATAAACAAAATAAGTTTAGCAACCAATATTGCACAACGTGAGAATTCATTTTTAATGAAGCAGCCAACGCGGGAAGAGTTGCTGATAATCAGAGAGTAAAGCGTGAGTGCAACATTATGCATCTCAAAACATGTGCACATGAAAACCTCAGACTATTTTCCTATGGAAAGCCTCGAAAGCTCTATGTATCAAAATTCCAGGAACACATTAGCTCAAGGGACCTGCAATGGATTCTATAAAGCCATGTACAGATTGATGAGAAACATCGCGAGTTTGAATATCTTTAGGAACAATGGTGATATCTGCTACTCTAAGAAGTAGACTATCGAAATGATGAAGAAAAAAAAGTACAGAAAAGTGATTATCCAGTTCTGTGTATCTATCATCCCTAGAGGTGAAAAATAAGTAACCACAACACATTTATGTTCCTTCCAATGGCAAAGAACTAGTGATGCATGATCCAGACACGAGGATGAAAACCCATTCAGCTAATCAAAACAGAGATCTGACATGATTAGAAGAAATACATCTCTGTATAGTTATCAGAGGGCTTCACATCAACACCACGCACTTCTCGACCGCGGGTGGTTTTGGCACGTTATTTACCAAGAATGGCTTTGGCACTTCTGGTGGACTGGCACAGCCGATGATCGCCCAATTGACACTTCGAAAGAATGGGTGCTGTTTGACCTAATTTGAAAAATGATCAAATTTTTTGAAGCAGCTCAAAATAAAAATATGGTCAGTTTTTTTTGGAACGTAAGGAGTAGTTTTTTATGACGTAATAATTCGTTAATAATTCCGTTTCTTGCTTTTTTGTGCCGAAATTCGTTCTGTCTCTTGCTTTTTTGTGCCGAAATTCGATCCGTCAATAAAGTATGTGATTAGCAAGTACTTTTACCGACAAATTCCATTCCGTTGAAAAAGAATACGTTGTAGTGCATGTATAAATTGATTTCAATATGCAAGCCTATAAGGACCAATCAGAATGTGCATGGAGTTGATTCATTGAATTGAACGCCCAATTGATCTGAATATCTTGGAAATGACATTCAATCTATGCCGATACCTCATCTTCCCCTCCCATCCTTACTTGATCCGTATTGTCATAACTCTGTCGAATATGGCTGACACCAGGCCACGAACTCGCAATATCCATCGCCAAAGACAAAATACAGGTTTCCCTTGCTTGCTCTTTCTGATTTATCTATTCTAATCCGAGCCTTTAGACCACAATCCCATAGTTTCCACTCATACTTCGGGCCAGCATTGCGCCCCCAACTCTTCCATCTCTTCTTGCAGATGATATTATTTTCCCTAGAGAGCCAAGCAAATAGATTATTCAAAACACAGTGAAGAATTGGGGCGTGAAGTTTGCCACTGAATGCTCGGGTAATTGTCCATGTAAATTGAAGTACGTTTTTAACGACAAAAAGTCTCGTCGAATGACAAGCTAGTCAAGTTTATTGATGTACATACAAGGGGTTAAATTCAGGTACAGAATCCAGTACCTGACTTTACTCCTTCCTTCTCTTTTTCTTTCTTTGCCACTGTTAATGGTATTAACAGAAAGAGAAAAAAGAATACCATGTAGATGATATTAACAGAGAAGAGAAGATGATATATTATATCAGATGGTGTAGTAAATGGCGAATACAATGGCTCTATTTATAGAGCAGGATAAAGAGAATGAGTGGCTAGGAAGAGTGCTAGCTATCTAGGATCTATACACCTATAATCATATTTTTACATTAACATCCCCCCTCAAATTCAAGGTGGTGAATTGGACGCCATCTTGAGTTTGAAAATTAGATCTTCAAATCGTCCGGTTGGATGTGCTTTTGTGAATATATCTGTCGGTTGCTCAAGAGATGTGATGGACAGAAGTTGAACGGTGCCACGAGCAATATGTTGACGGATAAAATGACAATCTATCTCTATATGTTTGGTCCGCTCATGAAATACATCATTGTGAGCAATCTGATTAGCACTATTGTTGTCACAATGTAACTGTGTGGCAGACGAATGAGTAACCCCCATGCCTTCAAGTAACCATCGAAGCCATAGAACTTCTTGTGTAGTATTAGCAAGAGCTCGATATTCTGCTTCAGTGCTTGACCTGGCAGCTAGTGTTTGTTTCTTGCTTCTCCAAGAGATTAGAGAATCACTGAGAAAGAAACAAAAGCCAGTTATGGAACGCCGATCAGTAGGATCGCCAGCCCAATCAGCATCAGAGTAGGCACGTAGTTCTAGAGAGGAATGTTTTGAGAAACGGAGACCATGAAACAATGTTCCTTTTATGTAGCGCATAATACGAAGGACCTTTGCATAATGAGTTGAACAAGGAGCTGATAGGAACCGACTAACCAAATGCACAACATATGCTATGTCGGGTCGAGTAATAGTGAGATAAACAAGACTGCCAACTAGTTGTCGGTAAAGTGAAACGTCAGGAAGAGGTGAACCATCAAAAGGAGTGAGTTTAAAGTTGGGCTCAAGAGGTGTTGGAGCAGTCTTGCTATCGGTCAGTCCAGCACGAGATAAGAGATCTAAAGCATACTTGGCCTGTGAGAGAGTATATCCATCAACCGAAGAGGAGATCTCAAGACCCAAAAAATAATTGAGAACCCCTAGGTCTTTCATCAGAAAATTCTGGCCGAGAAAATATTTTAGATCAGAGATACCTGTTATATCATCCCCAGTGATGATCATATCATCAACGTAAAGTAACAAAAGAATGGTCCCACGCTTTGATTTTCTAATGAAGAGTGCAGAATCATGAGGGCTGGAGGTAAATCCAAACTGACAAACTGTGGTGCTAAACTTAGCAAACCAAGCTCGTGGAGCTTGTTTGAGACCATACAATGCTCGATGAAGTCTACAAACTTTGTGAGGTGGATGATGATATCCTGGTGGGGGTTGCATATAAACTTCCTTCGTTAAATCACCATTAAGAAATGCATTCTTAACATCCATTTGAAATAAATTCCATTTACGAGCAGCAGCAACTGCAATTAAGCTTCGAACTGAGGTAAGGCGAGCGACAGGAGAAAAAGTTTCCTCATAATCAATGCCATATTCTTGAGAATAACCCTTTGCAACAAGGCGAGCTTTATAATGATCTATAGATCCATCTGAACGAGTTTTGATTTTATATACCCATTTGCACCCTCTAGCTGATTTTCCGGGCGATAAATCGACAAGATCCCAAGTATGAGTTTTATTTAATGATTGTAGCTCTTCAGTCATTGCTTTTTGACAATCAGGATCAGAACTAACCTCATTGTAAGACTGTGGTTCATGTAAAGAGACAATGGCAGAGAAACAATGATAGTCTTGAAAACGAGTAGGCGGCTTTCTTACCCTTTTCTGTGAAGGAGGAAGTTGGGACTCAAAGAGAGATTCAGAGGGCTGGAGAGAAGAAGTCTCTATAGTAGGTATATGTGAGTCAGAAGAATCTAGTTCCTCGGGAGTTAGAGTAGCTGAAGTGGGGTCCTCGGGCAAGTCAGGTGTCTCAAGTGGGGAAGTTTGTGGAGTGTCATGTTCTTCAGAGTTTGAAAGATCCACATAAGGATCATGAGTCTCTAGATTAGTTGTGGGTTGATTCGTTGTGATGAGCTTAGAAAGAAAGTTTGGATCAGGAAGTAAATCAACAAGAGGGTCAGTAAAAAACAAATTTGTAGCTGATGATATTTGAAATTTAGACATGGATGAAAACATCTTATTTTCCCAAAAAATGACATGACGGGAGACTCGAAGACGGTTTGAGATGGCATCCCAACATCTGTAACCTTTATGTTCAATGCCATATCCGAGAAAACAACAAAGGTGAGTTTGATGTTCTAGTTTTGTTCGCTCACGGGGCTGACGGAGAACGAAGCAAGCACATCCAAAAACTTTGAGGTCAATATAGTTTGGAGAGCTACCATATAACCATTCATAGGGAGATTGATTCTTAATGATGGGAGATGGTATACGATTAATTATATAAACAGTTGCTAGGGCAGCTTCTCCCCAGAAACGTTCAGGACAAGAAGCAGATATAAGCAAGGCACGAGTAGTCTCAAGAATATGTCTATGCTTGCGTTCTGCTCGACCATTTTGTTGTGATGTTCCAGGGCATGACCGATGAACAATGATGCCATTTTGCTGAAGAAAGTTAAAAAATTCTTCTTTCTTATATTCCATGGCATTATCAGTGCGAAATGTTTTAATTTTGCAAGAAAATTGAGTTTGTATCATGTTGGCAAAATTTTGATAGATTTTAGGCAATTCAGATTGATTTTTCATAAGATAAAGCCATGTGAACCGGGAGTAATCATCAATAAATATCACAAAGTATTTTTATCCCCCCATGGTAAGATTAGGAAAGGGTCCCCATATATCAGAGTGGATTAAATAAAAAAGGGCAGATGCAAGAGATGAACTTTGATTAAATGGTAAGGCTGTTTGCTTAGCATGTTGGCAAGGTAAGCAATTAATCTGTTCAGTTTTTTACAGCACCTAATTGACCACTTGAAACTAAAGAGCGTAAGCGATTAAACGATAGATGACCTAATCGAGAATGCCAGAGCTCCATAGGAGTTTTTGATGATGTAGATGCAGCAGAGTAGTATTTTGAAGAAAATTTAGATGGAATGCAAAGATTAGTGAGCTCATACAATCGCCCAACCTTATGGCCAATCCCAAGAATCTGTCCTGTCCTTGGATCCTGCACAGAACATCCCGAACTCGTGAAATGTAAGTCAAGACCAAGCTCACATAACTGACCAACAGAAATTAAATTGAGAGTGAGGTTTGGTATAAAATAAGTGTCTGACAGAGTAAGGGTTGATGTAGAAACATGACCATTATGACTAGCATGCATATGCGAGCCATCAGTTGTATGAATAACTGGTGAGTTGGTGATTTCTGATTTTGAGGAAAAAATAGTAGGATGTGATGTCATGTGATTGCAACACCCAGAGTCGAAGAACCGTGAAGAATTACCTGAAATGGTGGATAATGCAGTGGAATGAGGATTACCAGTGTTAGATAGAACTTGTTTAAGGATATCAGCGATCTCAGAAATAGAGATCTGAGAAGTGGAGATAGAATTCTCAATGGGAGAATCTGTGGTAATAGTAGCCGAATTCGAACCATACTTGAAAGCGGATTGAGTGCTTTGAGGGCGATGGCTGGTGGCTTGCTTAGTAGGATTCTTGGGACAATCTTCTAAGTAATGACCAGGCCCTTTTCGATGACACATTTTACAAATTTTGATTGGATAATCCAGAAGAAAATGACCGGACTCTTGACAATATTTGCACCGCTTCTGACGAGAATCTGAAAAATTCCTTTGAAAGGGCGAGAAGCAGAAGTGGCTAGAACTGCATCGATGCGTTGTGATTTTAGTGATCCAAGCCGTGTTTCTTCATAAAGAAGGTCAGATATAGCAGCTTCAAGAGTTGGAAAGGGACTCCGGTGGAGAAGAGATGCACGAACGGACTCAAAATCATCAATGAGAGCCATAAGAAACTGAACCAGGCGCTGGCGATCTCGGTGAACACTAAATTTTAGATTGTCAACATTACAGTCCCACTTTGGTTCAGATAGTGCTAACTGATCTCAAATGGAGTGCATCTGGGATAAAAATGTGTTGATAGACTGTCCAGGTTCCTGTCTCATACGATGAAGTGTCCTTAAAAGCTGGTATTGGTGAGCAAGATCAGAGGTGGTGTATCGTTGAGATAATAAATCCCAAATTTCTTTGGCAGTGTTAAAGCGACCAAACTGAAGATGAATGGAGGAAATTGATGTATTTCAAAACCATGTTATAATTTGATGATTTTTCGCAACCCATTCATCATGTCGCTTAGCGAATTTGATAGCATCCTCGTCCTTTTCTTTTGTTGGTTTGCAAATATCACCTGTGATGTATCGCCAATATTTGCAACCTTTTAAGAAACTGCTCATTGATTGGACCCAAAGAATATGATTAGAACCATCCAAGATGGTTTGAATTGGTTTTGAAACATTGGAGTGATCCATGTTTAAAATGACATAATGACTTTTTTTATATAAATAATGAATACGAACCAAGTATTAATTATAAACCAGTTAAAAAGGGAAACAGCTCGCAAACCAAAAGACCAAAAAGGAGAACAGAGTAGTGTGTTGGATTTTGGCCGAGATTAAGTCAAAGTTTGAGATCAAGGTTGGTGTCCCTGACGGTGGTCGGCGACGTGTCAACGCCGATGATTGAAACGGTGGGTCAGGCGGTGTTGATTCAGATCTGATGTGGATGATCAGGCCGTGTTGAAGCGGCTTTGAGATCGCACGTCGGCGAGCTCAGATCGATTTTGATGGTGAAGATGTCGTGCGGTGGTTGTGATGTGAGGTGGTGCTGGGTGTGCCGGTGACGGCGATGGCGACAGGTGCTTGGTTTTGAGGGAGATTGCCGGCGGACAAAATGGGAGATCGTGGTGGACTGGGCGTCGGCCAGTGCTGCGATGCGGCCGACGGTGATTAGGACGAAGCCGTGCAGTTGTGGTGATTTGGTGGTGCGGTGGTGAGGCCGATCTGGTGGTTAGTACAGGTTCGGGTGGGTAGTGTTGGGTGACCGACGATGTGAATTGAGTGGTTGCTTTGGTGGAGCTGGGTCTTTGGAATGTGGTTTGGTCCAATCAAGTGGTGGTGGTTCGTGTTGGAGAGAAGTTGCAAAAAAGGAAGAAGAAAGCGAAAATTCAATGGCTTGAGGCGCGTCTAAAGACACTGTCTTTAAGGCGATATTTGCCCCCACTCAACTAGAGTTTGCTACCGGGTTTAATGGCAAATCACCTCCAGGATTACTCAAACCAACAATCTGCAGATAGCAATTCTGAAGATTCGTTTCAGAATTGCTCCTCGAAATAGTGTATATAACTGAAAATTTTGAGATTCGGAATTTGGAAAATGCCAAGTAGTTATTTATTATGAATTTCAGAATCTTATATATGAGCTCAACAGCCACCCTTTCATGAAGAGACATAACCATTCAAAAATTAACAGAAATAACTGTTATGTCTGGTGCCTTTTCGGAATTATTTTCAAAGTCATTAAAATAAATAATTGAAAGAAAAAATTTCGAAAATTAGTAAAATTATGGGCCGTTAGATCATATATAAATCAACGCACTATACGCGCTCGCGGCAAGCGTGCTAAGTGCTAAGTGCGCCCACTAAAGCGCACACAATGCGCCACATGCTCGTACGCGCGCGCGCGTGCGGTGCGGTGCACCGCACAATAGCATTCCCAATCTTCCCTCCAAAACATCTCAAAATAATTCAAATGATATGTACCATGTGCTTGGTTATAAGGAGAGAGAAAGTTCATTTTCTCTCCAATGTAGGACAAAGAACAAAACCTTTTGGGACTTGAACTTTTCAATCAATACAAACACATTACATAACAATCTACCACCAACACTAACAGTTCGTATCACAGTGACCACTCTATCAGTAGCTCTGATACCATGTTAATGGTATTAACAGAAAGAGAGAAAAGAATACCATGTATATGATATTAATAGAGAAGAGAAGATGATATATTATATCAGATGGTGTAGTAAACGGTGAATACAATGGCTCTATTTATAGGGCCGGATGAAGAGAATGAGTGGATAGGATGAGTGCTAGCTATCCAGGATCTGTACACCTATAATCATATTTTTACATTAACAGCCACCATCTGTCTTCTACATAAACATAAAGAGGTGAGTATCTAAATCAGAATAATTAACTCGTAGAAGCTTCACAAAATATAGCTCACCAATACCAGAATAAAATGTTCAACGTGCTAGGTAAATTAACCAGAGAATATGTGGGTCGTTTTCCTTCATTTGATGTTCACATACGTCTAATATTGTTGAACTTCTTACTATGAATGCCTGGTTAGCATAATACAGACATTATATATATATACGTTGGAAGTGCAGATGAATGGTGTGAATCGCAGACCTAGCTACATGCAAACTCATACTCATCGCGCATAGATGGTCGCCACATATCCCTCCCTAATTGACAACCCCAGGGTGTTCAAGCAGATCGACCACGCTCCTTACCTCCTATGGCTCTTCCAAACAACGAAAGCCCTTAAGGGTAAAGGTCTATGGGAATTTTCTCCGGTATAATCAATCTGCCTAGAAACTTTTTCAGGTACGAGTCTCATTTATAAGTTGATAGCCTTCGTGGCTAACTGCAGACAGTTCAATAGTTTGATGCTACCTTTATGCAAAAGCTTTCAGTTGCGGTAACTTGCCACGAGAAATCAAGAATGAGTTTAAGACGGCAATAATAAAGTTTGTTTGTCATACAAAAATCTTCAAAGAACTATAATGCTATATCCTTTTTGTGAAACCGATAACAGCAGCTAATTAAATGACGCTTAGAAGTAAGTTCTAAACATGAAACAACATCATTAGAGGAGGGCATTGGCACTTACAGGAGCAAGCCACCGTGAATATCAGGGTCTCCAGGAAATTTATAAGACGTGGATGACTTAACACAAGCATGGATCTGGGGAGCACTTTGTATGTCTGTGCCTTTGGAAATCTCAATTTTTATACAAAGAACTGCGAAAAAACCACCGCGGATACGTTCTCCCAGGCATAGCAGATAGAGGTGATCATTACCGCTATTGACGTTACTACTATCCTTAGATAAGCCCTCCGGACGAAGCAAGCAATCAGGAGCACTGTAATCTTCCCAGTGCTCGCAGTATTGTCTGCGGTTCACCGACGCATTTAACCCCATAACAGGAACGTTGCTCTGCAGTTTTTGGTCCGTGTCGTAGGCGACTAGAGAATAAGCAGACTCGTAGGCAGGTTGGTAACGGAACAAAGTCTTTCCAAGAGCTACTAGTTTCGGTCTGTGTCGCAGTAACTATTTTTGTTGAAAGATTAGGCTTTGATTTGTATCTCCTACAGTAAAATATTAGCAATACCAAGAGATTAAACATAGCAAAAATAATCGTGAATAATTGAAAGTAATTTGGTATGAACTCTAGATAATATTATGAAATTTAAAGTGATAAAATGATATAAAAATAACTGGTCCGTGAGAGTCACGACAAAGTCGCTGTCCTAAAGACGTTATCGTCTCCCTACGTGCAGGTGTTGATGGCAGATAAAGTCTTTAAGATAAAACTAATTGACGCAACTATGTCTTCTCTGTGTGCACGTCTACAGGAAGACAGAATGAACCAGTCCACGATCACGTTACCCAAGTATAAAATATATAAAATAGATACAAAAGAAAAACATTGTAATAGCAGTAGAAAACACTAACTTTGGAAGCATAATAGCTTCTAATCTTCTATGTCTTACCCTCATGGCCTTATATACTTAACCAATGATAATTTATTTATTGACCACGTAAGTAAGATTAAAAGCTTAGTAATAATTGTCAATAATGTCAAATAATGAACCATATCATATACACCATAAATCAATATGGTTAATAGTACTCGTTATTGCATTTGTAATTCATTTTATAATTTACATGTAAGTAAATACATATAGTCATAAATCGTAATATAAACATAATCTATAATGTACATTTTATTTTATTAAAATATTTCAACAATTTTCACCGGTAAAACTCGTCCAGTCATCGTCCAAAGCCATCTCTCTCACAGAATCATCAACTACATCGTACATACAAGCACCACACTCAGAAGACAGGAGCACTTCTTGTTGACCGACAGCGAAGCTCCTGATGTTAAAAACACTCGTCGGACCCCGTAGTATCGAGAAGATGGGTTCAACCTGAGAGCTCGACAAGAGCTTCCAACACCCGACCGTCGGATCCAGAAACTCGGCCCACGTGTGTGGATCAATCTCCTCTCTCTTGGAATAGACTAGGCAGCCCATGACGTAAATCTTGCCATCCACGACCAAGGCGTTGGGTCGTGCCCGGGCCACTTGCATGTCGGGGCCCCTGACCCAACCCCGGCTGGGATCGGCAATATCATATGTGTAGACATGGTTCAGAACGAAAGATCCGAAACCATGGCCATCACACCCAGGGCATAGAAAACTGAGCCAAGCCCTACGACGGTTGAATCGTCGGGTATGTGGTTGGTTTGGGAGAAGGGAGAGAGTGGTTTTGGGATTTGAGGC
The DNA here is from genome assembly GCA_033070095.1 of Escallonia herrerae. NCBI lineage: Eukaryota > Viridiplantae > Streptophyta > Magnoliopsida > Escalloniales > Escalloniaceae > Escallonia > Escallonia herrerae. Next base: position 136,872 of record JAVXUP010000282.1, read on the forward strand.
GCGTAATCATCGGCGCCGTCGTCGGTGTCATCTTCGCCGTTATCTATGTCAAAGGTATACCAATGCGTGGGATAGTCCGTATGAACTTCTTGTGTTGAAAAGTACACAGATACTTGATGATATCCCCCTCCGTAGGCGGCGGCGGCGGCGGCACTGCTGGCTGCCATGGCCGGCGTGCTCCAATCTGCACTTGTTTCCTGGCTTCGATCGAGTCGGCTCCTTTATGTAGAACGTCTGCGGTCTTGGGCTCCACCCTAATTCTTTTCATCGGGTAAACTACAAACATGGGCTCTCATATCGGGGTTTGATTAGGCTTCCCCTTCCTGTTTTGTTTTGTCCTCAAGTTGATAAAATTTTAAGACTTCATAAATTTTAAGGGCCAAGATTGGAATCTCAATACTTTGATACACAAAATAATATTCGATGGTATTAATTTGACGGTGGTGTATGGAGTTGGGGGCTTATGACGCATATACTTAATGAATAAAAAAAAATAAAAAATGAAAGAACGACTTTTTGGGATCTCTCAATTTTACATCTCTAAATAGGGACCAAGCACAAAACAAAAGTACAACTGAGTAACAAAACGAAAGAGCTGAAACTTCAAAAAGGTTTAAGATAATGGGGAAAACATTCATAAAGCCTTGAGGTTAGTGGGTAATCTCACTCAACCTGATTAACTTTAAAAAGTTACTGTATATGTTAGCCAAGAATTTTAAAATAGCTTAATAGATATATCCTTCCGTCGTAACATTGTTGTATTTAATACGTTTTTTACTTAAGTCAACTTAATATAGGGGTAAATGCACTTTGACCTCCTGTACTATAGGTCAGTTGCAAAATGGCCCCCTCTTCTAAAAAAAGTTGAACTAAACCTCCCTATACTCGTTAAAACTGGGCAAAAATGAACGGCCGTTACTGAGCTTGTCAAAATATCAAAACTACCCTTCTTTTAAACACAGTCGTTCTCAAACAATTTAGGGTGGGTGAAGGAAGACTCAAGAGAACAGTAAGAAGCAGCGGCGGCGAGGCAAAGGGCGGCGTGGAGGGGGGGTGAGAAGAGGAAGGAAGAGAAGGGGTCGCCGTCTTCGACGGGGGGATGGGGCAGCCGGCGGAGCGTGGGGCTGTTACGGCTGCGTGGAGCGGGGGGAGAGAAGAGGAAGGAAGAGAGGGGAAAGTCGGCATCACCGATGGGATTGCGGGGGCTACGGGTACGCAGGGCTATTGCGGCAGCGACAGGCGGGGGTAAAGAGTAGGAAGGAAGAGAGGAGGGTGGCGTCACCGGTGGGGGGAGGGGGCTGTCGGCAGAGAGGGGCTGTTGCAGTAGCGGGGGGTGGGGGAGAGAAGAGGCAGGAAGAGAGGGGCCAGGGAGAGAGAAGAGGTAGGAAGAGAGGGGCTGGGGAGAGAGAGGAGGAGGGGTCAGTGTCACCAACGGGGGGAGAGGGGCTGCCGGCTTCACCAACAGGTTGGCTGCACAAAGGGGTTGGTGGCGCTGGAGTGGAAGTGATTAGGGTTTCTTAGGGGAAATTAGGGTTGGGGAAATGTACGGTCGGGTCGGGTCGGATGGCATGGAGCATGTCGGGGCAGGCTCTGTCTGTGACTGCACGGGTAAAGGCGGGCATGGGTCGGTTATGCCCACTGGATTTTTGAAATTAAATTTCAAAATTTCAGATTTTCAAAAAAAAATTTGGCTCTAGAGTTGGCCTTTAAAAGGAAGGTTTGCAAATGAATTGAAATGAAAATGGTCACTTTTTGCAAATTTTCTAGGGTTTGCAAGTGAACTAAAATGAAAATGGTGGATTTTTTGGTGATTTTTGACAAGTGTTTATTATTTTATTAGGTCAAAGGGTAGTTTTGTCCTAAAAATTTAGGTTTTGGACACCAAACATTTCCCCCCCAAAAAGTGTGTTAACTTGGAGGGAAACCGTCTATTTTGCCCAATTTTAACGAGCATAGGGAGGTTTAGTTCAACTTTTTTTAGAAGAGAGGGCCATTTTGCAACCGCCCTATTGTACAGGGGGTCAAAGTACATTTACCCCCTTAATTTATTTAAAAATGTCAATACATACCTTTGTACATTATGTCATACACAAATTTCAAACTCAAAGTCAGCTTCTTGCCCCACCATATGACTTGAATCGCCATTGGCATTGCCGAAGCACTACCATGGGACACTGCCACCTCAAATTCAACCCTCATCTACCCGTATGTTTGCAGACTGCAAACAAATCCAAAGCACAACCCTCAAATCCAAACCTAAAGCTAAACATGTGCATGCGAGTGTGTGCGTAGATCTGTGGTGGTTGTGTGAGTTGTGGTGGTGTCGTGGTGGTGTTGAGGTCGGTGATATTTAGGTCGTGCCATGGTGATCGCTGGTGTTATTATCATTCGAGTAGGCTTTTAGGCTAACTTCTTTGTCCCCCTTTTGTTCAAGGTGCGAGCGATGATGAAGGTGGTGTTGAACTTCATGGAGAAGACCAAGAGGGGGTGTGGGGTTGGGGTTGTTTCTATTAGAAAGAAAGAAAAGGAAGATGGAGGATAGCACGTGAAAGGAAAAATCAAGACAAACAACAAAGGAGTAAATGAATCATTTTACAAAGTCTGTCACCTCCATTTGTATCCGGTTCCCTCAGAGAAGGTATTTAGTATATTTGATGGTCAGTAGATACACATGAAATCACCCACTAACCAAGGAGCTTAGGAATATTAAGACCAAACATGAAGGAACATTATTAGGTGGCCTGCGATCTAAATGGATCCGTTAACAAGCATGAATATTACCCCGTACTAGACACGGCCTGCAACTTTTGGCATTTTTACTGACAAATTTTGAGGGCAAGCACTTTTTAGTTGCTGTATAGACAACAAAGGTTTAGGGACCAATTCTTGCACAACGTGAGAATTCATTTTGAGGTGCAACCATAATTTCTTGAAGCAGCAAAGACGGGAAGAGTTGCTGATAATCAGAGAGTTGAGCGTAACAATATCCATCTCAAAACATGTGTACATGAAAACCTGAGACCTTTTTCCTTCGGAAAGCCTCGAAAGCTTTGGTCCCATGTATCAAATGTCCAGGAACATATTAGCTCAAGAAACCTGCAATGGATATACTTTGAAGCCATGTACAGATTGATGAGAAACATCGAGAGTTTGAATATCATAGGAACAATGGTGATATCTGTTACACTAAGAAATCGACTATCCATATGAAGAAAGACAGTCCACAAAAGTGATTATCCACTTCTGTGTATTTATCATCCCTGGAGGTGAAAAAAAAGTAACCATGGAACAACACATTTATGTTCCTTCCAATGGCAAAGAACTAGTGATGCATGATCCAGACACGAGGATGAAAACCAATCAAAACAGAGACCTGATGATCAGAAGAAATCCATCTCGATATAGTTATCAGAAGGCTTCACATCAACACCTGGCACTGTCTCAACAGCGGGTGGTTTTGGCGCGTCGTTTATCAAGAATGGCTTTGGCATGTCTGGTGGACTGGCACAGCGGATGAGCGCCCAATTGACACTCTGAAAGAATGGGTGCTGTTTGACTTCAGTAGCACCACGTCTATATGCAAGACGATGCTGTGGCTCTTTCACAAGTAAGCCTCTGATCAAGTCCCTCGCGGCAAAGCTAACGGAAGGTGATTCAGGAAACCTTAAGGGTTGTCCAACCACATTAAACAACGTGGCCCGGTTCCCTGCCCCTTTGAAAGGAGTTTTTCCAAACAGGAGCTCGTAGAGGAAGATCCCAAACGTCCACCAATCTACAGCACTTCCATGGCCTTCGCCTTTTATGATTTCAGGTGCCAAGTACTCATGCGTACCAACAAAGGACATTGACCTAGCACTTGTGGGTTCAGCCATGAGCTCCGGGAGAGGGCTCACTTGATTATAAATTTCTGTCTTTGGCTTGTTCTTCTTTTCTTTCTTGGGCTTGCCTAAGAAGCGTGGCCCAAAACACGCAGGTTGGATACAAGATGGCTGGATGACACATGACGGCTCCAAACAAGCAGGCTGAACGCAGTATGCCGAGTTCTTCGATTCCAAGCTGGAATTTGAAAACCTGACCAGAGTTGGGTTCACAGCACATCTTAAGGAGAGGTCAAAATCTGACAGCATTATGTGCCCATCTTCCCGAACTAGGACGTTCTCGGGCTTAAGGTCTCTGTAAATGATACCAAGCATGTGCAAATACTCCAAAGCAAGAAGAACTTCTGCCACATAAAACCTACAAACAGTATAGAATTTAGCCGACTCATTTAACTTCATTTTTCCTTATAGATCATCTCTCATTCAATACATGTGGAATTGCCATGTCTCTTATTCGGTACACTAGTGATGCACTAAAAAGGCGACTTAATGTTTCATAAGTATCAACAATCTTAAGTAGTACAAATATTTCCTGGTTCTGAAATTTTGCAGCTTCCCACTTAATCTTTTCTTATACCCGTGTAAATGGCCAACAAACATGTAATGTGACATACATGTTGTTGAATTAAATTTCACGATTATCCAAATAAGGGTTTTGGACCCTACACAACGAACATAAATTATTTCACGCAAGAGACAAATTATATCGAGTTTCACTCGTTTTTTAAATAAGGTACATCTTAAATAGTTCATCAAACGGAAGGGACTAATAGGCCGCAGGACATGTGGACCATTTGCCTTCACAGATGACTCCCTGATGAGTGATGACAAATGCAATGGTTTATGTGCTAACATGCTGCGGTTTTGCTGATGGAGGCGGTGCATTCGTCTGTTTTGTTCTTCTTCTTTTTTTTTTTTGGGGGGGTGGAGGGTGGTTATGCCCTTCTCTATTGCAAAGCAAGTTATTCCATTATAAATTGGCTTTTTCCCAAACAGACAGATCAGTTACCGGTTAGTAATTCCAACCAACAGAAACTTTCTATCTTATAGAAGGATGGATGGGGAACATAAGCATCCCATTTTTAGTATTTTATTGCATCTATGCAATGCATAAACAATGCATTTGTTCACCATTTTATAGCAGAAAAGTCGAAAATTGTTTTAAGTTACAGTAACCCTAAAAGTAGGCCCTGTGAGTTCTTGTACGTTTATTCCTTTTATGAGCCACTTTCTTAGTTAGGGATATAAATGGGGACAAACCGGAGTGGATATGATCTCCCCCAGACATACGTAACGGTCCAACCTCGGATCATTGGTGAGGAACACTATGTAATAGTTTACACATAAATATTGCTCAAAACCTTCTCAATGCTTTTTTAAACAGTTAAGAAAGCTGAGCAAAATCAAATTTGCAATTCGTTTATCCAATTTAATCCCTTTAAACCAAATTTGGAACTTCTTACTCCTAATTTGCAATAGTTTTCCAATTTCAATGTTCAAAAGTAACTTCCGCACGTATCGACAGAGAGTATTTAAGAGGGTTTGGGTCCTATGCCTGTAAACTGTCGGAGACAGTATAGGCTATTCTATCCCAAAGGAATTGTATTCTGATACTGCAATAGGTGATAAATTGTTTCTATCACACTCTAAAGGGGAGAAGCAAAAATGTTGTAAGAGAAGGTAAAATAACTGAAGGCATTTGCACATATTGTCCAAACGATGTGCCTTCAGAGGATGAAAGACAGAAAATACGTGCTGAAGATCGTAACCTCGACAAACTCATTATGACAACCCAATCCTCTACCCCCCACAATAGTCAAAATGCTGTTACAGATCTTCTCCAGGCAGGTAACTGTTGTTCGTTATTTGTTAAGTAATGTGAAGGATTACCCAAAAAAGAAAGCCTACCTTCATGTTTCTCATGAAGAAATAAAATAAACTACTTCCAAATAATCAACACAGAATACATCACAAGAAAAGATCTCCCTATAATTTACCAGATGACATAGAGTGTGTTTGGAACCATGAAATTGATGGGATTTCATTTCAAATCCTCAAGGTTTATTGTTTGGAACATTAAAAAGAGAAATTGGAATTTGAGTTCATTGGATTTGACTGGATTTGTTTCTATAGAGTGAAATCCGATGAAAAATGGTCGGATTTTATGGGATTTCGATTTACTTGAATTAAAAGTAATTATTTACCTATCTTACCATTTTTCTGGATCTCTCCAATAATGAACCCACCACCACTGTCTTCATTGCCACTACCGCTACATCACTTTTACTACCACCACCGCCGCTACATCACTTTTACTACCACCACCGCCAGTGCCACCATTACTGCCGCCGCTGCCACCACTACTACCATCACCACCACCGCCGCCGCCACAACCATCACTACTGTCATCACCACCACCACCACCACCACTGGTAGCCACCACCATCCTATTGCCATCACCACCGCCGCCACCACCACTGCCATTGCTACCACTACTGTCGCCGCCACCACCACCACCACCACCACCACCACCACCATCTTTATCGCCACCACCTCTGTAGCCACTACCACCGTCGCTGCCACTATTGCCACCACCATCACTACTGCCACCACTACCATCGTCGCCACCACTACTGCCACCACCATTGGCACCACCACCATCATCATCATTACTGCCACCACAGCAATCGCCACCACTAATGTCACCACCGCAATCGCCACCAGTACTGCCACCACTATCACTGCCGTTGCCGCCACTATTATCACCACCATTGCCACCACAGCCGCTAGCACTACTGCCACCGGCGTCACTATTGGCATCATTTTTTCACCGCCAGTTACACCTCAATACCACCGCCACTACCATCACTTGACCACCCCCACCACTTTCACCGTCGATGCTGCTACCTCGTGTGGTGCCGCCACCACCACCATGTGGTGGCACTAGCACCCTTTAAAACCACTGATTGTAGTTCATTTTTCATTGTAAGTCAAGGATATAATTGTCCAAAAATTTATTACCTTTCCATTTCCTTTGTTCTCCAAACACAAAATAGGAATTCTGTGATTTGAATTCCCTTTTGTTCCAAACAAAATAGGGATAATTGCGTAAAATACCCCTGTGGTTTGGGGTAGTTGCAAAAACACCCCTCTTGTTACAAAAATTGCAAAAAGACACCCGAGATTGCAAATGTGTTACACCGTCAAATTTCCTTAACAGAATGGCAAAAATGTCCAAATTGCCCTTCTATATAAATGAAAATGGTACGCTCTTACCACTTTTCCTTATCTGATTCTCTCCTTCTCCACGAGACTCGCAGAGAAGGATCGATGCAATCTGTCTTGTTTGGCATGCACGAAGGATCGATGGGATCTTTCCGTAACAGATCTGGACATGCATGAAGGCCAGCTGCCTTGGATCGATGGCGGGCTCGCGGCGGCGCAAGCGGGGATCGATGGGATCTGTCTTGTTTGGCATAGATCTGGACATGCACGAAGGCGCAAGCAGGGATCGATTAGGGTTCGAATGTGTTGGTGGCCTCAACACGGGATTAAGGTTCGATCTAAGTTTCGGGGTTTGATTAGGGTTTGATCTAAGTTTGGGGTTTCGATTAGGGTTCGAAATTGTTGTGGAATTGGTTTGGGGGTGATGGCTGCAGCGGGACTAGGCGGTGATGGTGGCGGCGAGATTGGGTGGGCTGTTGGCGGTGATGGGATTGTCTGCAGAAGTTGGCAGCTGTGGGATTGGATGAGAAATTGGGTGCCGCTGGTTGTGGGTGGCGCAAGTGGCAGACGGGGTGGTGGAGGCGGGATTGTGAAGGGGCTTACACCGGCGGCGCACGGTGACGGGGCTAGCAGCTGCTAGGCGCACAGGGTCGGGGTGGCAGTGGCACCTGTTGTGGGTGGCGCAGGTGGCAAACTGGGGCGGTGGTGGTGAGGGTGGCGGCTAGGGTTTGGTTTTGGTGGAATTGGGACTTGTTTGGGAGAGATAAAAAGAGGGAGGGTACTTTAGTCTTTTTATAATAAATTTTTTTACTACACGCATTTTTCAAGAGCGTGAAAACCACGCCCCGTTAATTTAGATGACTTTTCTAACAGTTGCAACACATTAGCAATCTCGGGTGTCTTTTTGCAATTTTTGTAATCAGAGGGGTGTTTTTGCAACTACCCCAAACGATAGGGGTATTTTACGCAATTATCCCAACAAAATAAAGTGAATTGAATTCCAAATCCAAATCCAAATCCTAAAAGAATTGATTCCAAACAGACCGTTAAGATCTATTTATCAGTAGAGTTTTGCACTCCCACTTTGTCTATTACATCCGCTAAACAGCTATATGTGGTTGTACGTTGCAAACAAATTTACTGCACAAGAGGTGCCACCCCTCAATAAAAGGCATCATATAAGAAGCTACGTCTACAATTTACCAATTTCAGTCAGTAAAATGTTTCTAGATAACTTTAGTACCACATATGATTTCTTACACCCCAAAGTGCACGTCGGGGGCAAATGAAGTACAAAGAAAATAAAGTGAGGCAACTACAATTCTATTCACAGAATAGCAATAGCGAACAACCATTTCCTGATACGATCTACTCACGGAGAAAGTATTGTAGCCACAAGTAAACGTTTGACCAGTTATGATTATACGTGTATTCGTCCCAAACTAAAACAAAATGCTGAAAATAGGAAATAGCAAAGGTGTTACCTGGCAGCATGCTCAGGAAAGTATTTGGCAGGTTGCCTTTGTCGGAGTGCATGCAAATCTCCTCCAGGACAGAATTCCATTACCAAGCATGAAAACTTCTCCGTTTCGAAGTGCGTATACAAAGTGGGCAGAAACGGATGATCTAGAGATTGCAATATTTCTCTTTCTGTCTGAGCCCTCAGTAGCTTTTTCCGACTTGCTAGTGCTGCTTTATCCATGACTTTCATGGCAAAATAACTCCTTGTGCCAATCAACTCACAGAGATGTACACTGCCTATATCTCCGCTTCCCAACCTCTTCAACAGCCTAAAATGGCTTAACTCTAACACCCCATCACGAGATCTGACGGCTTGAATTGCTTCCCATCTCGTATCATTTGCCTTGTGGGGCTTGTAAATGGCACTACTAAAACTACTAGAGCTGCTCTCGTCGCTAAGATCGCTACCAGTGCTGCCTCTGTAGATACTTGTCTTCCTGCTCTCAGCAAAATCACAAGAAATGCTAACTTCACCACTTTCCCCAGACTTCTCAACACTGCTTGTACATTCACTAACTTCTGTGTTTGTAAAGCTTTGCTTGGCTTCCGTAAACTGTGTGGCAGAGTAGAAACTGTTTTGAGGACTTGGACAACATGTGGTTCCTGATTGAAGGGGAAGCTGGTTTTTAGAATGCTTAACTGCTATTTTAGTTGAGTCCGCAAAATCCACAGGTTGCAACACGCTGCTCACGTTATAATCTCCAGAATCCTCAACAGGCTGCTTGACCAAAGATTCGCTCTTGGGTGTCGAAACCTGTTTCCGAGAAGAATCTCCTTCCGTTTGATCAAGCACTTTATTTTGAACCAGAAACCCCAATTTCTCCTTTTCTTGTTTGGAATGGTGCTTCGACGAGTCAGAGAGCACTTCTTTCCGCACAAGATCCTGAGATGTTTTAGAGGAACGCTTTGAACTGACTATTGACCCTGTCAAACTGTGGGCCGCCTGCATCCCGCGGTCCACAGAATTGGCATAAGATGCAGTTGAGGCTCCAAAATATTGTTTGGCCATTAGGGGATGAGGTGGAAGACTAGTCTTAGAGGCAGAAGAAGGGTTGCAGCCTGCCGAGGCAGAGCTATGACCCTTTGGCAAAGGACTGACTCCTTCCGCAAGCGATTCCATCAAGCAATCCAGCAGTGTCACTGTCACAGCATAATCTGATTGAGCCCAGATTCACTTGGAGAATTCTTATTGAACAAACATAATTCTAGGAATTGGGATAATGGAAATTTTATGCAATGTCAACAAAGAAGTATATTGAGAGGAAAATTTATGATTGAAATGCCCACTTCGCACCAAATTTACTGGACTAGCAAAGAAAATCCATTACAGTATGAAATCCTCAACAGCTCATACAAGTAAAGGAATCACCAAAAATTGGCGGAACAAAAGGGGAAAACAAGAAAGAAGCAAAATCCTAGACGTTATTCACACTCAAATAAATGCTGAAAGCAAAGTTTCTCCGTACAGTGACAACATCCTAAGATACTCAGTTAAAGTTATACGGAGTAACATAAAACCCAGAGAATCAAGTAGCCGTCTCAATTCAATGCCTAATAACAGATTTCTTTAACTGACACCAAAAACAAGAAAGAATCAAAATGTCCCAATTATTCGAAATTCCAGTTAAAGGTTGGATTTGGTTGATTAAATTGATAGTTGCGTGATTCCCATCTTTCCCTTTTCCAGCATTTTCTCAGCAAGCAAACATAAAGGTAAAAAAAAAAAGCAACAAATGGCGTTCTTGAGGGTTTTACCTGATTAGAGAATGCAGATTAGGAAGCAATCTTTCATGACTGACCCTTGTCAAGATTCAGAGAGAGAAAGCGAAACAACAACGCTGATGTGCAGGGTCCTTTTCAGATCCGATCGGAACAAGAGAGGGTTTTTGCAGAATGTAGGAATAGAAAAAATACCAATAATTCCACTCAAGATTTCTTCTGTTAAAAATCCTGTCGTTTAATGGGTGGGAATATTATTTTGTATAATCGACAAGGAAACAAAGAAAAGGGGCCTCTCTCTCTCTCTCTCTCTCTCTCTCTCTCTCTCTCTCTATACTGCCTTGAGTTGGCTCACAAGCAAAGCAAAAGCACAGAGCAAAGCTGCCTACACTTGTTTACAGAAAGAAAGCCGTCTTTATCTTTGGATGTTCCCCCTCTCTTGTTTTCTTCACACATTTTCTTGCCTTTTCAACACAATTTCTTGTTTCCCAACGCATTACTTTACTGTATAATTCTTCTTGTTTTTCCAGTGCTTGTATGTGCAGCATAATACAGTTTGTTTTCACTTTCCATGGAGAGACACAGAGAGAGGCTTTCGTGATATGTATAATTTTTATGGGGGGCAGGACTAGTCAAAGGTACCCTACCCGATTGCCATGGCCGTTTGCCACGTGTAAAAAGCCAAACTGTTATAGTTGTACAAACATTGTTTGTTCAAATTCTCTGATGTAAGATTTTGGAAAATTTCCTCAAAATAAATGATCCCAGGTTTTCGAATCCAAATGATTTCAAATGCAATTTGATCTATGTATTGTTCAGTTTTTCACTCCAAAAATTGAAGGCTATATTTGTCGGTTGAGGTTTTTGTGTAATTTTTGAGTAGCAAATTCTTTCAGCAATAATTTATAGTGACAATTTCAGAACTTTTTATAATAAAGCGAAGCGGTAATCTCATTAGTTTTCTTATAGAACTTCTGTTGCAAATTTTTTGACTGAGGAAATGATAAAATAATAAAACGCAATATAAAAAGTCAAAGAAAAGAACAAATCTCTAAAGCTCTCGTAATTTCATAATTTTCATTATTGAGACACTCTGAACATCCTATTTAACCTAGCAAGTGATTGATTAGAAGATTATGTCGAGAGTCGTCACCGCCATACTTTTACTGGCAAGACGATGAAAAATAAGATCAAGACATGTTGATTGAAGATGAAAAAAAGGAGTCTACAATGTTAAGTAACAGAAGCTTGTTGGTCGTGCAGTTACTAGGTACATAATTTCTCTAGGATGATCAACTTAACGGTCACAACCGATATATCATCTCCCTTCAACATAATTTTGTTTTATATTCTTAGTAAGCAAGTTATTTATCAAAATAAATTGCATAATGGTATTGAAAATTACTATCCAAGTAGATTATTTTGTGGTGGCCAAGTTATGAGATAAAATTTTATCACATGGGAGTAGGATCCAAGTAATGGTGCCAATTTCATTAACTTGGATAACGGGAACGGGGAAGGTGTCACATGCGTGCATGTGAATCACAACCCGTGCTGTGGACCGCATGTCATACGGTAACGTAATTAATTAAGCCAATTAAACAATTGTAAGATTTTTAATAACATATGCATAAGGTTAAGTAAATGTTAAGCCATTAAATTCTTTGAAAGTGGACCAAGTTCTTCTCTCAATTTTTGCTCCTGCTCCCCTCATATAATTTTACAGTTCTAACTTTATTCTTACTCTCATTTGATGAACCGCTGTTCCGTGACAAGAAATGTAATACCAAATATAAAAATCAAATTCAAACTTTTCCAATAGAAGTTAACACGTCAAAAGTAAGATACCTAGATAGTATGTGCCTCTACAGACAATGGTAGATGTTTACGCAACACAAAATGAGTTGCTACTCCTTTCCTTTTTTGTATTGATGAAGTTGCTACACTTCAAACAAGTATTCAGTGCGACCATTATAAGTTATGATTGCCAAATTCACTCCTTAAATTTTGTCCAAGGACTGCATTAGTTCTCAAATGTTTTGTTGGATTCTGGTATGGAAAGCCTTTGCTGCTACTCTTTTTAAAAGAAAATAATTACAACTCTTTGTATAGCACTAATTAATAGTCACTAAATAATTTTGCTAATTTTGTACTATTACTTTCGGTTACGATTCCTACTAAATAAAAATTACTAAAAATATATAACCAACATTTGTCGCTAAAGAGGGTGTGCCAAAAATTTTCCTTCCAATAGCGGAGGCGCCCATATTGCGCCCTCGGACACCTAAGGCAGGCGGCTGCAAGCTGGCAGGGCCCACCGCCTACAAATGCTGCCTCTGATTGGGGTTCGCCGGCGCACAGGGTTACCCAGTGACAATACTAAGGAGCTGTGACGGTAGCCTCCGATCCTTCGGATCCACTCAGATGGACGGCGGCGGTAACCGGAAGCCCCACATGCCATGTAACGGTAGCACAATCACCTCATGATTGAGAGAGTAGAGAGAACATTCATATGGTCAGTGGCCCTTGTTCCTGCCGTACGCCTCCCCAATGTCCTCCCCCACACCAAAATTATTACACATTAAAATAGGTGAGGAAGGAAGGAACCCGCCATAAAGCCAAGAATCTCGGAAGGAAATCCACTGCAACCTCAGATAAAAAGCGCTAACTAGAAGTCTCTAATTCGCTAAATCTCGTCTAACAATTGTAACACTTGGCATCAGTTGACTATTTCGACACATGTAAGTAAGACGGAGGAGGGTACGTGGGACCGCTTTCACCGTCGGCCAAACATGCCTAAACTCATCCTGGGAGTGGGCAGCATGCTATGATTGGAGAAGCCACTCATAACCATGTCATGATTATCTCAGTAATCAAGTGCATCGATGCACAAGAGTTTTTGGCTCCTCCATGATTACGCCTGTGGGTGGCAAAACAAATACCGTACTAAGTTTTGATCAATCATGGGTGAAAAGAAGAACCCCTGGGTATATTAGAATATAGTTCAGCCATTACATTTAATTTTATTTACGTCTTGTAATCTCGAGTTCTTTCTTTCCTTCCATGGATACAAATAGCTCACTCTTTATGGCTAAATCGACAAGCATCCTGAACGATGTAAATAAAGCACATGCAGAGATCTCAAGATTGTTCAAATATGTTTTCTAAGTACAAGTTCAAGACGTATCTTCCAGTTGACAGAACATCGAGCCTCTTGTCACTCGGTTCGTACTTACCCTTCCGGAGCTGGTAACGGTGAGTTACAGCTGATACGGTGTAAGTTTGGCCTTCAATCGTCACAAACTCCCCACATTGCAAGTTCTGCAACAGCATAATAATATGAGAAGACAAGACACCAAGAGGTATGCATGCCCCAGTGGCAATATCATGTTTGGATGTTTCTAGATTTCAAAACTGTGTCGGGCCAAGGCATGCACATCACAATGAATGGAAGGAGTAATGTTGGCAACATGACAGCTAGGTGTTATTCAGCTTCTCTAGTGACATGTGCATTGAGTATAAGGGAGGGGCGGCTATCCTGCTTTTCAAGTTAATGAGGAATTGACATTTGATCCCATTCAACAAATATCCAAGATCTCTCCGTGTTTAAATAAGTTGAGGATTTCAAAAGCATAAGAGTTTCCCACAGAAAGAAGAGCAAGATGTCACAGCATGAGCAAACACTACTTTCCTCCAATGATTAAGGCAACTGTAAAATCTTATCTCCACCTCATCGTCGTTAACAGTTTTGCTAACATACTTGTTTGCTTCAGGGGTGGGTGGCACCTACGTATCCATCTTCAGTTTTGCGGACACCCCTAGGTTATAGTCTTCTTTCACAATGAAGAAGGTGACTTTGTTAATTAACTTTGTCACTCACCACCACTTTTTTTGTTGACAAAGATGCATAATCGCTTCTTTTAGCTTCATCAAACCAGTCAACGAAAAAAGGAAAAGAAAATATAAAAGCACAAGCTCAAGAAAATGCTGGAACCATAGTGCAAGAGACGACCTTCAATAGACGTTTAGCACCAGAAAACTGGATTAACTCTCTAGAGTAGTTTTAGCACAATGAGCTTCATAAATCATCTTACTTCCATATTTAAGTTTTTCTCTAATTGTTGGGTTCACTTGAATATTTTGCTTTCGTTCCATCTGTATGTGTTTGTACAAGTGCCTTTGTGCATAAGCACTAGTGCGAGGAGCTCAAAAGTACATTGAGGCAGGAGAGCGAAGAGCTCAACAATAATTTGAGGTATACTTGTTGTTTCTTAAGTAGGGCAATCAATGTCAATTCACTGTGACATGCTCTCAGCAGGAGTTAGCTGTTTCCACACTATCAACAGGCGCCCTAATCCCACTGGTTGGTTAAGAAAAGGGAGGCTCATCACCAGAGCTTATCACGGAGCACATTACCCATGAACCTACAGGAGCCTCTTTGCAGACCTGTTGCGTTTCCAGGACTTACGAGCTCTTTAAGCACTGGGACCATGCGCATTTCCTATTTCTTCAATTCAGGTTTTGACGTGAGTCACGTGACTGTTGTTTATCGTATATATTATTTTTCTCCATTACAAATTCTGGAAGCAAAAAGCAGAAACCACAAATGTGATGGCCAAACAGAAAAAAATGGTGAAAACAAAAACAGAGGACTAAAGGAGTATCCAAACAGTCTAGACACAATCACTGGGATGCTTATTTCTTGCTTTCAGGAGTAAAATGTCATTGAAATTACAAGAATCTGTTCATTGCAACTATATGTCAAAGGTCCTCTCAGGCAGAACCAAAGCATGTTCCCACTTCTCAAAAGTATCATTCCATCCAATTTGTAGCTTTCGATGATGGACGAAATGAGACAAACAATTACAAGTTAAGGAAAACTGAAGAGCGCCTTCAAAAGTAAAGAATAACAAGAACTATTTTTTATAGTACCTAAAAGCATAACATCAATATAGTCTCTCAAAAGATAAGACGTAAAAGGCTACGCAGGTATCGGATTCAAAGAATGTGCTGGAAGAGGTAGAGAGGTAGATGGGACTGAAGATGATGTTGCTTATAGAACTAACATGGGATTGCAAACAAGATTATATAGTAAACCTCGAACAATGCAAAAACTTGCAAAAGAAACTATGCTAACAGACCAGTCTTCCAGGTCTATGTCCACAATAGTAAGTGGGTTGCGATAGACTAAACTAGAAAGCAATACTTAAATAAATTCTTAAGCTCAACATTGTTCTTGATCATCAGTTTCATTAACACAAAGAAGCTTTACCAATATCTATTACCTAGCTGTCAGCCTTCTCCAATGTTGCTGCTAAGTTTAGGATAATGTCTATTTCTACACTTTTGTACGTTCGCCCGTGACCTCAATTATTGCAACAAAGTTAGCACTTTGTCGCTAATGTTCGCTCCTTTCAACAAAAAATCCGCGATGGTCTATCTAGATTCAGGGGTAAGGTAATGCTTACAGAGGGAAAGCATCGAACGCCGAGGTTCCTGGGCGGAGGCGTAATTTCGATGACCTTGTAAGGATGGTTTTGGCCTCTATCTTTCTCTTTCCTTCTGCAAAACACTTGGGGAACCTGTGACTGATTATTTGATATATAAATTCAGTGATGGAAACCTAAAAAAGGCTTGAATTGAATAAGAATTTCCCCAAATTGATCCAATCAAAGTCTAAAGAGTAGATAGCAGAGATGTTCAAGTTTGCACCTTTCTACATGCGGTAAGGTGAGAAGCCATTGCCATCTCTCTCTCTCTCTCTCTCTCTCTCTCTCTCGTCCAGAGGAAAGGCGGAGCAGGAAAGCCAGCTTTTATCTGAATTCTCCTTTTCCATTTATAACCTTCAACAACCTCTTTTAATACGAATGACTCCTTTAGTAATGTTGTCTTTTTTGTTTAAAAATTCCAATTTTTGATTCATATGTAAGGAGTTTACAAAATCGCATCGGCTGATATATCAACAGCACAAAAATTTTATCAAGAATCATTTCAATAGTTCTTTTGTTACTTTTTTCGTTTCATTCTAATTATCATAGCAAATGCATGAGATTAAATGTAAAACTTGATCTAAACTAACAACAAGAATATACAAGAATATCTAACTCTTATGATCCAAGAAACAATGAAAGAGTACCTATATTGTTTTTTCTTTTTCTGAATATAACCGAACACGCTAACTATGAAACATAACAATTACAACATAATGAGAGACACTAACGCCCGCATCGCCTTTTGTAAAATTGTTGAATTGATATCCGCGCTATGCTTCTATTCATTTGGTTCTAACAAATAATTGTGGAGCTCAAATGTCATATTTCTTAATGGAACAGTTACAAAGATGCCGCATGCATAGGCTTGAGTCCCACAAAGATGCTGCATACATAGGCTTGAGTCCCATGTTTTTCGAAGTAATCGTCCTAAATACACGACATACATTTTGCCAAAAAAATGTCCAACTTCTAGTTACTGTAGGATAGCAGCTGTACACCGTATTCCTGCTTACTTGCTGCCACCCACAGCCTCACAGCAGCTACAAGCTCTTTACAACTCTATAAGAGGTGGTCATAGTTGTTACTACACAAGGCAGCCAAAACTTTTGAGCAGGATACTGGTCAGTTACTTTTACATTATACACCCTGGAACTGTTGATGATACACCCATAGGGTAAGATGTTTCCAAACAGAGAGTTAATGCACTAGGAACCTAGAAAGTATTCTGCTGATTAAAACTCCTCCTCGCTTCTTGCCTGTAATATGGAGTTTCATCTATAGTTCTCCTCACATAATCTATGAAAGGCTGAGGTGTCCTAGGGGATTGGTCCTTCTCGACAACAGAACTGCTACGATCAGGTGTGACAGGTGCCTGCACTATTGGAGTGGCCGGAGAGATGGTCGGCTGATATCTACCCGCTCTGTCCAGGTAACCTATGAAGACAGCCACTGCCAGTATCAACAGCGCAAAAGACGCAACCACAACACCCCATAAGGTGGCATTCGTGGTTCTCGCTGTTGGTTTAGCTTCTTCCTTCCCAGGTTCGTAGCTAACACCGAGCTCTACTCTCTGACCATTGATTGGAAGTGTGATGGTCACTTTATCTTTGAATCTCGCACCTTTAAGAGCTTCGACCTTGTACTGTGCATACCCTCCAAAACCATAATCCTCTAGATGAACAAGCGTGAGCAGGAGCTGATTGTGATCTTGCCAGTGGACTTCAACATCGGTATTCCCGACAATTGTGAAGAGAGTCCAGTTATAGTTTGAGGCGAGGTACATCTCAAAAGTGTCCTGGTCGTCGTCCATCTCCAGAATGTTAAAACCTCCAATTAAAGGGGCGGTGGAGGAAGCAGAAATGCGGTTGGCTCCTTTTAGAAAAGCACTGATGGAAACAGGCATAACACGTCTGGTGTCTTGAGAAAGTGGCGAAAAATGCTCCGCAGGGTAAGGGAAGAAAAGGCAATATGAGTTACCAGTTTTGAGATCCCTCCATGCCTTTGCATACCCAATAAGAGGTGGGTCCACCCTACAGTCGTGCATGATATCTCCGCCTGCTTCATGGTTGTGCTTATAAGCATCACTGAATTTCATGGCGAAGCGGTATCCATTTTTCGGGACGGGAGCGTTTGTCAACATCTCCTTTGGAGCATCAATAGACAAAATATTTCCCTTCAACACAGTAACCGGTGTTTGCACTTTCATACTCGAACCGTCAAAAGAAACTTGAGTAGCACCTTCGCCTACCGCTTCAGCTTTTCCTGATAACATGTCAATGGCTATAACATTTGCATTGGCACTCGACCAACGGCCCAGAACTCGATCACTCAGACCTTCTATAGTGAAGTTGAGAGAAGTTCCCAGGTGAAGAACCGGATTTTGAGGATATAAATGAGAGCCCACAACAACCATCATATAGTCCGACTTCTGAGGGTTACTACTGAGTGATGTCCGCACCAAAGCTCTACCATGGTGCATTGCCTTGAGACGGATATTTCCATTGCCATCCCTTGTGTCATTAATCAACACGACGTCGCGGTAATTAGTTTCAGCATCGAAGAGTTTAAGGTTGTAAGCCTCATGGAAGGGTATTCCGAGAACATCACAGTAGATTGCTGGAAGATCAAATTCAGCACCAACAGGAAGATTGATCGTGTGAAGGGGAAATACCTTGGAGGTTATTCTAATTTGAGCCACCTCAGCAACCCTTACACAGGAAGCAACCTCAGTTCTTCCCGTTAACCTATCTTTCGCCTGAATGCATGCAAGATTGTTACTCCCACGTGTTTTTATCTTGAATTCATCGATGGATACAGCATTAATGTGGGCCTCTTCATTCTTCCCACCAAATTCTCTCAGCATAGAATAAGCAATAGTTCCTTTACGATTCCGAGCATCTCCTTGGCTACTATAACTTGAAGACGAAGGCAACAGATTCAATGAGGTATAATGAGGAGGAAGGACCCAGGTCATTGGTGCTCCAAGAGCAAGAGGAAGATCAGCCACCACGGATAAGGAAACAGATGCACTGTACAACTTTGGCTCGGAGAAAAAACCAGAAGAACTGAAGTCACAAGTGAACGAGACTGCAACACGTGTCTTGCCGCCAGATCTTCCGTACAATGTTTTAATAAACCCAAGGTCTTGGCCTAGGTCTGCCACCTGGAAACTCAGCACGTCTTCATCCACTGCAGTCCACTCGTAATTCCTGCAAAGCTCATAGAAGGAAAACAAATCACCCTCAGAAAAAGAAGGAAATATCGGCATCTCATGGCCAACAGCAAGCTGCTCACTCCGCACGTCCAATATCACTGAAGAAGGGACTCCAACTTTTACACTCCCATATGCCTGGCAGACCACTACATCTCCGTTACCATAAACCGTGGCAACCACGCTAGTGTTTCCAGGTGAAATTGCCGAAAGCCGACCCGAAGATTTCTGGACGGTTGAAATCTCATCATCCATACTAGCATACTCAACATACGCACCAACTGTCGGACCTCCTTTTAAGGTAAGCACATAAGATGCACCCGGTACGAGGAAAATATCGCCGGGATGTATACTTGGTGTAGCATAGACTTCCACCTTAATAGGTTGACTCAATATTTCATGTCCAGAGTGCTGTCTAGCACTGAGATAAATGATTGTTATCCCAAGATGTCCGGCCTGAATAGTAAAACTCGGCTCTTTCACATATCCATCGTAACTGTCCATAAGTGCAACAATATGATCCTCAATATGCACACGGATATTCATGTAAATGTACTGAGAAGAGTCAAAAGTATTTCCAACATCAGTTCCAGCCAAAAGATGAATAGAACACGAACTTTTTTCCTCGAGGCTTATCTCTTCTCCTGATATAATCTTAATCCAGTCTACATCTGCAAAGAGGACCATAGCCGAAGCAGCAACTGGAGGAGCAAGCCCAACATCATAAACTGTCACAGATGCAGTCCCAAACCCTTTAGGAGCCAGAACCAGTTGTGAGCATTGTGAATCTTGTGGGGGTTGGAGTACATCTAAAATCTGAGTATCATTCACCGCGGTTTCAAGAAATCAACTCCCTCCAGTAATTGTGAGATTTAACTTGGCATCTGGACTGAAATATAACAAGTTGAACTCTGGTTCGACTCTTAACGTAGACACAAGCTGTATTCGTAAAGCATCTGTAAGAACACTTTCCAAACTTCCAAAGTTTCTGGTACCAGTGAACCCGACAACAGTAGCACGAACTATGCACAGTCCTGATGAATTATGCAAAACCAAAAAGCGTTCCCAACTACATTTGGTTGTAATGAGACTAGAGGCATCATCCCAAGACGCCAGTCCATCACAGTCGCTAAGCTCCCACCTTAAACAGAGAGAAGATGAGTTTCCGAAAGCTTTTCCAGTGTCACTAATGCCAACGGCAGATACTCGAATAGTGCGCCCATATGCCACTGTTAATGGCATCGCTCGAACGTGCCCAGAACTCCGGTCAGCCAGAGATGCAGTCCGTATAACTTCAAGTGCGTTAACAGCTTCATCAGCTATCAGTGCAATTGCGGAAGGAAACGCACATTTAAGCAACATTTCCACTTCTGCTATGGCAGGCAGAGGATGGTCATCACCAACCAAGTTTCCACGTTTAAAAACAAGGTTTGAGTATCCCAGGTCCTGGCATAAAATTCTGTATGGACTACCATAGCCGGTAGAAATTTGATGGACTAGTACACCATCTTTAGGATGAGCATGCTCCTCGCTCAATACTTCCACAGTTTCAATGTACTCAATGCCTTGGTCCCAGTTTTCTGGTCCGCCATGAAGCATGACATCAATATGTGTGCCAGGGACCATATAGAAAACATTCAAATTTTCCAACTCTTTATGAGCCTCGGCTTGAGCCAAACTAAACCAATAACCACCAAACTGGTTTCCATCACCTGCTTGATACACGATGAGCGGTAGATATGCTGCTATACGGGAGGATGCCTTTAAAGCAATGGACCCACTGATAAGATGATCAAAGGACAGATATTCTTTTGTCAGAGTAGCATGTAGCATAGTGCGACCAGAACTAGAAGCATGTACTTGGGTCCATGAACATGGAGGACCAGATAAAGATTTTTGCTCCTCCGAGATAAATAATTCCAGTGTTGCATTGACAATCGTAAAAGATTCACTCCCAGTCTTCCACATTACAGAGTCACAAAAAGCATCACATTCATGAAAGTAAGCCCCATTTGATGCTTTCAATGTCACAGAAGCTGGAAGACATGATCCCACAACAGTCTCTACCAGAAAGATTGGCAGCATGACCATAGAAGAAGGAATTGCAACTTCAATTACCACCTCATCATAATTCAAGGAATCAAAAATGGACATTACCTTGATAATAGCAGTCCCCGGCTTCTTCGCCTGGACAACCCCAGATGCAGACACAGATACAATAGCCATGTCCGATGAAAACCATTTGTAGTCGCTGGGCCCCATGGCACAACCTCCTGTTGCCTTTAACTCCATCTCCTGATGGACAGAAGGGGCCCAAGGAAGGAGAATGCTTCGAGATACACTTCTTTTTCCCATGCTGAACTTCACTTGATCGCAGACCATGACTTCTTGCACAACCTTGAGCACCTCCTTTTCCTTGTGTACACCATTATAAGTTAAAGATGCTGTCACTTTTCCTAGTCCATATGAAGTTGCTTCCAGTATTCTACAATTCCACCACCCAGGCTTGACATCAATGCCATCAGAAACTGGGGAAACATTCCAGTACTCAGGCTGGTCCTCCAGCAACTTAGCATTGTCGCTCTCTGTAATATAGATTTCTTGCCCTCGTGAAAAAGCCTTCATGTGGATGAGATATTGTCTGCCAGAAACAATATACCAACGTGAAACAGATGGAATAGGTATTACTTCCTCCAGAGGATCGCCAGAAAGAGGCAGAGGTATTATGTATAAAGATAAGGAATCTGGCTGGACAACATGGAGAGATGACATCTGTACATGACCAGGAACTCTGGTATCTTCTACAGAGACAGTTGTTACCCCCAAGCTCAGTGCATAAGCTACACCCATCATTGTGTCCACCTCAGCAACAGAAGAGTTCAAAACAGACCATCGATGAAATGAAGATGGTAAAGTTACCAATTGAGGAGTATTCCCACGGATAACTTTAAGAGTGTAGCGAATAACAGCACCAATGAGGACAAAAACTGGAGAGGGAGGATCAAGAGACATGGCTTCTGCTACAGTTAAAACAATCTTGTCTTCCACCAGCTCATAGAGTGGCTCAAGCAAATGAACAGAAACATTCTCGTGACCAATTTCGGTTCCTTTTACCACGTAGAGATCCGAAAACACGCCACTATCTTCAAGCCTTATCTGAATGTCAAGGTCACCACACAAGCCACCACAGTCACCCAGAGGAGATTCCTTTAGAGGGACATGTACAAGGTGATGAGGGAGTCCATCAGTTTCAGGTGTCAACTGCCACATGAACTGTAGGCCCACTAACGATGAGAACACATTTTCTGCAATGCAATTCAAGTAAAAAAACATAAATATATGAGCAGGCCATTTGCATTAGAAAAGAATAGTAGAAAAGTCTTTATGGAAAAAAGAACTCCAAGGATTGGAGAAATGGAACGATTGAAACAAATAAAAAGGGGAATGTTGATGATTTGAAAGAAGCCTTAAAAGTTCTTGCAAATTATAGCTAAATATTCACATCTCTATGTATATATATCTGCCTCTCTCCCTCCCTCCCCTACTGGAACAACTTTCTCCACCAAGAGGCAGCTGGACTTCAGGATGCATGTCTCCCTTTTGACCATTCACTATTTCTTGAAGCTCGTTCTCTCCCCCGGATGAACCATATAGCCAAGAGAAACGCCACATATCTTAAGCAGTCTTCTACGCATTTCTGTCCCCAGGTATTGTGCCTACTGGGGACTTGCGGAAAATTTAAAGCTACAATATTTACTTCAGATGATGTGGCTAATCTATTATTAGATGAAAAAAAAGAGATACTTGCGCTTAGCAACCTCGGCTAATTTGGTTTTTATGATTGGGAATCTTTTATTAACCGCCACCCTCTCCTCAGGTATCGAGAAGACTAACAAAAACCAAAAGAAAATGCAATGGTCCTGAACTTAGTCGCAGGAAACTCCTCATATGGTGACGTTTCTCTCTCGGAAACTCGCTTTTGCGATCCCAAGTTAGGAACTCCATGGGATCTCGTCCCAAGTTAATATGGGAACTCAATCCCATTAGCTGGATAGAGATGCATGGAACAAGTGAGAGAATACCTGAAAATCAAGCCCTTTTCAACTCAATTCCTTGTTTCTCTCTTCCTTCAAGTCCTTAAAGCCTCCTTGTCTGTTGTTGCTGGCTATGTAAACTATACTAAACAAATGATAATACTCTTTACGCATTTATTTATTCAAGCCGCTCCCAACCTCAGATTCTTCTTGATGCGTACGCTCCCCCGCCCCCGCCCCCGCCCCCGCTTTGTGCAACTAAGGTCCTGAAATAAGTAAATGTTAGCATTTCACTGTACCTTCACTATCAAAGGCACGGACTCGGAGAGTAGCGAGCCCACCAAGGTCAAGTTTGATAGAGTTATGAAAAATCTGTATCCTGGAGAAGTTATCAATATAAACTTTACAACAAATAACCATCCCAGTTCGTACATCAGTAGCATAGACAGCAGTCTCCTTTCGCCCACTGTAAGGGGCAATTGACTTCAACTGGGCACTCATTGAGCAGTGACTACTTAAATTGTACTCAGGCACAACAGATAAAACATCATGATGATCCCACGACCTACGAAAGCAAAAACGTTTCGATTAGAAGATTAAGATAGATAACCAAAGGTTTATTATACAATTACCGAAGGAAAACATATCTCCAACAGCAATTTGAGATATCAAACAAGGGGCCACAGACTTACTCTGATGCTTTGTTTCTTTCAAAAGCAAAAAAGGGAAACTCATCCTTGCATTCTAGATAACAAGAAGGCCTTTTTATGGAAAACAATGTTCTCCGTCAAATGTTGTGGTGCATACTAGCGAAGCATTAAGTTGAGCAATTACATTTCCAGGTCTCTTTCCCCTAATTTTGTTCTCGACTATCATTAATATAGATTTCTTCTCCAGTAACTGTTTCTTTTAAGTTTTCTGAGCAGAAAAAGGAAAAAAAAGAAAAAAGGCTTGCACATATACAACTATTGCACGATGACCCATTACCCACCAACGATACTACAAGATTTACATTATAGCCTTCCTAAAGATATTATAGGAATCTACATTGCAGAGTAATTATTTATTCATTTGGTCAGTATCTCTGCTATAAGAGGGTTGATCCGTAATGTTGCTAGCACTTTCATCTTTATGACCATTATGTAATGTTGCTTACTTAATAACATCAGTAAATGTGCATGTGAGCCCCTGGAAAATGGTTGTTTTTGAGAGGCAAGATAGTACCGGAACTTTCTGCGGTAGTGCTACTAAATCCAACATAGTCCAATAGTTCTCTCAGGTAGTAGTGCATCCAAGTTCATCGCTCATGTAATTGATCACTGAACCTAATGGCCCAGATTGACTATGCGACTATTAACTATTTCTTCTTTGCAGGTATCTAATTTCTGGTGAGAAGAGATGAAGTTGCAGAGAAGAAAATATTGGTTTCCTAATAATGTCTGCAAATTGCATATTTGATCAGGGACGTGTGTCCAAAACTTAATTGCAACAAATCAGTCAAACATGAACAGTTCCTTTCTGATACGGTACTTGAGAGAATTTCACATTAAAGTAAGTTTGAGGTTCCTAGACGAATGATTTACTGACTCAGATGTTAAAGTCCAATCAGTGGAAACAATCCTACTGCAGACAGCATTTCCAGGGCTAAAAGATTGTGAATTAGCTGGCAAGTCCTTTATAAGCTCCCAAGTTTAGATACTACTGGGGAAGAGCCATGCAGGAAGCAGTAGAGGCCAATCCATCATCAGGATTTAGCATATTCTTACTTGCAGCTTAGGTGACAGAAGAGAAGCTTTGGTGACACAGTCTGATCAAATTCCACAGACAATCAATGACTATATAGCAAGTGGGAAGAACAGCATCATATATCCAGGAGTAGGATTTCCATGACTTCATCCATGAAAACCAACCTTCCATCACAATGCATATATCTTTCAAGATCTAGCTAAGGTAGCTTAAGATGCTAACAATGATCCAAAAACATTCCAGCAAATAATCTTTGTAAAATCAGTAGGCCATAGAGATCGAAAAACTATGCCCAATGGGTTCCTAAGCAGTAGAACTTTGCGGCATGTTCTGATCTTTAACAAACTCTACCTCCTGCTTGCTTAGCTTAAAAATTACAGCTATAATTGTCTGTGAGGCACATGAAAGAGACGAGAGAGGGGTAGCAAATTGGCAATATGGGATGACTGTTTCTTAACTCGCAGACAAATTAGTTGCACGCCACAAACGAATCACTTCTCACAATGACAACAGCACTCAGTTCTGCCTCAAATCCATAAACAGAAGAGCTCAGCAATTTTGTCAATGTCAACAACCATACGAACACCATTACACATACTACAAAAATATAAACAAACATACTACTACTCAAGATTATAACCAACTACAAAAGATTAGGAGGCTATTTTCACCAGCTAATATGCTAATCCACCCCTTCATGTCGATAAAGGTCAACAGTAGTCACTAAAGTACATTGTGGAAAAGCATATAAGCGGGTGGAAACAGCATTTTCCTAATAAATAACAGTTCAAGCTACTGCATTAAGTTGATTTGCTCGCAAATTATAAACTTTATGACATATAAAAAAAGACACAATACAGATGCACAAAAGTAGAAAACAAGCAAAGAAACATACTGACTCATCAAAATTATAAACACCCGTGCATAAAGTTAAAGCTACTGCATTCAATTGATACCCGTGTATAAAGTTAAAGCTACTACACTTATTTGATATGCTCGCAAATTATCAACTTCAGAGTTCAGACAGAATAAAAACCCCAATGCACGAAATACAAACAAATGTAAGTAATTACCATTTGAAGCAACCGTCACTACCCTGAAGCCTGTACTCGACCGGGTGCGTCATTCTCGGAGGCAGCAGTATGTTCACATCCGCAATGTGCGGACCGGTCGACGTCGCATTGTTCGTTACAACCAGTACAAGAAGGGACTGAAAAATTACCAGCGAAATATACCGCAACATTTTATCAGGTAGCAATTAACGACCGAACCATCAGGTTTTTGAGTATGTCAATAGAGGATTTAGTGAAGGGAAGGATGTTAATTTGAGATCCATTGAATGTGTGTGTTATGAGAGACAGAGAGAGAGAGAACAAGGTTTAATTTTGGAAACCCTAGAACTTGGGGTTTGTGAAGGGTTTTGGGGGAATTAAAGTGTGATTTATGATTTGATAGTTGGGTACGTGGCGAGGATTTAGTAGTAAGCTCGGCCCAAACATGTGCCGGGGGTTTGGATTAGGTGTTTAGTCGTTCATGTATGGAAGGGCCTACCATCCATCCATCCTTGTCGTTTGGAAGTTAACATTTACTCTCATACTACACTTTTAAAAATCGTTGTTTGAAACCACGATTTCAAGGAAACAGCGATTTCTTCCTTAAAAACGTGATTTCAAACAGTAATTTTTACTTTAACGTAAAAATCTTTAAAATCGTGATTCAGATAGCGATTTTCAATAGTGTGGTATGCGGGTAAATAAGTTTCAAAATATAGTATATTGATAATTAAGTATTAAATATGTATTAATTAGAGAAAAAAATTCTGGAAAAAAGCATGAAAATAGAGAGAACAAAAAATATATAGAACAAAAAATTAAGTTGCAGGGTTTTAAGCGGGAG
This sequence comes from Escallonia herrerae, assembly GCA_033070095.1. NCBI lineage: Eukaryota > Viridiplantae > Streptophyta > Magnoliopsida > Escalloniales > Escalloniaceae > Escallonia > Escallonia herrerae. Next base: position 163,594 of record JAVXUP010000282.1, read on the forward strand.
TCTCGTGATAGTCTTGATTTATTAGAATTAACACTATGAAGGTATATCTTGTTGCACCTCGACCATCGTTCATGACATAATTGCATAAAAAGTGTTACTGAATACTGAAAACTAATCTATTTGTCTGTTTTTTAATAAATTTGTTTGTTATAAAAAGTTTAAGATATAGTGATAGTATATACTTCTTATCCATTACGAAATATAGTTAAAAAAACAGTAAGTTAACTTTTTATGCTTAATGTAAAGACTAAAGAGACCCAGTTATGACATTAATACTTGGTCTCAAAAGCTCGCACCCGATCAAAGGAGATTTGAGCCATGTTTATTGATATGTGGATCACTGAATTATGAAATGGTGGCCTACATCAAGTTGAGAGCAGATTTCTGGATTAAGTTTGAAATAGAACTGCTACTTCACCACATTAACAAAAATGAGAGCGTTCAAGGAGAGAAGAGTAATATGATTGCCACTTGGTGTAAGAACTTTTCACAATTTCATTATTCATCTTTTGTACAAAAATTAAATTAATAAAATGTTTAAGGAATAAGAGTATACCAGTAACTCATCTTATTAGTGGATGTAATCATTTTTAACCATTGAGTTTTGTGCACTTATATATGTGTGTGATGTGTGATAGCACCCGACAGTACACGCCTAATTTTCTCATGGGTTAACATTTGCCATCTAAAATTGTGATAAAAAAAAAAATCTGTCCTTTCTCTCAATGAATTGCGAGTTTTTTAGTTATCATCTCATGATTACGTGTGTGTGTGTGTACATTTTTAACCGTACTTTATAATTTAAGTGCTTATAATTCAAAAAAGTTTGATGTCTTTAATTTATCTTACACTTGGTCCATACGTTCTTTTTTGAGCATGTGTGAATAGTAATTATTAAAGCATATCAAAATCTTTTTGAAACAAGCAACGTGTAACCTTGTATATGTGAAAACAAACAACTATCTGCTATAAAATTCTCCAGTTTAAACAACAACAACAACAACAAAAAACTACGTGTTACCACTGTGGCATTATGATGGCGTAACACGTCCCCCACGTGGCAACTCCTGAAGCTACACATAGATGGGCAGTGAAATTAGCCCTCAAACTGAGCCACAACAAGGGTAACAGGAGCAAAAGAGAGATACACACGCGCACACACAGACACGCTCTTGGTGATGGACGGCGGTACAAGCTGTGCAAGAGATCTTCCGCACAAGCAAGTGCAGCGAGATGGAGTCGACGAGGGCGAAACTTTACAAGGCCGGTGAGAAGAGAAACATGGAGGACAAGTGTAACAAAAGTTATGCTGATCAGAGAAGAGAAGGCAAGGTGGAGGAGGAGGAGCCCAAACCCAAGGGCCTTCCTCATCAACAAGTTCCCCAGCCTGGAGATTTTTATACTGAAGCTCTTGAACAGCTTTAGTTCCTACTTTGGTTGATCTTTGTTGAGAATGGAAACTGGAAAATATTTACTTATCTCTGAAAAGTAACTTAAGTATTTTGTTGGTAGAGTAATATAGCGTTATTCATGTAAACTTCGCAAACTGGAAGATGTTAGAAGAGCGGAGCATGTTATTCGAGTGGTCTATTGACCTCAAAGCAGAAACACACCTAGGAAGAGCAGAGAACGTTATCTGAGTGGTCTATTGACCTCAAGGCCAGCCGCTGAAATACAAGAGCAGAGAATTTCAAGCAGTGTATAAGACAAAAGGAGAGCTGCAATTATAATGCCCCCGTCCGTTTTCCCTTCCTCCAGGGTTTCACGTAGAAGGTCAGCGGTTGGTAAAAGTTTCATCCCAGAAAGTGGAACTCCATAGCCCCATGGTCTTGCTGCCTATCTGATGTCGTGCTAGTTTGATATGGATCCTGCAACCAAGAGCAGACATTCACTTCAGCCACCTACTCCTACACCTATATATCTGTGATCAAAAGGCAGCCATACTTGAAGCTTCGTTACCAGATTGTTATCCATCTTTCTCAGTAAAACATGAAGACCTGGCCGTTGCCCTGCTTGTTTAGTGATGTTGCAGATAGTGAGCTTCATCAAGGGTTAGAGCAGCAGAGCCCCGCAATTGCAATCCCTTTTCTCTGTTGCTCCGCTGAAGAGTCAATTATTGGGGACATACTTCACAACCATTGCGAGGGATGAAATGAACTCATGAGCATGCGCCTGCTTTGCAGCCTCTCCCATCTCCTTTCCCAAGGTGACTATACGTCCATAACAAAGAGCAACTTAGATGACAAATCTGGTCACGAAGTGCAACTTAGCACTGCAGTTTGTCTACTCAAAAGTTGTCAACATCCCAGAAACAATTCTTTGATAAATATCTATCAAAATTTTCCCACCACTATCTAATGACAAACACTCGATAAGGATTACCAACAGTTAAATTGTCGGCTTGTGGAAATTTTATTATCAGATCCAAGTTTGCAAGACGTGCCAAAATATATTAATCAAGTAGAAACATTTAGCACAAGGGATCAACTGAGCCTAACACAGAAAAAGCTTTAGCAAACCTTTCATTCACCGGCAAAAAAGACTACTGCAAACCTTAAACAACAAGAATTCGGTATGGTCCACAGACTCGGCAATTTACTGGCATAAAGCCAGAGATGCAACAATAGATAGCAAAAATTTGATATTAAAAGGGCACCAACTAACCATCTGAGAGAGGTAAAGCTGCAAACCGATGGTTCTTATCACGATTAACATGCAAACAGTATGTTTTCAATGGCAGTGCAAAGAGTAAAATAATCTGTTTCTACCATTTACCTTTTACAAAGAGAGGTCTGCTTTACGGCCACTAATGACATCTATACTATACTACCTACGAATGTTGTAAATCATTTCTGGACGATTATACCCTTTGTTAATTATATCAATAAAACTTTTACCTTTCATTTATGACTCCCAATTAAATTTGGTTGAAATTAAATGAACATTGAATAATCTAATTATAAACATTGGGAAATGAAAAGTCAGATGAGAAAGAAAAACAAAATAAAGAAATTCCTTTATTACTCCCTTTTTCAATTGGTTGAAATGAAATAAATATTGGATAATGAATTGAATAATGAGAACTGTGATTATTTTTTCTTACATTTTTAGGTTAGCAAACAATTAACTAACTGAAAAACGAAAACAAAACAAAGAAATTAAAATACGTGAAATATCATCTAAGAAACAAAAGGCTGTTGGAAAAACAAAAACTAAAAATAAAAAAAAAAGGTGTTAAATATGCATAGAAAAAAGACTTAAATATGGCGCCAATTTGAACTGAAAATCTATTCAGTTACGCACATGGTCTTGAAAATTACAAATCTTAAGTGTATACTATAAACCAATCTAACTAATTACAAAAATAAAGACGTAAATTCATTCTTATAATTTCTCCGTTTACTTTTCTTTTCAGCAGTACCATCAAACATTTCTTCAATTCAGAAGCTTACAAAAAAGATTTTCAAATATTGAATAGATTACAATTGCGAATATCAAATACAAATTTATTCTAAAACAAGTCACAAAAGAAGTATGAATATAATTGAATTATATTATTTTGATCCCCCAAAAAATAATGATATCGATTCAAAAATTACTCTTGATCATGTCAACGTGCAACGCATGTGCTCAATACTAATCACTATATGTGTGTAAGTGTGCGCGTGCGCTCGCATGAGAGGCTGCAAATAACCAGGGTCCTGTCATATTTCGAGATACTATTAGTACCCTTCAATGAAGGTCCAACGGGCAAAATAAACATCCACTACTACCCTCATTTGATGTATACAGGTTAATTTAATGTATCGATGCAAATGTTCATGATCCTTATCATGTTTCCACATGCTGATAGTATCCTTTTGATGGCAGTGCAACGAGTTAAATTCTCCACTTCCTAACTCCTCTCCCTTAGCTAATACATCTCAGTTAACCATTAAGGATTATTCAAATTGAAGGGTGAAGATTTCTAGAAAATGGATCGGGCAAGCAAAGAGAAAATGAAAAGTGCTTAACATTTAACAGCAGACAAATAAAATTCTGATTGATCACCCAATAAAAAGTGAACATCGTCGCAAACATCAACGTGTTCATGCAATCATAAATTGTTCTGAGTTTTACAAATTCTGAAGTCCTGGAATAATCAGATCAAAGTCTAGCTAATAAAAGCAAGAATAATTAAGAGATCAACTTGACTATTGAAACTCCTTTTTATGGTTATCAGCCATATAAAATTGTTAAGAGATGATGAAGGCTTACAGGCTGTAAACCAGTATGGTCGCAGATATGTCGGAGGTAACCATTGTTGAGAATGCAAGAGGCCAAGATGAACTCAGCGAATGACAACATGCACCCATTCCAAAAGACCTTCCTACAACGAAGCAGGAACAGAAAAGTGAACTTCCCGAGGACAACAGTATACTGGAAAAAGGAAAACATGGAGGATTAAAACCTTGATCACAACGTGCAGAAAACCATAAAAGAATTAAAGTGCTGTGACTTCGTCACTTAAGACTTGCAGTGCGTACTAGCACTCATCATATTTAAGCACTACCATAAAACATTTTGGGAGAATTTGGGCTTGTCTTGGAATGCAGAAGGTATTACATCTACAAATTTTATATCACAGGGTTGAGATGACAGAATCCCAAAATTGTATCAATTTAACAAACATTACCACTACTTATTCCCTTTCCTAGCAAGGAAGCGGTCCCGAGCAGCTTGTATCCTACTGGCATGGTCCTCAGGAGAGCCAACTGCATTAACCTCTTTTGGGAACAAAATTGGACGACTTCCCTCAGTTCTTTCCTCACACTGACTGGACCCGCCGCTAAGTTTTCTTATGTCAAGTTTCTGAAGCTTCTTCAAGATGGGGGTCACCCATGCCATCTCTACTTCACACACATTGCGCATAAAAGGGCGTGAGGTAGCGATAAGTTCATGGTAGATGACGTAATTTGGAAGTATACCATCGTCATCTGCCCTCAGGACAGACGACGGATGCACCTGAACAAGTTGGGACTTGAAACCAAGAGTCCGATAACCATTATGACGCAACATCCGCTCACCAATCTGGTTAGCATAGCCAGCACACAAAGCCTTCCTCAGATTCTTATAATCATGTCCCGATTGTCTATCTCTCCTTCTCTCATTCCTTCCCCCATCTAAGGAGCTGTCTGCAATCTTTTGCATTATTTGAGCTAACTGCTTCCGCACATTCTTGACAAACATCATACCTCTCACCTGTAAGTTGTTGTTTTTGCACCAATCTACACTGAAGTCAGTCTCCTCCCAGAGATTATAGATCTGAAGTAACTGGATGTGATCGCCGAAGCCAGAACCATCAGGAAGGTCAACAGGTTCCTGCTTTCTCTTCTTTTCAGAGCCTTTACTTCTTCCAGGAAGTAATGTGGTTTCCACCGATAACATAGCAGCAACAGTCAAAGCCTGGGACAAGCAACCCAACTTATCAGCCTCAATTAAGGTCCTAGAGAGCGAAGGCTCTAAAGGAAGCTCAGCCATTGTTCGTCCCACGCTCGTAATGGTTCCATTTTCATCGATAGCATCAATCAGATATAACTGCTTAAGAGCATCTTCCAACGACTCAAACGAAGGCGAATCAAGAAAATCAAACTTGAGAATATCAATATCAGGAAGGTCCAGTGACTTCAAATAGAGAACACTGCCAGCAAGAGAAGACCGCAGAATCTCAGGAACAGTAGCATCAAGAAAGTCATTATAAACAATAGACGGGTACAATCTATAACACTTCCCAGGCCGCGTCCTCCCAGCGCGACCAGCACGCTGATTTGCTTGCACCTTACTAATCGGAACAACATCAAGCGAGTACATCCCGCTAGCCGGGTTATACTGCCGTTGCTTCACATAACCAGAATCGATCACGTAGACAACACCATCAACAGTCAATGAAGTCTCAGCAACATTCGTAGCGACGATGAACCGCCTACAATTCGGCGGGGGAGGGCTAAAAACCCGCACCTGCAATTCAGGCGGCAAAGACCCGTGAAGCGGGAGCACTATGGCGTCCATCACAGACCCTTCCTCCAAACCCTGTATTCTCTGCTCTAGTTGTGTCACTAATTTCTCTATATCGTCCTGCCCAGTCATGAATATCAAAATATCGCCTTCCAATTCGCGAACGTGTATATCAATGGCCGTTTTCAAACATAAATCGATGTAATTACTTTTTGGGGCATTTTCTGATCTATACACAATCTCAACAGGAAATAATTTGCCAGGCACATTTAAAACAGGGCAATCGGAGAAGAATTTCGATACCTTTTCGCCGTCTAGGGTTGCTGACGTAATCAAAACCCTAAGATTGGATTTGCGAGTTTTACTATTAACCAGCCGTTTCATCAACCCTAGTAGGATATCGGTGTTGAGGCTTCTCTCGTGAGCCTCGTCGAGTATGATTACGGAGTACTGAGTCAAGTCGGGGTTGGAGAGCGACTCGCGGAGCAAAACGCCGTCGGTTAGGTACTTGATCTTGGTTAAGTCGGAGGTGCGGTCCTCGAAGCGGATGGCGTAACCGACTTCGGAGCCGAGCTGGACGCCGAGCTCGTGGGCGACGCGGCGGGAGACGGAGACGGCGGCCACGCGGCGCGGCTGGGTGACGGCGATGGTGCCGCGCTTGGAGTAGCCGTGCCTGTGCAGGATTTGTGAGAGCTGGGTGCTCTTGCCTGAGCCAGTTTCGCCGATGATGACTACCACCGGGTTTTTTTCCACTGTTTCCAAGATTTTCTCTTCGAATTGGAGGATTGGGAGGTCCGCCATCGATCGACGAATCCACGCTCGAGTCTCGACTGCCAGTGAGCTTAATGCCGCTGCAGAAATCAGCGCAAACCGGTTTTTTGAGGGTGGTAGTCTGGTAGATGTAATGCAACTTGTTATGTGGACCATAATTATAATTATGGTTACGAGCGACCATTAATTATGATTATGTGTAGTGATCATTCATTATAACTATATAATAAAGGGCTTATCAACGTGATTCTTTGGTCGCATGCGTCTCAATCTAACTTTAGTATTTCCTGTTACATTTTTTTTCCTTTTAATTTTACCTGGCGTTAAAAAATAGACTAAATTGCAAATAATTCTTTAGACTTCACAATTTTTTAATTTTAAAACTTAATTATTTAATTTGGACATTTAAAAAGCTAAAGTTTTCAATTTAAAATAACTGAAACTAAAATTTCATGACCATAAAAAAGAAATGATGGATAGGCCGGGCCGGGCCGGGCCGGGCCAGGCCGATCTACGGATACACGCACTTCACACGACTTTTCAAGAGGCAAATTCATCCAACTCGTAAATCCATTATATTTTTACTCTTTCTTCTCTTCTTCTTCCCTCTACCTCTCATACTCCGTGACACACAAGTGCACACACACCCAACCCCGCTCCTCCACCCACCCTCTCCCATCACCACCACCAACCTTCAGTAGCCCTCGCCACCACCATCCTCCACACACACAACCCCCCCACCCCCTTCCCATCACCCACCCCCATGCAGACACGCACACCCCATCGCCCCCTCCCTTGTCACACCCCCAAAAATATAGACACGGAAATCATAATGAGCTAGAGATCAAAAGAAGGGAAAATTAGCAAAATTCCTTTTGTGGAGTAGTTGTGCTCTCGGATCTGCTCTAATTGGATCTTGGCGTTAATATTGAGTCTTGATTGATTGTGTTGTTTAGGCATTTAGCTATATATGTGACATGAAAAGTCATTGTTTTTATTTTCAGACATGTACGATACATTTGAAAAAAGGGGATTCTATGGGGACCCATGTAACTAAATGCCCCTCTTTTTATCATGATCTGCAACCATGCTCTAAACAAATAAAGAAGTTATAATTCAGCTTCAGACTTGAAATCTTGTCAAGCAGAAGAATATTAGTTCGGGTTTTGACTTGTTTTTCACTGCAAGAGTGCAAGGGCTGATCTTTGGGGCAATTTTCCTACGCTTTGTGAACCAACAATATTGAAGAACAATTACAACGTAAATACTAAAATCTGCCATTCGTTAATTTTATAATGCAGCACATAAATGGCAGCTGTTGGGGAGAATCACAAGGAAGAAGCCTACTGGATCGAGGATAGCCTAGAGTTCCTTGTTTCCTGTTTGGACAAAGATGTAATCCTTCATCTCCCATCTATGTGCCCGTTAAACAAGTACTCGAGGCAAGCTGGGGAAGCCTCGACAGTTATACGAAGCAAAGTGCCCATCGCTCCCAAGACGCAGCTTGTTTCTCCTCCTAAAAGCATGGAGCCGGTAGGAGAGATCCGCATTTTTTCAGGTCAGCTCACATGGCCTGCCAGCACAAAAGTTCCCTAATATACAAATCGTTACAGCGAGAGGATCATGCATCACTGTAGGCAACTGTCTTGAGCTGCTGTGGCTTGATTACCCTTGTTAACTAGCAAAAGAGAATTTCTTGGGAATATATGAGCTCCCATACCAACAACTCCAGGACATGACGACAACTGAGAATACACAATAAAGATGAAATGCTTTTTAAAGCAACTGACTGGACGTGTAGACACATTCTCCTGCTAGTCTTTGATCAACCCAATACATCCATTTGCATTCCAACTAATCGTCTGTACAAGCCACTCTCATGTAGAAGCCTCTGGTGGTCACCCATCTGCGTACAGAAATAATGGACGCAATATTTAGTATTTTTCATATGCATCCACATAACTAAGAGAACACCCTTGCTTTGAGCGAGAAAGATGCTATTATGCAGCAGCTACTTAAATTACAACACTGAAGAAGTGAGTGATAATGTTCCAAGATGCGAAAAAAAAAATTAGGGCTAAAATAATCCAGACTGATACTATGAAGTAGTCTAGTGTTCCCGCAATCGGTAAGTTTGTATATGCACAAGGTGAAAAGAAGAACGTCACCTGAAGTTATGCAAAGTTATGAAGAAGCTCGGCGCTTTTGGTACAGTCAAAAACAACTCACAACACTAGATAAGCTTACCTCAACAATTCGACCATCCTCCATCACCACAAGTCTGTCAGCAGCTTTAATTGTGGATAGCCTGCACCAAGGTTACGTGAAACTGCAAATCTGATCTCACATCAAAGTGGGGATAGCTGCTCTGAGAAAACTCACCTATGTGCTATAATAATCACAGTTCTTTTTGCTTTACCGTTACTTCTAAAAGCATGAAGCACTCCCTATAGGAAAAACAAAATGAAGTATCAGCCAGCAGAGTAGCCTTATACATAACCCCCCAACCCACACAGACCTTTCGCTATTCCTGGCCCTTACTCCGTCCGATCCATTGGATTTTCTTCTTTGACTTTTCACGAATTCCTAAGATAGATCTAGTACCATGTAAACATCAAATTTAACTCAAATAGGATATCATGGATTAAATAAGTATCCTTTGGTAAGTCAAGCAAGGGTATGAATAACGACAAAACTCAATGTTTAATAAATCCATCTTACGAATTTGAAAAAATGTCAAATGGGGGAAATCCAATGGAAGGAGGGAGTACTAATTTGGAGATGGATACGATAGGAAGACTACTTACCTTGACGTGGTATTCACTTTCTGCATCCAGAGCACTAGTGGCTTCATCAAGGATTAAGATAGCAGGGTCTCGAAGAATAGCCCTAGCAATAGCAATCCTCTGCTTCTGTCCCCCACTGAGAAGCGCATCATCAACAACAGTTTCATAACCGTTGGGCAGGGATGAAATGAATTCATGAGCATAGGCCTCCTTTGCAGCCCATTCTATATCTTCCTGCTTAATATCTCCAGGGCATCCATAGCATATGTTTGACTTGATATCCATATGAAAGAGATGGGGTTCCTACTCGCATTGAATAATTAGAGAACAATCTTGTCACTAAACTACAAGTATGAACTGCAGTTTATCTGCTATTCTACTCGAACCTGTCCAACGTATCCAATATTTTCCCTCAACCATCTTATGTCCAACTCTATAGTTGAAACACCATCAACTAAAATCTGTAAGTTCGAAGAAATTTGCATGGGTAAGATCCAAAGTTTGTTCACGAGTAGCAAAATTGCACGCACATGCAAATAAAGCCATGAAAGGTGCATACTATGTACATGATAGAGCAGGCCTAAATTTGTTAAAAGAGAAGGTAGGATGCCTTGATTTACTCCTCTACTGCTGCATACAATGATAGAAGACAACACAAGCATAAGCGATTTACACTCTGGACTGATACCTTTTATTCTCGCTGTACCCTCAAAAGCTATGGAAAGCAAGGCTCATAGGTTCTACATTTATGTAGGATTGCAGACAGTGGCCTCTAAGGCATTTGGAAGTACAAAATGGAATAAAAGCTTGGCTTTCAAGTTCAATCACTGAAATTGGCCAAGGAGTTCGGGTTTTAAAGCTCAATATGCATACACATGCAAAATTCCATTTAGCTGAATATTAAAGGTTAAGTGTAGCATACCTGACCGTGGGTTGGCTCATAGAGACGAAGCAAAAGATTGACTATTGTGCTTTTTCCACTACCACTGGGACCAATCTAGGGAAAACATGGGAATGCAGTCATACAATCAAAAACTCTCACCATTGTGCATACTGATAAGTCAGCAATGATATATCTTACAATTGCAACCACTTCATTAGCTTTTATGGACATGTTCACATGCTCTAGGGTGGGTACCTGTTCAAGTGCCACGGACAGTAAAAATGGGTGCATACTTAGCGACAGCAAAAAAAAAAATTCAGCTGATAGTTCTATCTATGACTATGATTCCAAGTCTCAGAAAAAGATACATATTCACTATTTCAGATGATGAAATTCCATCGCAAAATATGCTATGACATATGCCATGTCAGTACATTTAACCAGGTAGAAAATTTAACTGATGCGCACAATGAATTCGAAGGAGCCTAATAAGATAGTCAGTGGGAATAAAAGTAGGAAAATAACCTCTATCCTGGAAGGATAATAGAAGGACACATCCAAAAACTCGATATTCCCAGTCAGCCTCTGTAATTTCACTCCTGTAAAGGAGACACATTACTAAGCGATGACCATAATATGAAAATAGGAAAAACTATTTACTCAAGCGAAATTCAACCAGGACTGAGCAAAATTGAACCAGAAACAGAATCGTCTGCCAAAACAAAAGCAAATTGTAAATATCGTAAAAATAAGCAAGTCAATAAAGGGGTCTCTTTTCTGCTGGAGGACCATTTTGTTGTTAATGCGCCAAATGGGGTGTGGAAACTGGAAAATGAGGGTGCAGAAGTAGTCAACGCAAAACTTCTACTTGTAATCTGGCTTGTATCAAAGATCATTAGCCCTGTATTTATCCATATAAGCCTTTCAAGGAAATTGGCGTTCCAACATATCAGCCTTGACACAACAATTTGGTTACGATTACGTAGGTAATAACACAGTGATAGCTAAAAATCTTAACTCATAGCTGTTATTCATACAATTTATATGAATTGTGAAAAAGGATAAGCGTCCCAGTTAACCATGGATCACCTAACCAATATCAACCCCATCCCCAGAACAGCACATATACTAGAAAAAAGCACAAAAAACAGCAAGACTGCTTACCCTTTAGTAAGAATTGGTTACTTGGCACGAGATTCATTAACTGGAAGACCTTTTCACTGGCGCCAATAGATTGAAATAATGATGACATATTGCCACCAATCCTCCAAGTGGCGTAGATCAACCACTCGCAGTATAATACATACTTAGTAAGCTGCTCAGCCGATGCATGACCAGTGAGAATGGACATCCCTCCTAATAGGACAGCAAAAACCTAATTCAATTGAGAGATAAAAGTTAGATGTAATTTATCATGTAGGCCTCATTTTAACCAAGCCACACACCCTGAAATATATGATTTACTAAGTCATTCGTCTATAAGCTGGAGCAGCTACTTAAGCTTGACAAGAACTAAACCTGTGTAAAACGATAAAGAACGTTGAAACTCAGATTCCAAAACCCAAAAGCAGCTGCTTCTCGCACACTTGTAAAAGCTAATCTGTCCAGCCATTGCTTGTACCTACGCGCATAAAGTATATATCAATTAAGTCTCATTTATTGAAGCATGCATGAGCTTCAATTTATGCATTGCTTGCATTGGTAGTTTCCACAAAGATTGACATGATGGTTAATACAGATACTTAATGGGATAAAGAAAGAATTATTGCCTTCCAAGTTCTTCTTTTTCTGTACCATAAACCCGAACAGTCCTCATCAAAGAAAATGTCTCTTGTGTAACCTAAAATTAAGTGGAAAAAGAAAAGGCTGATCGAAATATAGATAAATAGAAGAAAACAACTGTATGACAAAAGAATCAAGAAATTCAGGAACAGTCGGCTCTCTGCTTTTACTTCATTGGCACAAGCAGTAAACTCTTGGGCAATCTTTGCTGCTTTCTTTTGGTACCTATTGAATTGAGAAAAGTCTTAGCAATACTTCATGGGAACAATAAAATAGTAAAACCCCACTATTACAAATAAAAGGCACAACTTTAGAGCAATCACAACCACCAAATGCTATATATAGATGCACTTATTCATGATCCTTGTTGTGCTTCCATGTACTATAAGTATCCTTGCAATGACAGTCAAACAAGTGAGTTTTATCCATTCGCTACTATTCTCCTCCTATAAAGAGGTTTCTATGTCTAATGGTTGATGACAAAGTTGTCCCTTGTATTGTACACAAGAAGAGGTTGTTTAAGCCACTTCTGGGGCACTTCTCTGTTTTAGGAGAGAACTTACCTCAAGTTCAGCAGTTTTGAGGTGTTCTCACTATTTGATGTTTTTATTTTTAGTACTGAGCACTAGCTAGATATACTTCTAAAAGTTCTATATCTTATTGTCCGATTTAGAATCAAGCTTTATTTTTATTCGTCCCTATCCTCCAAGGAACAATTTTTTTAGCTGTATAACAGATTGTAGCTCTTTGAGCATATATATCAATTTTTCCTTTCCTAGCTATATAAAGGGGATTCCAAAAGTATAATCTCAAGTATTGCAGACTGTATCCCTGTCCTAATACAGTTGACGTAAATGCAGAACCACTCAAATCAGTAAATTCCAACATAAAGCAAACACAAGAATTTGCTCCTATATTTTGGAAAACTATCAAGTCCTAAGGGTAACATGAAATTCGCGAGTCAGGTAATAAGAAAAAATTAACTTAACACCTCACTAATTTCCTATGCTTATCTGCAATATATATATATACATGCAGAAAATCATGAATCTTACAGGCCATAAATCAGAAAGATTGCAGATAGTATAGAGCATATCACCAGAGTTGACAATGCAAGAGGCCAAGATAAGGTCAGCAAACTGACCAGTGCACCTGTTCCCTGAGAAGTGATATTCGAACTATAAGTTAGACTAATATTTAAGGGAAATTTTAGGGGGGAAAAGATTCTTAATCAAAGTAGTTCCAAAAACAAAAAATAGCACCTGAAGAAAGTTGCGCAATATTAAGTGCACATCGTTTCCAATAACATGAGACAACCGTTGACAATCTGCCCCCAGCCTGCTTGTCATATCACCAACTGTTTCTCTGTCAAAGAATGATATATCCTAAAACAGCGACAACAACACGAAGGACCTCATCCTATGAACATATACATCGAAGAAGTAATTAACAAATATAGCATAATTTAAAAAACTGCACGCAAGCTCATGTCTACTTAATTACTACGAAAAAAGTGCAAACCTGAAAGATGAGACTTGTGTACAATGTTTCCCTCAAACGCTTGAGCTGCAAAATATGGTCGAATGCACCGATTGATGTAAAAATTAAGTAGTCAGAAAAGCATAGTTGTAAATCAAAGTAGTCAAGAACACTTTGCAAATAGAGTGTACATATAAGTCCTTGATTAATGATCTCAAGGTGCAGATACAAGAAAAATACCAATTAAATGCAAAAAGCTCATCATGGTTTGATCAGACGTATCAACGACGACATTATTGCATCAAAATTGTTTGGTGACTCTACAAAGACAATACTGAATCCAAAGGAAACTAATGCAGGAGGCACCCGTGGTCTTGCACATAGCAGTGTGGATTCAAGAAGGTGAGACTTTGTTGAAGAGCTCATACAACATGACTGTATCATCTCATATTAGTTGCAGGTCAGCATGGGTATCGAGAGTATGAACAAAGAATATTTCTTTGTGCTCCTAGGTTAGAGTGGTTTAGGTTACCGAATTTGCTATATTTCTTGTTGGTAGGTTCAAAATTACAACAATCAACAATTGTAAGCTTTTTTTTTCCTTTTCCATCATTTATAACTCTTCCCATGTTTCTTAACAACCAAAGGGAAAATGATTCAAATCCTTAATGCAACAGCGTGGGGTAGCTGCAAGCTGTACAGGGTCTAGTGGTCTCCAGTCATCCAATGGGAAATAATAAGTATCAAAATTCTAGAGGGTCTCACCAGGATCGTGTTTACAATTCCAAAGCAGCCACTTCGCAAGCCACTGCAATTTACATACAATACGAACCTAGTAAGGCAAATTAACCATAATGTCTAAATAACTAGAACTTTGAAGGTAACTGCTTCAAACCTTAAACTAGCCAGTGATACACAAATCCTATTCCTGTATTTTAAGTCCTAACATTAGCTAGGTGTTCAGAACTGATATACATGGATAATATACCATCAATCAGGAATGAAAGAGTGTTTGAGATAAGCTTGCGTAGAAAACATACTTGGTTGCACAGAAAACGTTCAAGTAAATCGTGATGCAAACATAAACTTGTATAGAAGCCAAATTCGGCTGCCAAGACTGTGTGAGATATTATGACAAGGGCCCTTTGGGGTTGATTCTTCTATGCCTTCTTTTTGGAGCTTTTGGTTCCAAAGGATACAAAGATTGTTAAAGGACCAAGCATTGTCAATAGAGAAGATCAAAGAATCTACCCGGCCCTCTCGGAATTTCTTTTAACTTTTGGTCAGTTTTCAACAGCATGTGGAGTATTTAGTTGTTTACTTTTGTGTGCATAGCTTTTGCCTTTTGTTTAGTGTGGTACTTAAAATCTTTACAGAAAAGGTATGAAGTGCTGTATTATCCGTAGGTGGTGGAGTTTGCCCACGTGCATATGAAGAACTAAGCTAAGACATGTCAAGATACTGGAAACACGATATATTGATATGTTCTAGTTAAATAAGTCAACGCAGAAAGATATATGGCAACAAATAAATTTTATCAAGGAAAATATCATGCCAATTTCATGTATAAGAAGTTTACATGGACTATTTACAAGATAATCATAAGCGGGACAACGTAAAAAATTGTCTTAATGAAATATATGATAATAGACGTGCTAAGAAGCAGTTCTGCCTACGTGAGTTCGTATGAGAGAATTAATGACTGAACAGATGGCAATATGTTTTAACCTGCATATTCCCGAGATGAAACACAAGAAAACCATGAGCTGCGAGGTTTTATGGAATGCCACTGTTTCACCGTTCTGAGCAGAGAAGATGGACGATGCCAATAAATTTGGAATAGAAATTTCTGCAAACTGCACAAGAAAATTTTGATGTAGGAGAAAAAGAAAAGCTACATGGAAGCACAAAATAGAGGGCAAGTAGCACGGCAAAATCACATGTCATCTATCTATCTATAGTATAAAAGAAGGCAATTTTGCCGTTCCTTAAGCAAATCAGGGATTTTTATCAATCCAAATACAAAAGGTCTAAGCAGTTCAGAAGCCATTTTGAGCAGATAAGGCCTTCCGCTGTTGTACAGTGGCTTTAGCTATTCACCTGATTCAGCAGACTCTTCTCCCCAACCATTTGAGTATATGCATGTTGCAAGACCCAACAAATAGACAGAAGCTAATCTTCTTAATGAATGAACTGACTTTGACTTTGGGCTTAATTCAGGCAATCTCCGAAAAGGATTCTCAAATATGGAGTCTATATATTATACATTACGAAAAAAAAAGTGTGAAAAAAAACAGTAGTCTAATCCGGTGTCACAAACAAAATAGCAAACAAAGTCATCCAAAAGTAGTGTAAACTCGAACTGGATAACAAACGGATAAATTTTAAAACTATATTATAACATGCTAAAGTCCTCCACTAACAACATAGACCAATCGCTCCACTAGGGTGCGGCTCTATAAAATGCTGAATGATGTATTACTCAAAGCATCTTCTGCTGTTTTCTCTTCATTGTTCCCTCTGCTCTCCTATATCATCATCATCACCAACTAAGCCTTGTCCCAACCTAGTTGGGGTGAGCTACATGAATCCCTTTCCAAGCACATGCTCTCGGAAAAATTGCTAGCAAAAAAAATTCTGTCACTACTTTCCCCGTGTTATCCTCGGTCCATCCCTATCTCATCTTACTCCAACAATTACAAAAATCACTTCTTCTTGCCGGGGCATCTCAAGACCTATGTTTGATACAGCCAAACTATGTCAAGAGATATTCCATAATTTTTTCCTCAATTAGTGCCTCCCC
The DNA here is from genome assembly GCA_033070095.1 of Escallonia herrerae. Lineage (NCBI taxonomy): Eukaryota > Viridiplantae > Streptophyta > Magnoliopsida > Escalloniales > Escalloniaceae > Escallonia > Escallonia herrerae. The sequence goes on from JAVXUP010000282.1 coordinate 180,092, forward strand.
CACTTTCTTGTGCACATCCTTATTTCTTATTCTACCCCTCCTTGTGTAACTGCTCATCCACTTAAGCCTTCGCATTTCAGCTACATCTATCTTATGTGTTTTGTTACATGCATGGTGCTTCTTAGTTGCTCAACATTTTGAACCACGAAAAATGGCTGGCTGGCCGCATTGTTCGATACATTTTTCCCTTCATCATGAGAGGAATATAATATCACAAAACACTCTAGAAGCAGACCTCCACTTTACCCAACTTGCTCTTAACCTGCGGGCAACATTATCGTTATTCTGTCTTGATGAAGGGAAAAAATATATTTGTTGCTCCATCCATATTTTTTTCAGTCCACCGACACAATTCCTTCTAGTCTTACAAAAATGGCATTCACAAATACTGTCTTAGTCCCACTTAACCTAAAGCCTTTGTACTCTAATGAACTTCACCATCCTACCTCTAACATAAGGCAATGTAGTCCATTGCTTTTATCGTTAACTCCTTCCAAATATTACATAAAATTGCATGCACATACTTGTAGGTATCATAACACTATTTGCATTTTATGAAATTTGAAACACGACCTTGCATATATCATCAGGAATCCCCAAAAAAAAAAAAACAGGGTTGCACGGGACAAAACTCACCGCGGCAACAGTTAGCGAAGCGAATGCAGCAAATATGGCCAATCTACGATCTTCGACCAGTGCCCACATTCGACGTAGAGCGTGCAAAACTGTCACCGGCTTAGCCATGGCCAAAGTAGCGTCTAAGTCTTCCTCGGGGTCACACAAATCCCACCAACTCCCACCTGGCAAGAACGACCGTATAAAGACCATCCACCCCTTCAAAACTTCTACTAAACCAACGTCACTATCCCCATCCGTGGGTGAAATGGGAAGTGAAAATCGGCTTGTTGAACTGGAATTGCAGAGGTGGAGGCGATTAGGGTCAGGGTTTTTGACTGAACCTTGGAATCGGACGTTGATGGGGAAGTGTGATATCGCAGAACTAGGGATTGTGAGGGGTCTGAGTTTGGTATATGGGAAGCTGGGGCGGCTATGAGATTGGTAATGGAAGAGAGATTTGGCCATGGAACACATTGCAGGAGTTCAAAGCTTTGCGTTTTTAGTTGTAAGAATATGCAACGGCCATGTCTATGAAATGTAGTCTACATGTTTGTTCATGAGCCTAGCTGAAGAATGGAGAATGAAGTAGGCGAGAATACAAGCCGCGTGCCATTACAAGTCGCTAATCCGACTTACTAACAGAGTCGTTAGTTCTGCCGCTCTGGATTGGAGTTCCCCAACCGCGCGAAATATACGTCTTCTCCATTGAACATTGTACACCAGCTAATTAGGGAAACAGTCTCATCCTGTAAGCATAATTAACCACAATTAAGTCAAACCATCGTCACATGCTAAAAAGGTGAATGTACATTACTCCACACCCACACACAAACTGACACCGTATGACCGCTCCAAAAATCACATAGCTAGTCTGAAATCATTTGGACAATCTACTGACGTGTTCCACCCTTTTCTATGTATAAAATAGTTTACGTGGATTGTCTGGCATGCTAGGTCAAATGTTAAATATTGTCTTTTATCCTCGTAGTCGCGAGATATGTACAGCATGCACAGTTTGCCTTACTTTATATATACATCAAAAGAGATCGTGACTAATGCGACAGTATACATAGATGACCTGTTTTTTAAGAAAATATTTGTTGATTAGATTAGTAAGTTTTAAAATGTAATAATTATGCGAGAGAAGTCAAGTAGGGGAATGCAACAAAGTTGAGGCATTTGTAGAAAGGACATTTGTAACAAAAAGAGATGGCATCGAGGACCCTGAATATGATTATTGTTGTAAGCTATTGTTGTGAAGTCAAACACCGATGCCAAATAAAATGAATAGTTGCTGGCATAGGCCCACAGTAACAAAGAATTTGACAATGCAACTTATATGTGGGCAGAGAAGCCCCTGCCTGAAAAGATCGTCTTACATATTATGAATTGATCTTAACAAAAATGACTCGAGACAGAAATATCCCGAGCTAAACCCTGTATTCAATACAATAGTAAAAGGGGAGAACGGAAGTTATCTCGAAAAATAATCGCATTTTTACCTTACCAAATCGACCACGACGTAACCGCAGCCTACAAAAAAAAAGTAAAGGATCTTAGCACGTGTTTTGCCAACCAATGATGTACCCAGTCAAACCCCCCCCCCCCCCCCCCGAAATCGAAATGTGGTAGCTCCTAAAAGGTAATACCGATCAACAAACCAAATCAAATACCTCTCTTGATTTTATTCACCGCAATTTGAGTATGAACGAGCTAATGCAGGACTTTTCTAGAAAATGCTTTGTCAATAGCAAACCACGGCCCGAACATATGGCAACCACTTGTTTGCACCGGTAAATATTTTCAATTTATAACCACTAAAAGTTGAAAATATGTCTTTAACTAAAATGCCACAGAATGACATTAAGATTTTTACAGTCATTTGCAAAACAAAGATGATGGAAGATAGTTTGGAAGTTATTCTCTCGTGGAAAGAAGCAACTTTTTAAAAATGTGTTCTTATTGTTTAGGAATAATTGTAGTTTGTTATTTTCTAGTGGGTACTTCAGGAGAAGTTGTTTTATATGAATAGTTATATTTTAGGGTAAGTTATTTGATAGTTATTTTCCATAAAAAGACACAAAGAGATATACACCTCAACTCCCAAGTAAACCACAACTTAATTTTAGTTATTTTTAAAGGCTTTGTCGTCTGTCTATTGTAATCTTTAGGTTTTATGTCTATGAACCCTGCACTCTGTAACGTAGTCGCCATTAATCAAAATTATTTCTCTGTCTCTTGAGCGTACAATCTTTCTAATCTTAGTTTAGTTTTTATTTTTAGAGAAGTCTTCTTCGGGAGGCATAATAAATTCACATATCAATTTAGAGTTTGCTTAGAAGCGCAAACACATCTAATAAAGAATCATTTTCAAGTGGAGTCTGCTACATGTGCTTTTGTAACAGATCTAATAAATACCTAAAGGAGACCTCCCAAGGCGAGATCCACGGGATCCTGACGCCAAAAAAGACGCGATATCTACTCTAATCTGCATGACGAAAGTAATATTTTGTTCATATTAAGGTAACTTCTTCGTTAACAATTTGAAGATGTCAAAACATTGGTATGGGATTGAACTTCTGATATTTTTCCTTGAAGTCGACCTAAAGTTCAACCAAACTACCAAAGACTATGCGGTTGTGGTAAGAAAGCTCGTATTATAGTAATTGAGTTAGAAAGCAAGACATATATACCCTTCAATGTAGTTGCAACAATAATATGATCAATGACCGGCAAGGAACCATTTGGGAGGTCAACTTATCTTTTTTTTACTAATGGGAAGGGGAATAGCTGGGGACCAAGTATGGCCCCTACAGCTGCAACGAGCCCCTATCAGCTTCCTGCTACATAGCCTTAATCTCAGCTCCCTTCTCTCACCACCAGTCAATACCAACAGATCTTATCTCTGTTGAATGTCCAGGTACATCTACTTTTGCCAACCTCTCACGTATGTCATGTCACTCTGCATTTAGTTATTCTCCTCGTTGGCTCATTGATAGTGGTGCCTCTGATCACATGACACAAATTGGACTAACAAATAAATGAATGATACCAATGGCACTAGCACTACTCCTTAAAACTGTGGGGGATGCCTTGTCATCACATCAACTACTTCGTTCTTTGCTATACCGTAACAAGCCACACCGTAAGCGTATCGGGGTGGGGGTGGGGGTGGTTGAGTCCTCTCTCATTGATTTGGAAGAGGGCATACGTGCGCCGGGGCCGGGGGGATGAGGGGGGTTGAGTCCTCTCTCATTGATCTGGGAGGGGCATACGTCGGGGCAAGGGTGGGGGGAAGGGGGAGTTGAGTCCTCTCTCATTGATCCGAGAGGGGGCAAATTCCATTTCAGGATCTGAGTATTAGACTTAAGCGACTAGCTCAGTGAGAGCAACGAAAAAGTACTACATCAACACTTCTCAACGTGATCTTCCGTGGTAGCTGGCCAACCTGATTAATAGATCCCAAAGTCTATTCACGAAAAAGTATTGGATGGAGATGCATAGCAAAACACTTGGCAAAAGAAACTACTCGCTTATACTAATGCTAGTTTCCAACATTATACTTGCACTTAACATCTCTTATTCAAGTATCTTTCATAGTCTTGAACAAGTTCAACTGCGTTTTTAGAGGGTTGTTGATAAAGATTGAGTTGACGCCATTTTTGTCCTTTAAACATTGACCAAAGGTTTTATAGACCGTACTCATTATCTCGCAACAGGGTGACAGTCTAGTGACGACGACGATCTCTCATTTTTTTTTGTACAAAGTTGAAAGTTTCAGTAGAGTTGTCAAATGGGTCAAGCGGCCCGCGGCCCGGCCTGAAAAAGCCCGGGCTGGCCCGGCTCTCTTGTGAACAATGCATGCCCGAAAATAAAGAGCCTTGGGCATGGGTTAGACCAGGCCAAGGTTTCACCAAAAATGGCCAGGCCTGGCCTTAAAAAAGTCCGAAAAAGCCCACCCCGAAATTGGCCCTAAAAAGGCTGAAGTGAGAAAAGTGAGAGAGAGAAGGAGAGAAAAAAAATCTCATCAAACACGCAGTAAGAGTGTGTGCTTTCCTTTCGTATTTTCTGATATTATATTATATATCTTCAAAGACAATGAATGCTTGAGAATTATAAATCTTGTTAAGAGAACTTTGATAAGAAAGTGTGCTCCAATTTCTCTTCCTTTTTTCTGATCTGGGTTTGGTGAGAATGAGATGTGCTTAGTGCTCCTCTGATTTCTTTCTTCTTATTTTCTCGCTTATTTTTTACATTCACCGGATGAGGGCATAGCTACATCAAGCCGAGAGAGAGATCGTGGTCACACCAAATTTTTTTTTAAATTAACCTTTTTTATAACAGATACTAACTTTGTTATAATGATGAAAATGTCACTATATTAGAACATTGTTAAATAGAGTTAACGGATACTAACTTTGTAATCGTCATTTTCTATTTACCAAACTTTTGAAAAATGCTACTTATAAATTAGGGTCAAATACACGTAGGTACCCTGAAACTACCACAAAGTCTCACTTGAGGGTCTCGAAGTTTAATTTTTACACATAAGGGCCTGTAACTCCAAATTTGCAACAAGTAAGGGCATCCGTCTAAATTCCTAACGGTTCAGCCCTTTCCGTCAGGGGCATTTTTGGGATTCCATATTTTGGGTTTCAAAATCTGTGCAAAAATGGAGCCTTTAACTGCCAAAACCTTTTCATCTAATAAAAAATGGAGCCTTAACTACCGGCGACACCCTCCGGCAGCACACTCAAGCGACAACGCCGACAAATGCCTCCTGCAAACCATGTCGGCAATTTTCCTTATAGCTGCCCACTCACGCCGCTGGTAAGTTACCCTTCACATACCCACCTTTTGTAGCGTCAATTGGCAAAAGCGAGCTCAAGTCAGAGGAGGTGATGGAGTTTCACTGTTGGGTGGTTTGGGGAGAAGAAAGACGGGAAGACATTTATTGACTTATTGACCGGTTGTTCCAGTACTGAAAGCCGAAGGGATGGACTACAGAGGATCGGAGCAGCCAAATATGTCAGATATGTCCTTGGTGTTGGCCGACGACGGGTCTACGCCGATGGAGATCCGGCTGATTTTAGTTTTAATGCAATGGTGGTAGTGCTAGGGTGCGCCGGCGACACCTTGTTCTTGGTTTTGAGAAAGATCGCAGGCGATGTCATTGGTGTTAGTGATCGATCGGTTAATTGATAGGCCATCGATGACTCTGATATATCTGCCGGTGGCCTGAAGGTCCTACTTCTCAGGTGCTTCAACTCCGACAGGGTCCTCCGGAGTTCGTCCATCGTGTCGAATATCTGGCTCAGGCAGTCACTTAGTGCGCCCGCCTCGGGCTTGCTGCTCGTGTAGAGGGTGGAGAGGTAGCTGGAGGCCTTGTTGGCTCGCGACAGGCTGACTTTCACAGTGGCTTGGGCTAGCTCGGCCGGGGTCTAGGCTGGGACGGCGTAGGTGGAGAGTGTGCGGAGGCAGATGGTGGGGAAGCTGACGTGGACGCAGGAGAAACGGACGAGATCTCCCAGGGTGGCACTGCTATGATGCAGCAGTGATGCCAACCGGTGGTTATGATTTGGTGGTGTGGTGGTGAGGCCGATTTGCTGGTGGTTTTATGTGAGCTGCGGTGGTGATGGGTGAAAGGGTTGTGGGGGTGAGGGGGCGATGGGTCTGTGAAGAAGAAGAAGTGAAAAATTGAAAAAAGTGAAGAAAAACAATTTAACTTATCGAGACAAAATTGCCCTTGACGGATTTGTCCAAAATGTTAGAAATTTGGACTGAAGTCCTTATTTATTGCAAATTTGTAGTTGCAGACCCTTATGTGTAAAAATTAAACTTTGGGACCCTCAAGTGAGACTTTGTGGTAGTTTCAGGGTACCTACGTGTATTTAACCCTATAAATTATAATGTTAGTAGGCCAAAAAAGGCTTGTCAATATTATACCAAATTAACATGTATCAATCTCAATCAATTAATTTGATGTATTTTTGTTGGCCATCGACGCAAATAAATAATAAAGAGTTGGAAACAAAAACAAAAAAAAATTGGGCCCGGCCCTAAATATTGGGCCTAGGGCCAGGGCTTGGACTGAGCCCATATATCCATATTTTCAGTCACCAGGCCCCGGGCCTGACCAGTTTTCTTTGGAGCCCGTTGGGCTTGGGCCGGGCCTGCCCAAGCCCGGCCCATTTGACGCCTCATTGTTTCAGGAGCTATGTGAAATAGTGCACGGAAGTCTACGCCTCATTCTGTACCTCCAAATAATATCCTATGTGCAAACAAAAAGAGCTTTTGTTATGATGTTATGAAACTACAAATTATTGTTATCAACCTCAACCTCTTCTGGACATTAATTTGTTAAACTTGAAAAGTTGGGGTCCTTTTGCTTGGGTCCGTAATGATATGGATTCAAAGCTGGCATTACTTTGTCCGTAGGCTACGAATTTGGTTGTTAAAAAGGGCCCTATGAGGTTGTTTAAGACTCTAAGAGTGTATTTGGACGATGTGATTTCACTTTTACAGAGAATTTTGAAGTACATTGTATAAAATTCTTTATTTAGATACTGATAAGATAGATTTACCAAATTTTATGAGAGATTTGGAAAGGGAATTTGTTGTGTTAAAATCCCCTCTAGAAATAACCAGTCCTAGTTATTTGTAAAATCCCTTCTATAAAAAGAGTGTCCACTAATTTAGGTAACTTCTTCCATAAAAAAAAGAGACTCTCTATCATTAGTTTGTACATATACGCTATCAAATTATCTAAGTTCAAATTTTCAAATGTAAATTCACACATAAAATACTCAATCTATGAAATTGCCCAAACATTAAATTTGTAATTTCATAAATTTTTAAATCAATGAATTTTAAAATGAATGGATTTTAAAATATAAGGTACTTTAAAATTTTTCATCCAAACACACTCTAAGTGATTGTTGTACATTATCCCTCAATATTTGATATGAAAGGCGGTATTACTCTGTCCTTGGGTCATGGATTTAGTTGTTAAAAAGGAGCCTACGAGGTTGCCCAAGTGACTGTTGTACATTATCTCTCAATAGTTAATCTAAATTCTAAACCATAGAGAGGGTTGAGGTGTTTAGTGGAACAACAATGGTCTAAATTGATAAAGATGAACACTGTTGATTTGTGACAAAAGTTTGTTGAGATTTAGGATCATCTATGCTGTAATAGATGGAGATTTAAAATTTATTGGACTTATACTTACTTTAATTTATAATAAAGGCGTAGCTTTTCAATTTGTCTCCGACTAACCACATGGGTAGACACTTAAACCCCGAGTGAAAACAGTTATTCACACTTTATCACGTTATTATCACGTTTCCGTTGAAATGATATGAAAATAAAGAAAAACAATGAAAAAGTTTTATTTTCTTGAATTTTACTGCCAAGTAAACACGTCAAATATAGCTGACATAAAACAATATTTTATTATGTGTTCATCGCCATCATATAAGTAACTTTCCAAAATAGTAAGGACATTTACATTTTTGCAAACTTTTACGGCCAACCAAACATATAATCGTCTTTTTCATTCTTATATTTTTGCTACCTTTTACAACCAGTTAAACACGTAAAATATTTTTTTTTCCTCTTACTCCAATGTGCCTCAATTTCACAGTAATCGTTTTCTTTCTTGGCATTCTTGATAGATGAACCGAGCCGATAGTATTGTCTAAACTTTTTTTTTAGCATAACACTCGTGAACTTTAAAAATTGCGCAAAAATTAAAATCCTTAGGAATCTAAGTGCTAGATGCATAAATTAAAATCTCGAGGTGATTTATACGAATTACTCTAAAGTTTGAGGGCTCTTGCATAATTAACCTCGAAACCATGATTCGTTCCCGAAAAATAAAGAACGGGAAGAAACAAGGGTTTTTGATCGGCGAGGGTAATTGGCCCCATAGATCAACCAGTCGAACAAGACGCCGCCGCATTAGGCTTTCTCACCGATCGGAAGCAATGGCGGAAAGTGAAAAGCCATCAAAAGCAAAACATCGTCTACTCATCCGTGCTGGGATCCTTATAATAACTCACAGTCTACTTGTTTGGTAATATATCTCTTGATTTCGTTTCTATGTTGTCTATGGCTTTAGTTGGCTAATTAGGGTTTCCTTTCGCTGTTCTTTTCCAGTGTTATTTGCTGTACAGCAGGGGTTTTGGCTCTTTTGCTGCTGCCTATCCTTGCTAAGAACACCTACATTTCCGAAAATGCCCTACTGCCTGGTTAGTATACTTAAAATACACATCTCACTTTTCACGTAGTCATTCTATGCAATTTGATGCATATGAATCCTGCAATATGATTTAGGCGTGCTAACATCGATTTTTGTCATTGTTAATGTCTATCTTAGTTTGCTTCGATGTACACACTTCAATTTTTTGCTATAAAAATTTGCAAATTGTCATGGGGATGCAAATTTGGCCCCCTGTAAGTTTTTAAGAGTTACGTTGTTGTTTTTGGCTTTTAGAAACAATTTGGATGCCTTAAGTTGTAAAGCAAGCATTACCTACTTATTTGCTCATATTTGACATTGGTAATTGGAAATTCAATGAAATATCCATTTTTCTATTGTAATTTTCTTAGCTTCCGTTTCTCTTACATTCATGGACGTTATTTGATGAACATATTTACTTCTACTGTAGGTTTTTTCTCCAGTGTAGATATTTGCTGAATTAATGTTTAGATATTGCAAACTTGTTATTTTGCAGGTTCTGCCAGATCAATGTTGTCGGCTCATGAGTTATCGGACGCAAATAAGTTTGTGAAAGAGATAAGTAGCTTAAATGTGGAACCTGTAAGCACAGGCATGTATGTGCTTTCTTCAGCATTTTTCCTTTTTTCATACTAGTGCAAAGTTTCAAGTTCTTGTACAAACTTTAAATCATAATTCATATTATTGGTGATTTTTAGTTCACTTGGGATGTAGATGCATAGTTTAATGCACGCCTGAGGACCTAAGCCTGATGTTTTTTTTTTTGTACTCGAAATTGTTTTTTTCCTTACTCGAGCTCTCCGAAGTCTACCTTGCCTTTCCAATCGCCTGTCCGGATGTTGGAAAGGTTATATTAGTCTAGGGTCTCCCAATGCACAAGGAGACAAAACTGATCTACCCTCTAGCAAAACTTCTTTAGGTTTATCAAATCCTTACAACCATATGTACTGTGAAAAGGGCATCGAGTCAATCATCGTCACCATCTGCTCTTTTTGAACCTGAAGTTTGTCCTGAAATTATCTGATTGACTTCACGCTTTCTCTCCATATGCTCAACCAAGAAGCTTTTGCTGTTATGAGATTTGTTAATGAGATCTTCTAATTCAGACTTAGCATACCAACCTTTCTATACTTTTCGTAATATTTCTAATCTCAGAGAATGCTAGATAGTTAAGCGGCTCTTGGAATGACCATTGATGATTCGTTCCATCTCCCTTCTGGCAAAAGCAGGGAATGTAGAAGTTTTTTTTGTTCGAATGCCCTATTGGCTCCTTGGGTTTCACATTGAAAATATCAAAGCATTAAACCTAAAAAGAGAAGAGGGAAATATTAACTTAAACAATGATATGAAGAGCTTATCCTCTTTGCAGATCCAAAAGAAGGTTCAAACGATTTGAGCAATCTTCAGTTCTCTGCAAAAGTTTGTTGTAGTATGGTTTTATTAATCTAAAGGAATCACGAACACTTTAGAGTTGAGAGTTTGCGCAGTGACGTCCTTTAGCTGTTTAATGTTGAATTTTCTCCTTTTTTTGGGCGTGACTGTGCTCACAATCAAATGTTGCATGTCATTTTACTTATTCCCATGTTGGCCATCGTAATGTTGTTTCTCCCCCTATAGAATTCCAAGAATTTACCATTGTGTGAGTAATTTATATGTCTTTGCTACTCGAATAAACCTTATGGCGTTGCAAAAGTTAGATTAGTATTGTAACATTTACAAAAAAAGGTTACCTCAGTTTTTCTCCAAGTTGAATGCCTTTTGAGTGGCTAGGCCTTTCAAAAAGTTCTTGTGTCTACTTCCCTTGTCTGTCTCCTTCTGGTCAATACGGCTGGTAATATGTTGTCTCCACTTTAACATAGGAGGACATTCATATCTTAAACGTCCCTGAAGTTGGGACAAGAAGAACTATCTGTTTCTTGTGATTATCTTTGAGACATGTTATTAAAAACACGCAGCCTGGGTACAGAAAACAGTAGCATACCAGGGCCCAAAATTTCAAACAAGGATCCTTCACTCAAGGGGGGAAAAAAAAGAAGAAGAAGAAGAAGAAGAAAATAACAAAGAAAAAAGAAACCAGAGGATGGGGTCAACCCCACCTGATCTGTCATAGATCACCGCAAGGCCTTTATATCTAAAAAATCGTGACACAATTGAGGGAAGTTAAGAAACCTTCAAGGTGCAAACTAAGTTCCATTAGGCACTAGATCGCACTAACATTTAATGTGGACCACTACATTATAGTGTGTTCAGTAATGGTAGCTGGATGGATGAGCTTAGGAGAAGTCTCAGTATATGCTTCCACTTTTACTTGGATGTTAATTGAATTATTTTTGTCCTCCATCATGCAATGAAGATAATGGCTGCCGATGTATTCCTAGTGTTAGCGATGTCTGCTTCTTTTCCACTTTGCTCAATGTACTACCTTTTGCTATATGGCTTTCTTGAGTGTTGAACATGTATAAATTTGAACATGTACTTTTTATCTTTTGCTAGATGGTAGTCAGTGGCAAGTTGTTTTTTTTTTGGGGCAAATGCTAATTTGTAGCACAAAATACATACTGTTTACAATACTATAGGTATATCTTAGTGTTTGCTATATACAGTGCATTATAAACAATTAATCCAAATATTAGGGCTTTCCTTTTTTCATCCATTTAGGATGCCTCATGCTTTGTGCTCAGTGGGCAACATGCTAGCCCTTGGCAGACACACACTATATTGACCTTTGGAAGTCTCCCAGTTTTGATTTGTGAACTCTTCTGGTTAATTTTCTTTGTCATTCCTTTTTCATACTTCTTCATGATATCAAAGGAAAAAGAACTCGTGGATTACTTTTTTACTTGTAACCCTTTAAAGTTTTTCTCTTTTTCTGAATTTTTGTCTCAGTGCAGTAAATGACCACCTTGTGCATGTGTGAATGCAGAGAAACTCCAAGACTGATAGCACAGCATATAGCAGATTTGGGTGGTGAAGTTAGTTATCACAAGTTCCACCCCCAATTAAATAAGTTTCACCCACTGCACTTTTTTTCCAGCCCTGATCCTGGAATAGTTCAAGTAAACTATAGTTGTTCATCATATGGTATCAATACTGTTGGAATTATTAGGGCTCCGCGTGGTGATGGGAAGGAAGCTATCGTTTTGGTGACACCTTACAATTCCTTAAATATCACGCCTGGGGAGGCTTTATCATTAGGCCTTGCATACTCAGTGTTCTCTTTACTTACCCGTGTTAGTTGGCTAGCGAAGGATGTTATATGGCTTGCTGCAGATTCAAGGCATGGAGAATATGCCCCGGTTGCTGCATGGCTAAGAGATTATCACGCACCTACATTTGACGGCTTGGGAAAACCAAATGTGGAAATATGTGGTGAAATCAGTGATCTGTATCAGTCGAAATTGAACCTGTTCCTAGGAAACGAAATAGCTGATCATTTTCGTCGTGCTGGGACCATTGCAGCTGGCCTTGTCATCAAGGTGGCAGATAAGAGTGTAGATGTCTCGAGGGACACTCTTAGTATATATGCTGAGGCTTCCAATGGGCAGATGCCAAATCTGGACCTAATCAATACTGTGAATTATCTAGCAGTACATGGGCAAGGTTTGCTTGTAAAGGTGGAGAAATTTTGGTCTTTTCTTGACTCTAAGTGGCTCAAGGCTTTTGGTGAAATATTTGAGTCAGTAGGAAAAGTGGCTAAAAGTTTAAATCCACAATGGGTGTTTGGTGTTTCTGCCATGGAGTATATTGAAGGCGCTGCTACGCTTGCGAGTTCACTGTATAACCAGGTGATCATCTCTCTCTCTCTCTCTCAGTTGAGTCTATTGTGTGTGCCCATGCCCATGGAATGCATTGGTAGGAAGCTAAGGTTTCACTCACCTAGCATTGTTTTTGTGCGTATTTTTATAAGTTTGATGACTTATGTATTGTGGCTTTTAGGCATTGGGTGTTCCCACTGGCCCTCATGGTGCTTTTCGTGATTATCAAGTTGATGCAATCACTATGGAATTATCACCCAAACTTTATTGGAACCATAAGGCAAAGCAAGCTGAGGTTTTTCTGCGAGGTGGCAGGAAAGTGCTCCTCTTTCCTTTTAAGACTTTCATGTTGAATTAGATATTATGGACTCTATGCAGAAGTTTCTGGAAGGAACTTCTATCTTATTGCAGGGTTTACTTTTGGGCATCCTGGATTTTACTGTTTTTTTTTTCTTTTTCTGTACAACAAAATAGTTGTAATGGATATTGCTGGAAAAATTGGTTAGATAATTTATAAGAACTTTGTAGTTGCTTCAATGCCTAGATCCTAATGCTGGAAACTACAATAATATTCTTGCCTTTCTCGCGAGTATAAATAGCGTCCATTTTCTTGACATGTTTGGCAAAGAAATAAAATTTTCTGGCAGTGCAGAGAGCTCGTCTAAGTTTTTACATGGTGTCTCTTTCAGTCAATTACGTGGGAAATCTCATAGTTAGACAGCAATTTATTTCTGAAGTTTTACTTTCTTGATGCAGGTTGGTTGAAGGAGTTCTACGGTCTATAAACAACCTCCTTGAGAAGTTTCACCAGTCCTTTTTCTTGTACCTTCTAACATCTCCTCATAAGTTTGTGTCAGTTGGAGTATACATGATTGCTTTCGCGCTGCTTGTTGCTCCCCTTCCAGTGGTTGCAGCTTCTCTTTATTCCGATACCAACAAACGAAGCCCTACTTCAGTAAAGCACAAACTTTCTTCATCCCTGACCTCTGTTGATGAGGCGCACATCACTTTTAGATCTTGGAGATGGCTTTCTGCAGCAAAGACGGTCTTTGTAGTGCACTTATGGGGTGCGGTTGTGACGTTACTGCCATATTTCATTTGTCAGTTACCTAACTGCAGACCAACAACCAGCCTTCTAGTCTGGGTTTCACTTTCTGTATTCGGCCTTGTTGTCTTACACTTGGTTTTTGGTTGCCCTTCAGCATTTGTCAGTGCGTCTCAGCCTCAAGGAAAAGAATGGGCTCTTTTGAAATCCGTAACAGTTTCAGCTGCATTTGTTGGACTGTGTCTAATGTCGGTCATAAACTTCGCCACAGCAGAAATTGGAGCTCTGCTGATGGTCCCAATGTGCTTGATGGCTATACCAGTGAGGTTGGATACTAGTGTTCACACGTTTAGGGCTGTAGCAAGGACAGCTTTTAATGTGGTCTTTATACTCGTCGGTTGCCCAGTGGTTGCTTTTTTTATGTTGAAAGGTGCATTTGAAGGTTTCAACAACATCAATTTTGGTGAGTTCTGGTTTTGGGTTGAATCCCTCTGGGTTTGGAACAGTGCCACGTACATCTTTATATGTATGGTTCACCTTCCTTGTTGGGTTTTATGTATCTACATTTTGCTACATCCTTGTTGATTCTCCTCACGTTAGTCCTGTGAGTTATCGTATCGGTGGAACTGAATTTTCAGGAAATTTTATTCTTCTTATTTCAATTCCTTGCATTCTGGACCACCGTTGCTTAACTTATATATTTGCTATTTAGGGTGGACCTGGGCATGTGGGGGGTAGGAACTCTGCTGCTAAAGGCCTGCTAATATTGTAGTTATTGGACAGCGGGACTCCTTGAATGCTAACGCTGGCCTGGCATGCGGCTCTTCTTTGAGCACCACAACAAAGAGGATGACAAGCTTGTGTTTGTTGTTAGTTGTCACTACCTCTGGCCCTAAAGTTTCGCTCAGGCAGGGTCACAGACACCAACCCCAAAAGATGAATGAGTTGAGGATGATAATCAAGTGGTTCCTCTCCTCTTCTGTTGTCTGCTGCTTATTCATGAAAATGAACTGTTGAGAATTGCAGCATGGAATTGATATATATAAACAGGATGATCATGACAGGACACCATTTGGGTGCAGGTTTGTGTCTCAAAGGAATGCCAATCTGTTGGGAATCAAAATTTGGGTGATAGAATGGAAGTTGCAGAAAGCAAGTAGATGCGTTGATGAAGACTGGTTGCCTTGCTGAGGTAAATTATGCTACCAACAGAATATATTTGTTTCTTGTCGTGGATGGTGATTGGGCCTTTTTAAAGGACACCTGGACCCCACTTGAAGAGTGAAGAGAGGAAGAATAAGGAAAGTGGAAATTGTTGTGGTCGTGTATGCCAAGATGAATGGACGGTAAGAACTACAAGGCTACTGAGAGATCGAGTGTGTATGAATGAAGGGACGGTCAACAACAATGTCAAAATTTTCCTTATACTACTACTATGTTTGGCTTATATTCTGCATTAGCCCCCTTTTTTTAATTTTAATGTTAGACCACCCGGTATTCGGACAACACATTGGAAGCCGATTAATCCGGATTTGAGCCGGACAGTACCATATGCGCGACAAAGCTCTTCCTATCAAGTTTTAATGCAACTGTATTTTCAGGACTCGAACCTGAGACTTCTGATTAAGTTAGGACAATCTCCATCCAGCTGACCTACGCAAAGCTCTCCCTATCAAGTCGCATATATAGGTCTCCCTATCAAGTCGCATATATAGGCCTTTTCCTACTTAAAATAAAACGTACATCATGCTCTTTTCTATATTAGATCTTTTCCCTTGAGGAGAATTACACATATATCTTCTCTTTTTCTTCTTAATCAATCGTACGACGGTTGTGAAATCCTGCGAAATTTCTTATTGTAGTTGACAAATTGCAAATGAAGCTTTGAGACCGATAAAATAGATCTTGGTGGTCATCTTTGCAGAATGTTTTTTTACCGGCATGAATTGTACTCATTACGTTCCAAAAAAAATTGATCATATATTTCTTTTTTGAGCTGTCTAAAAAAAATGATAATTTTTAAAATTAAGAAAGATTTTATAATTATTTTTTCATGTTTACCATTCTTATATTTTTTATTTTATTTCTTTCTCCACATATAACTTTTCACCAACTCGTTTTCTCTCTCCAGACTCACTTTCTTCTCCCTCTTCTTTCTCTCTCTCTTGGTGTTGAATATATGACAAACTCATAAAAAAATATGATTCATATTCTAAATAAATGTACAAGTCAAATACGATCAATTAATTCAAGATGAATGAAGTAATATTTAGTACTTTACACTTGAATTTGGCCATAAATAAAATCTCCGTGACAATTATCCATATGACTTATCTTACTAACTCATACCAAGTAAATTCGTAGCAAAACAGAAGAGAAATAAATCTAAAATGAAAATAAAAGAATGCCAAAATGTCTTCTTCCTTCTGTCCTTAATTAATTGACTGTATTTCTTTTTTTAGTTATCCTACAAAAAAATATCACTTTACAAATTAAAATTTTTTTTTATAGATGTTTTCTCATGTTTATTATTTTTACACTAACCCAAAAAAGGGAAGAATGGAGTACTTTATACTTGAATTTGGCCATAAATAAGGACTCCACAACAATAATCCATGACTTAATTGACTATTCATACTAAGTAAAAACCTTTCAAAAGGGAAATAAAATATACAATTTAAATAAAAGAAAGCAAAAATACACAATAATACTCTCGTCATTCAAAAAAAAAATTAATCATATTTCTTTTTTGGGCTGTCCTAAAAAAATTAATAATTTTTTAAATTTAGAAAGATTCTACAAATGTTTTAATGTTACCTTTCTTACTACACTTATTGAATTTAATTTTCTCTTTTTAATTATCTACCAATTTACTTTCTTTCATGATTCACTTTTTTCTTTGACAGAATAGTAGATTTATAAATATGATTTATATAATAAATAAATATATAAATTAAATACGATCAAATATTTAAGAACGTAGAGAGTAGGAGTGAAAGAGAAGATTCTTCATTTAGTTGCCATTTTATGTCGGGAAGAGAGCGGAGAAGATTCTTACGGCGTATATAAAGCAAAGAAGAAGGCACCACAAAATGGAACATTCACATTTGCTTCTCCTTCTCCTTTCCAATTGGACCGTGCCTCACACCATACTCCAACTCGCGTCGCTCGTGCCGCCAGAACAACGCGCGTGTGGGTAGTAGGTGACACAAAGGACTTCAAGAGATGTCATCACATCACAGGAAGCAATCGCCACCACCATGATCGACGCCGTCCTCTGTGACGAGCTCCTCCAGGAAATCTTCCTCCGCCTCCCCTCCTCCTCCCTCTCCGCCGTCTCCCTCGTCTCCACTCGATGGCTCCGCCTCCTCCGCTCCTCCCTCACCTCCCTCTGTCTCCGTGAAGCCACCGCCGCCACTCTCCCTTCCTTTCTTTCTCACTGCCCCCACCTCTCTTCCCTCTCCCTCACCACCGCCGCCGCTTCCTCCGCCGACCACCTCCTCCTCTCCGCCGCCGGGTCTTGCCCCAACCTCCGCCGCCTCCGCTTCTTCCCCTCCCCGCTCTCCCTCTCCTCCCTGCTCTTTCTCTCTACTTCTTGCCCCCACCTCTCTTCCCTCTCCATCTCTCTCTCTAGACCCGTCTCTTTCCACTTTCTCAGTTCTTTTCCCTCTCTTAAACATCTATCTTTTGCTTTCACCGGAGGTAATAATTCCGCTGCCGCGTTTATCGGGAACCCCGACAGAGACTTACACCTGGACACCCTTTCTTTGTCTGGTATCCATCCATGCGATTACGGCCTTGTTTCGCTATGGAGGAACACCAAGGCACTCAAGAAACTGAAGTTAGAAAGCTGCAATTCAGTCGGCGATAACGCTTCCTTTTCGGCCTTTCTCAAGTCCGTAGCAGGCCTCCAAGAAGTGGAATTAAAAAGCTGTAGGTCAATATGTTTTGTGGTTTTGATGAATTTATCAGAGAATTGTGTTTCTTTGAATTCTTTATTGGTTTATGATGGTGCGGATAAAGAGGGTTTACTTCAATTCCTGAGTCAAAGCAGATGCAATATGCGAAATCTCAATTTTCGGTTGCCTCTTGACCTTGATAACAGCCATTTGATTGCGATTTCGAGGAATTTTAAGGGTCTGTCGAGTTTAAGGTTGCAAAGTTGCTGTCTCGTTGATGGTGAAGGGCTTGTGGCCGTTGCCAGGGGTATGGGAGACAATCTTGAAGAGCTGAGTTTGATTAATTGCGATGTGGTTGAGAAAGAAACGGGGTTGCTTACGACATTAGGACAGAGTTTGAAGAGGTTGAGGAAATTGGACTTGTCTTACAATGTCATGTTGGTTGATATAGGATTTGTGTCTATGCTGCTGTCGTGCAATCATTTACGCGAATTGAAGCTGAGGGGTTGTAGAAAATTAAGCGATGCAGCATTGGTTTCCATGTTGAAGAGTTGTGGGCATTTGGAGAGTCTTGATATTAGGGATTGTGGTGGGATTGGGGCGGTAGCGGTTGAGTTGTTTGTATTGAATTCTTCGTGGCTGAGACGGCTACAGGTGGAAGCAAGCAAGGTATCTGATGTTGCCAGCGCTGGGGCGTCGAAGCTGTTCACTGAGGTTCTTGACTGATTGATGATTCAGCAGGATAAGTTCTAAAGGAAAGCTAATTGTGTATACCGATGTTCCCATATGAAACAGGTAGATACATCGGTACACTTTCTCTGGATTGATTGTGAATGTTGTCATCATTCGCTTTGTGACTTCGTTTAAGGTGTAGTTTCCTGTGCTAAATAATTAAATACAACTGTTTATAAGGGTGTTGATACTTCAATAACACACACTGCATCAGTTTTTGGTGTGTGTTTTCCTTGTCTGTCACTATAAGATCTTGAAGCACATTTTATGATTCTGTTCATAGTTTCATTGTCTGCCACTGCCATGGTGTTTAGCAGTGACGCTGCACATATATTTAAGCTTCAGACTGATACATGATTGAGAAGATTGTTGTTGTTTGAAGGCTAACTACACTATCTAGATGGTTTGGAAGTCGAGTTAAAAGGGAATAAATTTAGAAGAACTTCAAGATTTAAGGTTCCTCCATAAATTTCTTTCTTTTGGGTAGTGAAGGGGAACTTTAGACGGTTGAGTTGTTTGGTATTGCAGTAGTAATTCAGTACGTTTATTCATAATGTTAGGAGGGCTTTTCCTGCTGCCTTCAATCCAACCTTAGGGACTGAGGTTAGGTCTTAGTTCACATGCGTTGTAGGAAGAACTTTGGTGGACATACTTGTTACGTTGAGTACACAGGGAACAGGGTTCTGTGGTGGTTGGGTTTTGGTGGTGTGGGTGGGTTTTTTTTTTGTTTTTTTTGGGGGGGGGGGGGGGGGTGGTAGTTGTGGAATGGCACATTGGGCATGTGCCCACCTCCACCCTTTGGCATGAAGTTTTTTTACTATAAGTCTTATACTGATGGTTTTGTTATTTTGGTGCCCCTCCAAAATTTTATATATTTTAAGAATTTTTTTTGATGCTATTGATTTTTTTTAAATGCACAAAATTATTCCTACCACTTATAGTAGTATGTCTATTCCTTTTAGGAACATTTAATTGATTTTAGTAGCAGAGTGCAAGTACAAAAAATAGAATGCAAATTCTATCTTTTAAAATAATGTTGTTAGCTTCATCTTTATTAGTTCTCAACCGAACACGTTAAGATAATTTTAAAACCTTGGTGCCTACCATATACAAGATTTCTGGCTCCGCTATCGGCGGGAGGTGGGAAAGGGGAGTGGGGGTGTTTGCCTTATTTGCTCAAAGTCAATAAGTAACTCCATATTTGAGGTGAAATGGTGATGGTGTTTCTTTTGGTATGAGGATTTAGTAATATAAGTTTTTCAAAGAATGAATGCAGGCAATTATTAGTTAGTCCCTCGTTTGCAGTTCTATGAATGCATCCTCTTCTATCCTATTTTGTTCCAATTCTAGCTTATATATCTGCATAATGCGAAAAAGTGTACAATGGCAAATGAGAAAGATGATCCGGTTCAGGTGACTGACCAACTAGAAAATATTTTTAGCAAATAAATATATCAAAAATATTTTATTTTAAGGAGCAAGTAAAAAAAGAAAAAAAAAACGATATAGGATTGACAACTTACAGAAGTTTATATGGCGGTGTGCGGCGGTCGGTGTCGCAAAAACTACTATATGAAACTGCTACAAATATAAGACATACGACTATCTTTGTAAGCAATCCAAGCAACTTGGACAAGATATAAGCGATTTCTTCAATGTTGGATGCAACTAGTTTTGTGGAATCACATTCTGCTGGAGAGTTGGTACTTATGAGATTTTGTTAAAATAGGCCAAACATTTGAAACTCGTGCATAGCCGATCAATATTATATATGTCATACTCCGTATATGTTACTCTAGTATGTCTTGTCCTTCCTGCAGAATCATAGGAAATAAGTGATCATCGATTGAATTGATATCGCTGTCCACCTTTCTGTACAGAACAAGAACTCACGTATTTAAAAATCTAGCCACACACACAAACATGAACCCTATATATACTTATAGTTTATATGATTCTTGGCCACTTTATTTTGTTTTATTGTTGAATGGACCGGAGGAAACTCTTGTTCCATCAACTCTCAAATGAAGGGAAGGAAAAAAAAAATTATATATTCAAAGATGATGAATTATTTTGGTAAACCTGACATGTCTAGTGCCCTGAAGTAACAAATGAATGAAAGAAACAAAAAAGGGAAATGACATCTTTGAATGACCAATCATTAACACAGTTTGGAGGGGAAAACACAATGAAAGGGATTAAATTTTGGCTTCGAGAAGATTGCTACAAAACTCCATATAATTGTAAGAATAGTCTAGTAAATGATATTAGGCCCATAAAGTTGCCATGAAGGGAATTGTAATCCTGCATTTTTGTTACTAATAAGCCGTTGACAAATACATTTAAAGTTAGTTACACATGACACTTTCAAAGTTACTCACGGCAATGCATGTCATCGTAAGATTTATTTAGCTAGTGTGCAAGTTGGGCATCGAGCGACCATGACCATATTCTAAAGTTGTGACGCGGCATATGTTTTAGGGGCGATAAAGTAGGTCGAACAAGAGTTTTACCCGGTCAAATTGTTGTCCGTATGAGTTAACTCTCTCTTCCTCCTTCTCAACACCGTCTCCCACCTCAATCACATTGAAATTAAGCACCATGCAGATACTTCCTCCATCACGATTCATCTCTTTCCATCGGATCTTCAACCCAGTAATGACCTTACCCGACTGAACTTGAGCTAACTCAACGACGCCGCCATCTACATCTCACCACACTTGAACAGTCAATTGGATTCAAGCAAAATACAAATTCAAAAATAATATTTTTAAGTGGAAATTGAAAATTGATGAGAAATTGAAAAAAATCAAAATTGGCAGAATCCGTTCGTTTGCCTTACAAATTGTGCCACATCACGGTTAATTTTCGCTTGAGATATGGTCGGATGGTGATAGATCTCAAACTTATAAAACTTAATGACGCGCATTTGTAAAATTTATTGGGGGTGCCAGGTGTAATTAACGATTCCACGTATGGCAAAAGTTAACAAAAATTGGTCCGCAAGGTTGATCTTTCGCATAATAATATAGCACTGTGGGCCGCCCTTGTCTGGTGAGCCTTAGCTTCTGGACTATACTGATAAACAATTTCCAAAAAGGGGGTCAGAATTTAGAATATCTGAATTCGTTTAATCTTGACTGGAAGGAGGCTGGGCTCTTTATTTGGCCCGCTTTACTTTTATGTACGACGATAAATCATTAATCATTCTTTTATGAAGTTTCTCGATTATTCATTTAGTGTAGTGTCATATTTAAAAAATATATATAAATCACTTGAGCACAATAACTGTTTAGTACTATTTTTATCCAAGGCTTTCCTGGCCTCGAGTCTTTTGACTAAAATAGATCAATCCACAATATTCGTACCCGCTCTACAATCCAAATTGTTAATAACGCATGCAAGTATGATGATATTGAGTTATTATAGTCGTACATTCTTATCACTTGTTTTTGGTGCAGTTCGAAGTCTGAACTACAGAACCCTTCACCGCTGTTATCTATGGCTGTTTTCACATCTATTGTGCATGTGTATAAGCTTATTGAAGAAAGACATATTTTTTTACTTATCGTTCGTTAGCAACATATACAAAAGTGTGAAAAAAAAAACATTACAGTGTGTGGAAATTGACATTCTTTATGCCAAACCTTTTAAGACAGGAAATAGATTTGAAAATTACAGCTAAAAGAGATAAATTGCAAGGGAGAGTTCGTAAAAGAAGTTCCCAAAACTAATTTATTCCGGCAGGGTAATTTCTCTTACAGCCCTAGTCGTGGGCAAATAAATGATTATATTTTACAGCCCTTAATGCAAGTCGACTATCTCATGTTCACCATTTGCTAATTTCCTTGAAATATAGAGCTTTTGAATTTTCAAGGATTAGTTGATTGAACTTACCTCAACATAATAAATATGAAAATAAAAAGAACCTACAAGATTCTCTTTTACTCCTATTTTTATCTCACTTTCAAAGTTGTTCAAAAGTTGTAATGTTGAATATGAATATTTGCACCACTGGGGTTTGTACTCTTTGAAGACCAAAACTCTATTAAGGGAAAGGGACTAATGAATCCTTGCCGCAAGGCGTGGCCGATTGATTACCTTTAATTTGAATATAAGAATATTTTAAGAGTACGATACTTTTTGATTATAAATTTATGTAATATTCTGTCCGTTTCTAAAAAATTGATCAAATTTTTTTTTTGAGGATGTCCTCAAAAAATTTATTACTTTTCAAACCAAGAAATTTTTTGCTGGTGTTTTTTTTTTCATGTTTATCTTTTTAAAATTTTTTTAATCAATTTCTCTCTCCCCACTTGATCATCTACCAACTCAATTTTTTTTATTTTTTTTTTCTGTTTTGACTCACGTTATTTCTTCCCTCTCTCTTTCCTTCTTTTAGGATAGTATGAAAAACTTATAAAATATGACTTATATCTTAAATAAGCGTGCAAGTCAAATACGATCGGCCGAAAGCTTACTAAATGCTACTGCTACCTTACGCGGGGGCTGAAAGCTACCCATCACCACATCGGCCGGTGATTGTTCCCTTTCCAGCAAAATGATGAGAGAGTGGCTCAAGTGCATTTCGGTAATTTCCGCCTGTGGCGCCCCGCTTATCCCGGGATTTGGCGCGAAGCCCATCATCCGTCCCCAAAAAAATTGCTTCGGTTTCCCGCCAAAATCCCGGGCAGCACTTTTTTTGATGGGCAGGCATATGGGGCAGGGCCTAAACCGCGTAAAACCTAGCAAAATGTCTGATGTGGGCGATGACGGGGATAGTAGGGATTTTAACGCGGATTGTGCCCAAATTCAATGGCATCTCCTTAGGATTCCTTCCAAGGCCCATGTGTGCATGTCTCCGATCTTATTCCCCTTCTCCCCTTCCTAGGATTCTCCTACTACTCCCGTTCCATCAATTAAATTCGGGCAAAATATGCCTCAACACCCTTTTTTTTTTTGTCAATGCAATCAAAAGAAAGTTACCAAAAAAAAAAAAACTTGTTAAGGATAACTATTTTGGAACAGCTTCCTCCACATTGGTGAACTAAATCCTCTTCTGAGAAGCTCTGCTTGTGCTTGTCGCTAATTTACACCGATTCACGAGCCAATGTGCTTTATGCATATCGCAAGCAGCTCAGTTCCATAAATCCCAAAATACTTTCTTAGAGCATCAACGAATAATTCTAACATGCTTTTTGAGTGTCGGTGATCCACTTAACAAAAGAACTTTGCTAAGCACGAACTTTCGTATATATTTAATACTTTCAGTAGACCTGGCAAACGGGTAAATCTGTCCGGGTACGGGTAAAAAATACTCATAAATTAACGGGTAGCAAAATCATACACCCGCATCCGGCCTGCCAACTCCAGGTAAACCCGTGGGTAATCTGGCACAGCTTGTATTTTTTATTCTTAGTTTTTTTAAGCCTACTTCCATCAGTTTCTTACCAAATAATTCAACTCTTCAATTTCTTCTTCAATTCCTACGGTTTTGACACCAGATCCATACAAATAACCTTGAAAAAAATAAGATCTATATATTATTAAAATAATGAGATTACACAAGGACAATCAAGAACTCAAGAAAAATTAGATGAAGAGAGATCTCAGTGGAGATCGGCACATAGGCGGCTTGCGGTGGTGAAATTCGTGGCCCACGGTTGTGGGTTTTCAGAACGGTGTTGGGTCTCCTGTGGTGGCAGTGGTGGCCGGTCGGTCTCTGCGAGGTGAGGGCATGGTTAGGGCGGAGGTGAAAGGCTGAATAGGCCGGCGATTAAGATAGAAAGAGAGGATTTTGGTTGGCGTGGGAAGCTAAGGGACAAATTTGGTAGCGGCTGAGAGGCTCCGAGTGAGAGAGAGAGAGAGAGTCCTGTGATGGGCGGCTGATGAGAAAATGAGAAATGGTGGAAGAGTTGTAAATGAAACCCTAATATTTTCTAGTATATATAGCAGGTTATCGGGTAACCGCGGGTAACCCGCACCCAACTCGGACGGGTTCACTCTAAACGGTCCGATCTAGGTACGGGTTAATTTCTGGCTGGTAATCATTTTTGCTACCCGTAAAAATGTTTTAGACAGCAATCTGGGTCTACCCACGGGTACGGGTTGAATTTTGCTAGATCTAACTTTCAGTATCCCACAGGTTTCTAGCACCACATGTTTCAGTTGTGTAGGACACTTCCAAAGAGATCATTGACTCTTAAACATACATTAGCATCTCTAAAACAAGTATGAACTTCTCATAAACACTTTATAAACGAGGATGAGAATGCGCCTAATAAGCATAACAGAGGGTGTGAACACAATCATCTCCCTCTTAGATTATTAGCAAGAGATAACAAAAAGGTTTGGCAGCATCTGTTGCCCCCAAGAAGGTTGCATTGGGGAAAAATTGGAACTTATCCAAAAGGTCTACACAAGAATCCAATGAAAACAACCTACATCATATGCATCCAACTACATCTTTAAGATAGACAGGATTTGGTTACCCAATCCAAAGTGGGCAATACCTGACAAAGCAAGACCTCAGCATCTTTTAATCTGCCTTCTTAAAAATTCTGATCCCAAGAAAACTTTCTTCGCTAACTAAAGGAGCCCTTACATAATTCACTAGCTTGATAAAAGAAATAGGTGTTTGGTAAAATGATAAACATGCCTCAAGCCCTTAACCAAAAGCACATTCACTCGGCAATAAAACGCCAACTTCTTTGTCATCAAGTGCCCTGAAACTTTATACTTTGAATATAAGTACCAAACAATCCTCATAAACCCCACATAGGATTCTAACCTATCACAGTTCCATAGGTGCTGTCCTTTTTATGCAGAACAGGGGGCTTGGGGTAATCGATGGAGTTTCAGGTGAGGTGGGACATGGTAGACTGGATAGTTAAGAGGGTATATCAGAACAAGGAAATTTGGTACTTGGTGGCCAAGTAAGAGCTTCATAAGCTTGTTACTGATGGTCAAACAATTATGAGGCAACTGCTGCAGCATCTCAGCCATGATAAGATTTACTTTTTTTACATAGCTAGGGCGGACTTTTGTTGATTTTGCTAAGATTGTTGACTAGGGTATTGAGTGCTCTGCAGAAACTACACGTGTGTGTGACTGAGTGATGCAGTGTGGTGGTAAATGCACATCCCTAGGTGTGCAGGGATGCCTGCTATAGGTGTGAATGAAGGGCATGTAGTTTGCTAAGAGATCATCTATATTATCAATCACCAGAACTGAAATTTACGACTGAAGAAGGGAAACAAGCATCTTTAGATGATGATGATGATTACAGAGGAAAGGGTTCTGGGGTTTCATGTAACCAAATAAGAAAGGTATCTTGCGTTTAACTTCTTTCTATAATTTTTCTTCCCGGTGTCATCAAAGATAAGATGTCTCATTAGAAAGAACTTAATGGCAATGTTGATGCCAAAAAAAATAAAAAAAAATCATCGCGAAAGGTTAACTCTGTGTGGACAAGTCTTTCGGTAATTTATGAGTAGAAGCAACATAATCATTCAAGGACCATACTGAAAATGTCATCAAATAAAGGTACTCGTATTGTTTTGACATACTTTATCCTAAAGATTGCATTACAGGTCTAAAGCAAATGAATAACATTTATTAACTCACTAAAATTTAGACAAAAATACTTGTGCATTATAAATTTGTTTAGTAGATACACAACTGAGGACTAAAATAACTCGATACACAGTGAAAGCAAAAGAAAAATAACTTATATGTAATTAAGAATAAATGAAAAAGCAGTGGTTAGTAGAGGAGTAAAATGGTTTCAAAAATAGGAATGAAGAATATAATTTAGATTTCAAAAAAAAAAAATCATCACGAAGGTGTTCTTTGTATGATAGTATAAATGCTTCTTCACCCACATATTAGACTTTGACTAAAAGAAAATAACATGAGATTTTCATTGAGCAAGCAAGAACTAAAAGTACACTAACCATTCCATAAACTATGATACATTTATACACTCTCAAGCCCTGAAGTCTAAGCTAAAAACCGGCCAGCCCACCGAAAAGAAAAGAAAAGAAAAACTAAGCTAAACTAAAAACTAATTATACTAAAACTGACAAAGCCAAAGAAGAAAACAGAACAAAAACAGGAACAAGATTAACCCCCTACTGCTTTGAACTCAATTTGCTCCCTCAACATGGCGTATAAATACTGATTCCAGGTCTGGAGGAGTGAAGAACTCCCTAACGCCACCGTAATGGCATGTTCTCGCCGGCCGGCGCTTCCTCGGTGCCGCCGGGCACGCCAATCTCTCCGGTATTCTTGATTCCTTCGCCGTTGGAGTCGTTGAACAAGGCTCCTCATGCTCCTCCTCCTCTCTCGGCTTCGTAGATATCGACCTCAGAGGGGCTCGAATCGCGATTCCTGCGATTACCCACTTCTTGCCTTCTGATTCTATAACCCCCTCTACTTGGTGATGCTTCTTGGACAAACCCATATCAAATATCACCCCAAGATTGAAGCTTTCTAGCTCAAATCAACAAAAAAGCACTTGGTGGAAACAGAGGAATATCAAACGAACCCCTTTTTCCCCCCAAAAAAGGGCTAGGGATAAAGAAATCTGGTGAGAACGAAAATGGGTTTCGGAGAGAATGAAGAGGGGAATGAAGGAAAAGGGTGTTTGATGCTCTCTCGTGACTGTTTCTACTGCGTGATTCTATTGAGAGGAAAAGGAAAGCAGAAAGGAATTTGGGGGAGGGAATGGGAAAAGGGTGGGATTGTGAGAGACTTTGAATGGGAGGCGGCAAAAGGAGAGGAAAAAGAGAGGAATATATATTTAGGGGAGGGGGAAGAGAGAGAGAGAGGGGGGGACTAATAAGGAAGGAAATCCCCCGTGACCTAATGGAAGACGTATTTTGTGCTTTGATTTCTTTAGAAATATGAGGTGTATATGATGACTCTTTAAGATTGAGACTTAATTGGATCAATTATAGCTGCCCGTGAAATTTTCGGGCAGCCTCGACCGACTGGAATTGGGGTTTTTGGCGCCAAAGTTTTGGTATTTTGGGTAGCAACGGCTCTCTTTCCCGCCGCGGGGATTTTGGTTGACAAGTTTGCCCCTGCTCCCACCTCTGTATTTTCAAAGGGCAACCATGTCCACGCATAAGCCCCTTAAACCCCCGTTTCAACCTTTAATCTTTGGACCCGCCCAGTTATAGAGCAACTTAGCTAACACGACACTACCAAGTACCTACAGCGGCCTTAGGGTCTTTTGACCCGTGGCAGAGGCAATAAAGTTAGGCACCTAATATGCCAAAAATTGAACTTCTCAAAACTTAACTAGAACGTTAAAACTGTTGTATAGACAAGATAAATTTGAAAGCTGAAATACTCATAGAAAAGTGAAGAAAACCAAAACGGAGATAAAAAGAGATGAGATGGAATGGTGGGATGGGATGGTTGGAGAAGAGAGATCAGATTATTAAACTTCTCAAAAATTAACTAGAATGTTAAAACTGTTGTAAAGACAAGATAAAATTGAATGCTGAAAAACTCATATAAAAGCGAAGAAAATCAAAACCAGACGAGATGGAATGGTGGGATGAGATGGCTGGAGAAGAGAGAGCACATTATTGTTGGTAATATAGTGAAAGGTGGATGTGAAAAGTGATCACCCTGCGTTCATCTCCATTCAATTAGCGACTATTAGGAGTAAGCAAGGTTCGCTTTGGTTCGGTTTGCGGTTTGGCTTTGTTTCGATTTAGAGTCAAATCGCAAACTGAACAGTTACCTCTAAATTTGAAAAATATTAAACCAAATCAAACACCAACAGTTTGGATGGTTCAATTTAATTGGTTTACGGTTCGATATGTTGGTTTGAATCAGTTGGGACCCACTTTAAATGGTTGTCCCTAGGCACACGAAATATCATATAAACCAAACTTATGTTTTCTCTAAATTGCATGTAACTTGTTACATTCATTGTCTAAGTACTCATGTTAACATAAAATATAAGTACGATATAACTCAATTATGATTACTGGACATGTCTTAAAGTTGCTCTCATTTTTTTTTCTTTTCTTTTAATTTTTTAAGGTTCTGTTTATTTGAATTTCTTGGTACCATGTATGTGAAAATTATTAATGAATGTTACTAGAAGAAAATTAATGTATCATAGTTCTGTTCGGTTTTGGAAAAGTAAACGGTGAACCCAACTAAATCGAGATCAGTTTGAGAAATGTGAACGTACCGTTAAAATTTTTAGACGTTTGGTTTGATTGGTTTAGACAATTCGGATCGGTTTGAACGGTGTGGTGCTCGTGCCTAGCGGTTGTACTGAGGAGAAGATTTGGATGGCAGCAAATGGACATGTGCACCCCCTACCCCCGGATGCTCCTTGCTTCCTCCGTCTCTTCTTTTGGCCTTTTTTCTCTAGGTCATCCAATAGTTCAACCGA
Source organism: Escallonia herrerae (assembly GCA_033070095.1). Taxonomy (NCBI): domain Eukaryota; kingdom Viridiplantae; phylum Streptophyta; class Magnoliopsida; order Escalloniales; family Escalloniaceae; genus Escallonia; species Escallonia herrerae. The sequence continues at coordinate 208,806 of JAVXUP010000282.1, forward strand.
TGAAATCTCCAAAGAGCAAAGGGATGATGAGTCTTGGCAAACAACACTTAGTTAAGGTGTCAGCACAATAGTTTGTTTCGTACTTTCAAAAATGGATTTATAATATGTTTATTATTTTCTCTCAGTGAAGAAGAGTCAAAAGTTATTCCAAAAATGGATTTATAATATGTTTATTATTTTCTCTCGGTGAAGAAGAGTAAAAAGTTACATTTTATGTATTTGGACAACCGAATCAGAAAGTAACTAGTACAACAAAAGAAGTAAGAAAAAAGGATAAAAAGTGTAATGCAATCTCATAGTAATGTAAATGGTCAGGTTTCATAGGAACTGAGGAAAAACGACAATTTGCTTGTAACAATGTGAAAATTTTATAATGGCTGCACACTGTCATCAGATATAGTACGACTTGGTATATCGAACTCCTGGGTTAAAAAAAAAGGATGGAAATATTCTTTACCGCATTTCTGAACTTATCAAATATCAAATCATATGGAAAACAGAATCTCAAAACGAGAAAATAACAAGGGCTAATTACACCTATGTCCCTGAGGTTTGGGGGTAATTACATGCGATGACATAATGTTTCAAAATGTAACACTTATGTCCTTTGACAAACGGAATACAAAAATACCTAACGGTTCTGACAAAAAAGACCAAGTTGCCCCTAAATAAAAGTTAAAATCCTGATTTGCCCCTGGGACCACCCGCCAACCCCCTCCCTCTTCCCCCCCCCCCCCAACCCCATTCCCGTAGCACCCCTTAGCATGTGCCTCCCTGTCGCCTGTGCCTCCACCTTCCCTGTCGCCGGCGTCGCCTTTACTAGTCGATCGAAAAATGAGGGGTGGTTGACCTCGAGATGGCGCCAGTGATAAATCCTGGGCAGTGGTGGCAGCGGCGCGATGGTTGCGGAGGCGTTGGTGATGGTGCTCGGTGAAGGAGCGCCGGAGTTGATCGCCGGTGATAGGGCTGCTGACCGGAGTTGTTGGCCGTCGACATGTCTGTCGGCAACATCGATCGGACAGTTACGGTGATGTAGCGGCACAGTGGCTTCGGCGCGATGCTCGCAGAGACTCGATGAAGAGGCATTTTGGTGAAGGCGCGGGGACCGGAGTTAGTCGCCGACGACCGCTTGTGCGGCCGGTAGGGGCTGCCGACGAGTTAGGGGGGGAAGACAATGAAAATTAGGGTTTCAAATTTCTTAATCTTCAAATCAAGGTTCAAAGTATTAATTTAAAATTTTTAAAAATTACTCAGTATATACAGTACAAGGGTAGTTTTGTCATTTTAAAAATACGTATTGCCGACATCATTAAAAAAGTATACTTTTTGGACGGAAACCTGACAGATGGACACAAATGATATATTTAAAACACTTTTGGTCACAGAATATTATATTTTGAAACTTAGTGTCCTTAATTGTAATTACTCTCTAACCTCAAGGATATATGTGTAATTAGTCTAAATAACAAAGATGGAGCCGCAATGGGTGAGTTGGGGAGCATCCCATCAATTGACAAGAAGATAAAGAGTCCAATTCAAGCCCACTCAAGATAAGTAAGACAACAAAGTAGGACCCAACTATGCCACCGTCCTAAATCCAGATCCAGCTTTAAGGACGTGGCTGTGACCAAAATGAATGTGACACTTCACACTACATGGCCTATTCTCTTGAATAGGAAAGTGATACGGCCACCATTTTCAGGGACTGCCAATAATGGGGCGTTCCAACTTAATATGATGGAGTTGCGTGCATCGAAAATTTACCTTTGTTGCTCTAAATATGTTGTACAAAGAGTAGGATTACATGATTTTTCTCGGTCCAAAATTTCACGTTAATTCACGCGTTTTATGTTCAGTTACACTTCGAACAAGTCAAAGACAGATTATGTACGCTCTTTTCAAAAGATTCTTAAAGGAACTTAATTCCTTATGACCCGGTACCAAAAAAACACTAAACTTCTTATTAAGATGATTCACTCAATTGTTGGTCCCGTTTGTTGCTCGAACGATGTTTAAAGCAACAATATCATTCGTAGTAGCAATAGTACTATCTTCAAAAGTAATTTTGCTGTAGTTTATTCTCATAAGAAATGGCCCAAGAGTCTCACTTGATTAATTAAAAAGCACCAAGGATCTTTAGTTTCATACTATGTTTATGTTCGTTAAAAACAAGGATTTGGTGTACACATTTGGAGACCTTTTAAACCAACTATTATTCCCTCCAAACTGTACTCCTAATAATAACTATGAAAAAGTACCTAAAAGAAAGAGACAATAACAAGTTGCAGCTGCATACGTAAAGGGGCGGCGAAGGAGGACAATGTATTTCCTGTCTTGGTCGGTCTATTTTCCTGTATTATATGAGGTGGGATTAGCTTTGATTCTTTTGAATGCTGCTTGTGACATTATTAGTGCCACGCCCAATTAGAAAAACAGAACAAGCGAAAGCTATCTCCAAGGATGCTTAGTGCTGATCGGACATTATTGACCACATTGAGAACTGACATGGCAATCAAAATTGTCCAAAGCAGTGCACGTCATTCCAGCTGCGACGTTGACGCTATCCCCATCAGCCCATTGATCGCTCTTATTCAGTACCAATTCTTTTTTTTTTCAATTCTTTTATCGTTTAAAGACGTGTAATAGCAGAAGACTTTAACTTCTTTTGTTACGAATCGATAGACGAAAGGAATGACTACATTCATATACTTTAGTCAATGCTTCGTCAAGTTTGATAACTTAGATAGACACGTTCACTAACAATATATGAGAAGGATTTGTGACGGCATACACACAACTGAGTTTTCTTTTCCAAGAATTGTAACACATACTTTGTCTCACAATGAATCTAGCGAGACCTTAAACCGGCAAACATAATCATACATAGAATACAATATTAGCCAATGACATTTTGCATTCAGTGAGAAGGATTCCTGGTACACCAAATAGTGGGGCCCCAATTCCCAAGGTGGCCAACCCGACCATGTTGATACAGTTAGCTGATGGTGCTGAAGATTCCTTCATGGCTAATCTTAGTTTCATTATCATTATCATTATCGTGGAAAAGAATTTAAGTTTTGTTATCAACGGATTTGACTCATCTTAGTTTCTATTTTATTTTCCTTCCAATTTTCAGTCTTTGGTCCATTGAAAGCATAGCTCTGGATTGATATCTTCCCCCAGGTTAAATCGCAATGTACATGACAGAGATAGCCACGCAAAAAGCACAAGCAACAAATGACATAGATGCCATAGTTACAGCATATACCATTTGCCAGAACATCCCATACTTGGGCCTTCTGATCATCGTTTTCATGATCGTTTCAGCCAGGACATCCTACGATTCGCTGTGAATCTTTACATGTTTTTAACGGATGTGATCATCACGTTGTACGCCTGACACGCAAAAACCGTGACCTGAGGTTCTTTTACACTTGGAAGTCTTTAACTTCAATGATTAGCATACTTAGGCAGGTTACTATAGGGATGTGCTAAAACCAGAGAAGATTATTGCTAGTTTACAAGGAAGAAATTACCATGCTGAAGTCATATTGATCACCTTCCAAAGACAATGTGCTAGCCATGTTAGGATCCGTAATGCAGCTTGTAGCCTTTGACAGGTAAATCTGTTGAGGTTCTGGCAGTTTCTCCCTGTTATTGAAACATCTTAAATGATAGCCCAGAGAATAATTGAACGATTCAGATGTAATTTACTAAAGCTGTATTGGCCTGTAAGGGCATGTGATTGATCTTTTAGTAGGACCAGTGTATATCTAGCCAACTCCTCAAAATAATACAGTAACATATAGCAAGTGGCATTTTGTCAGTTCTTGCCTTCTTTAAGAAACAAACCTTCTTGTGATCACCATAGATAGGCTTCACGATTTCAAAACTTCTCCAGTATCCGAATTCCAAGTACAAAAAATATCTGAGACACACCAAAGAATACTTGCCATATCAAAACTTCTGCACTCTCCCAAGTCCATCAAACAAAATTTTCTGACACCATGATGTAGTAAGCTCACTTTGACAGATGAATGGCTGAGAAACGGCAACTTTATAGTGATTCCGTACTGATCTCATCAACTTGTACTTGAGAAACGGCAACTGAAGCTGATATGGCGGAGCCGGTAAGCACACACCTCTCCCCTGTCGCATAGTTTCATCTCATCACTTGCGTCCTGTAAAGCAAACATTTGAAAGCTGCAAAATATTCCAATACTGCATCTTCCATAAATTTAAGAGTCATAGATATGTCGCACTTGAAGATCTTGTTTTAGAGTAGTCCAAAAGTTGGTTTTAATGAAGAATAACACGAGGAAAAAACGCACACGAGTGGCGGATGATTGTTTTGCGGATTATAAATGCCCCCTGCAAGGAACAAACACTATTGATTGTAAAGTTGATTAGTTAACAGTATCACAAATTCATAGATGCAAATGATATATGGCTAATCCACGACGTACAACACATTTCTTTACTGTTTCAGAATAAGAATGTTGAGTAATATTTCCCAGCTTTATAGCACTTCTCAGTGTCGTTTCTGCTTCCAGCTAAAGAAGCCAGTCTGCCATCATGAATCTACTAGTTAAGTTATACAACAAGAGTCATTTAGAGTTTCCGGCCTCATATAGTGGTTATGGTCTCTCAAGAAAATTTCCAATAAGCGCGTGTTCACGCAAGTTTAACAAAATTCTTACCAACAAATTGTTGGAAAAAATGAATGGAGGAAGAAACTGATACCAGGTTGCATTCATTTGAACATATTTCTGTTGCAACATCTCCAATAGATTCTTCATGTGTCACAACTGATGGCAAAACCAAATTAAGAAAGGTGAAGAGTCTTACAGAGAACATCATGACTTTCTGCAGGTATATGTCTGCCCACTATCCTTGAAGCATCCTGTATTTCAACCTTAAAGAGAAAAAAAATAAGAATGCCCTGTAACTCGAATGCTTGTGGACATCATTGTGCCGTTTTCTATGAGATATTAAAGATAAGATTCATGTAAAGTTGATAGAGGTTTGCTCCCGTGAGACTATATTTAACTCAAGAGCCTTAAACCAAACTGCTCACAGTTAGCTATAGACAACCGTTTCAAATGTCAAGCATCATCTATCCCCGGTGAACTCCCTCAAAATGTCATTTCACGCATATACGTATAAGACACCAAAATCCTAATATTGTCATTTTTTATTTGTATATAAACTGGTGCTCATTTATTTGCTTTCATTTGTGCATGCGTTTTAAATATTTCAGAATATGTTTCCCATCACGCAAGGAAGAAAAGCTGTGGGATGGTACAGATTTCAGTTTCTGGTTAAAATGTATAGCTAGAATAAAATGATTTCTAAAGATCAGTAATCAGATTGATTGCAAATTTTGACTAAGATAGATTAATACCACGAACAGTACCTTTATGACAATACAAACAAACCTAAACAAATTGAAAGGTCCAGGGAGAGTTGGATATACGTCAGCGCTACCCGCACTATTTCAGAGAGGGTGATTATGCATTGGATCCTAATCATCCTATGGCATCCTGGTCACATGTAGCACCCTTCCGTTGCTTCAAGGCTCACCATCAAATGAGCCTTGAAACGATGGCACGGTTCCTCCAATTAATACCCTTGTTGACGGCTTCTATATCTCAGTCCAGGGTTGCATACCAATCCTTTGTGATCTGAGCCCAAACCTCCCTTGTCGAGGGAGCATTCTAGTGCATGTCCCTGTCTGTCTGATTGCACTCTGAACATATCTACTCTTCCTCCAGAAAAGAGAAGGCGAAGAGGAGCTCTTAAGCCAACCTTTGAGCAACACGCTCAATGCACGTGCACGAGAGGAAATGGAGAAAATTGAATCTCAGCTTAGCCAGCCTCTTGACACCCCCGACTCCATGGGAGAAACAAAAAATTCGCAAGCAGATGCAGATACTGGGACTGACAGTACACATGCTATTACTAATGTCGATATCAAAACCGGTGAGGGTGAGAAATTTTTGCAATCATCCTCGGTTTCTTTTGTTACTACTGAAGAAACAAGTGGTGTATCAAAAGGTCATGATGCTGCTGATAAGCCAAATCACACAGAAAGAGAGATGTCTAAGAAGGAAAATCTCGAGGAAGAGAACGTCATTGATCTATATACTAAAACTCTAGCAACTAAAGAGGCACCCTTGAAAGACAACGAGCAGACTGCTGAAGAAGCATTGACAAAATTACAAAAAGATGAGAATGGAGGCATAATGATATATGAGAAAGGTGAACTTGAATCCTCTAAGCAAATGGTGAACATAATGGAGGGAGTCTCTGGTCAAACTGCAGGGGCCATGATTCCACCCCTCGATCTGACAGAAGACCCAAACGAAGATACTGGAAGCTTGAGAGAGGCTTGTGAAATAGAGGAAAGCAGAAGGGTAGAGAAGAAAGAATCCTCTGAAGAAGACTCAAGAGGAATACACGACCAGGGTGGAGAAGAAAATAACTCAGAGATGCCATTCATTTCAGTTGTCAAGAAAATGGATCCTGAAGCAGCCAGACAAAGTGAAGAAAGAGATGATGACAGAAGAGGGGGAGAGAAAATGCTTCATACCACCAGAGAAGTTTTCATCACGAGAGAGACTTCAGATAACCAGGGTGAACAAGAGGAAAAAGAAACTGGTGAGGGTGCAATGGAAATGCTTTGTAGCCCCCTGATTACGGCATCGATTGAAGAGCCGCCTTCGGGAAAGGCAGGAAATGAAGGTGGAACTCAAGAAGATGACTCCAATATCACATTGGAGGTGAGAAGCCAAGAAACAATTGAATCACGTGACAAGGAATTGACCTCCACTGAAAATGACACTAAAAATAAAAGTTTAAAATCTTCTGTGGAAAAAGATATAGAAGACATCTGCTACCAAAAATTAGAGAAGACTGGCAAGAGCCAGAAGGAAGTAGAAAGCCCTGACGATATCCTTCAACCAAAAGTCGACGAACTAGCAATGACGCACCTAAAAAGTCCAACAAGCACTGGTGTAATGGCTGAAGACACCATCAAATCTGAAGGGCAAATTGAAATTGAGCCATCATTACATGCGGAACAATTTAAGCAGGGCATCGAGCCAGAAAATGAAATAAGAGACGAGAACCTTGAACAGTCCTTGGATAGAGCTACAGAAGGGATCCAAAAAGGAACTTCAAATCAACATTCTGAAAAAGTGACATATTTTCACGAGCGTGAACCAATTGACGATCATGACGAAAAGGTGAGAGTTGTACAAGTAAAAAAAATTCAGTTGTAACTTTCTCTTCTTGCTAAAGTATTTAGCTAATCCTGCTGCAGAATCTCTTGAAGGCTGACTCAGATGAGAATATCGAAATTGAAAAAGCCGATATCAATAGTGAAATTGCCAATCACTCGAGTTTTAGCAATCTGTTGGTTGAAGAAACAATACAATTTGGAGAGGGAAAGCAGGACCAAGTCCCTCATGCAGAACCAGAAGAACTAGATAGCAAATTACGCACAGAAGCAGAAAAGCTTTTCGATGAGGCATATGAAGAGACCCCAAGTCCAGATAGCATTTCAGCAGAGTACATATCTACAGAACAAGAAACATACATGGAACTGACCTCTAGAACAGCCAAAACAGATGTAGATAAGCTAGAAAAGGTTTTCCAGTTGGACTGCAAAGAGGAAGAGAACAATGTAGAGGAAGAGAAGCACGAAGAAGGTTCTGATAAAGAGCGAGAAAAGATTGCAGCATATGATTTTGGAACAGATAGAGAAACATCAAACATAAAGGAAGAGGTTTGTGTTTTGTCTTCTACTACCAACTCATTCTAGAAAATCACATCTAACTGACTTCTGTCACCAGGTCAATGAGGGGCCTCAGATAGCTGACAAAGATGAGGATCCTGCTAACCAGATGACAAACAAAGAAAACGGCATTGCAGGTCAAGCATTAGAATCTCGAGGTGAAGAAACAGTTAGCGGCTATCAAGAAGATGAAACAAAGGCAGAAGTAGAGGTCCGGAAAACAAATAAGCATAAGGCCTGATTGGCATCCCAAAATATCTGGATTTTTATGTCTTATATACTCTTGTTTTCTTTACGGCTTAACCAGATTGGGGTAACACTTGCGACTACGGTTTCAAGTAAGGGCTTAACTGAAGAAGTCCAAGTGGAGGAAAACCAAATTCAGCACCAGGATTTCGTACCCATTGGAGCAGATGCAATTGCAGTGAACTCAAAAGAAGATGAAATGACGACAAAAGTTCCTGCAGAGGAGGTAAACTGGACTATGAAACTTCCTTGATTATTACTAAAACTCTCACTACCTCAAAGTTGCGTTTTTTTCACTCTTTCTGATTGATCAAATTTCAAAGGACAGTTAACTTCAAAGGGCTCGCTCCTGCCAAGAGCACGAGTATGCAACATATATCCAACCATATTTTTATCCCCTGATGGGGCTTTAGTTGTTCGGTATTCTATGCATTTAGCTTGTTTTGGATATATGTTCAGTGTCATCCCAAGTTTAGTGGTTAATATATATCACATACTATTTGAGGGATGCAATAAGGAAAAGCACCAAGTGTCCAACTCCTTTTCAGGACAGGCAGAGCCTAACAGAATGAGACAGAGGCCTTTCCTATATGAAACTCAAATAAGCATAAAGAAACACCACCAGTAGATAGAGGGGAATAGGGGGACAGGGGAGACGAGCATTCGTTCTTACTTACTTTGAAAAACTGAGGGAGAAAATTAGTAACAAATACTTTAGCTGCATATTCACCAATCTGATGAATCGGCAACCAATCTGATGAATCAGCAACCTACATATAAGCAAAGGGAAGTTCGATGGAACCATGGCTTAAAAGATAAAGCCAATATCATTTTATACAAGGTGGTTGCTGCATGAGACTAGGAGTGAAAAGCTGCACCTTATATGCTATGAGACCGCAATTCCTTCGTTATTTTGAACTGTCAAGAGCTCCCTATTAAGGTCCATAAGCTGGAGCTTAATTGAACCTCGGATAACAAATTTTTCACTTTCTAAAGTTAAAATACACGAAATTGCGACATCATTAATATAGTAGGTTTCCTGCTTTTAAAGCTTACATTTGCAAGGTTCTCTCATGCTCATTTTTGGTAGGCACATACAGCCCTTTTCCCTTTTGAGCTGTTTAGTTAAATGAATGCCAAAGTATGATATGTCATTTAGGCAGCAGAAGAGCATGAGAACGCTGAAGCAATTATGGAGACAGAAAAACAGAATAAGGAAAGTACATACACAAGACTACATTCTTCAACAGTTGGAGAAGAAAAGGATGAAGAGGACATGGAAAAAGAGGATAAGGAATCAAAAGAAGAGGTCTGCTTGTGCATAGAAGACGTTTTGGGTCCATACATTAAATTTTCTTCTCAACTTGAGTTTTCTGCTTACAGGACAAGAGCTCAGGCACAGAACACAAAGAGCAGAACTTTGACGCCAATCCAATGGAAGAAACAAAAGCAGAGTCTCTGATGGTTGAGGCAAAGCCAAAGCAGGAGTGCAACGAACAAGGTGCCACAAGAACCCCAGAAGAAACAACACGGGAGGTAACCAATGACGAGCTTGCTGAAAATTCCTCACTGCCACCAGTTTGTGATAATGGGACCAAAGTGGAAGTCTCAGTGAATGCTCCGTCAAAAGTTATGGAGGAAACAGAGGAGACAAGTCTAACAGAAGTAGAACCAGAAAAAAGAACACATTCAGACAGCCATGATCTAGATTCTGAAGAGAAAGGCCTCACAACAACAGAACAACAAGAGGCTAGATTAGATGATGTAGATATAACAGCAAAACTTCTAGAAGCCTCCAACTTTCGTGAGAATAAGAACATGCAGATCCTGCAAGCTTTTAAAGGTGGATCAGATGAAGCTGAAGAAGAAAAGGAGCATGATCGGCTGGATACAACCCATGGTACATTACAAGCAGAGGTTTCCACTTGTGGGATACTCCAAGATCACACATCAGAACAAAACCTCAGCAAGACAATTACAGTAAGTGAGACGACAGATGAGATGCCAGAGAAAGTTCAAGCCTCTTATGTCAAAGCAGAGTCTTCTTTAGCTGCCAAGGAAACAGATGCAAAGTTTCTGCAGGATGAAGATGAGTCCTTAGTTCCAAGAGAAGACTCTCATATGACGTTTATTGAAACAGAACATCAGAGCACAAGTGAAGAAGTTCAAGATGAAGAAGAGCAGCTGTACATGGATCCTGCAGTGAACGCTGGAGAAAGTACTATTGGGGCCAGAGAGGCAACAGACAAGAAGTCTCTACAGGTAGAAGATGAGCCCTTGGTTCCAAGAGAACATGCTCATATTGCGTCTATCAAAACAGAGGAGACTGAACTTGAAGAGGTTCAAGATGAAGATGAACAGCTGTACGCTGCTCCTGCAGTGAACTCTGGGAAAAGTACTATTCGCACTGCAGAGGAAACAGAAGAGAAGTCTCTGCAGGAAGGAGATGAGACCTCGGTTTTACAAGAAGACGCTCATGTATCGTCTGTCCAAACAGATAAGGAGAGTGCAAGTGTAGGAATTCAAAATGAAAATACAATACTTGCAGTGAATTATGAAGAAAGTTCTGTTGGCGCCACAGAGGAACAAGAAGAGAAGTTTCTGCAGGAAGAAATTGAGCCCCTGGTTCCAAGAGAAGGCGCTCATACAGCATATATCGACACAGAAAGGGAGAGTGCAATTCAAGAAATTCAGGACGAAGATCAACAGCTTTATAAGACTCCTACAGTGAACTCCAAAGAAAGTACTATTGGCTCTGTAGAGGAAACAGAAAAAGAGTTTCTGCAGCAAGTACATGAGCCCTTGGTTCTACGAGAAGACGCTCATGTGGCGCCTATGGAAACAGAAAAAGAGAGTGCGAGTGATGAAGTTCAAGATGAAGATAAACAGCTGTACACGTCTGAAGAAACTAGCACTGGCACTGAAGACGCAGAACTTCCAGAAAACACAAAAGCTAGTGAAGTAATGAATTGCAGTGAAACTGAAAGTACTATTGGCTCAACAAAGGAACAAGAAAAGAAGTTTCTGCAGGAAGAAGATGAGCCCTTGGTTCAAAGACAAGGGACTCATAATGCGTCTATTGAAGATGAGCCTTTGGTTCAAAGAGAAGGCACTCATACGGCGTCCATCGAAAGAGGAAAGGAGAGTGCAGGTGAAGAAGTTCAAGATGAAGGTCAACAGCTGTACAAGGCTCATGCAATGAACTCCAAAGAAAGTACTACTGTTGCAGAGGAAACAGAAGAAGAGTTTCTGCAGAAAGAAGATGAGCCCTTGGTTCTACGAGAAGACGCTCATGTTGTGTCATTAGAAACAGAAAAGGAGAGTGCAAGTGGAGGAGTTCAAGATGAAGATCAACAGCTGTACACGTCGGAAGGAATTTGTACTGGCGCTGAAGACACACAACTTCTAGAAAATATAAAAGCTATTGAAGTAGTGAATTGCAGTGAGACTGAAAGTATTATTGGCGCCACAAAGGAACAAGAAGAGAAGTTTCTGCAGGATGAAGATGAGCCCTTGGTACCAAGAGAAGGTCTCATATGATGTTTATTGAAACAGAACATCAGAGCACAAGTGAAGAAGTTCAAGATGAAGATCAGCAGCTGTACATGGATCCTGCAGTGAACGCTGGAGAAAGTACTATTGGCGCCAGAGAGGCAACAGACAAGAAGTCTCTACAGGAAGAAGATGAGCCCTTGGTTCCAAGAGAAGATGCTCATATTGCGTCTATCAAAACAGAGGAGACTGAACTGAAGAGGTTCAAGATGAAGATGAACAGCTGTACGCTGCTCCTGCAGTGAACTCCGGGAAAAGTACTATTCGCACTGCAGAGGAAACAGAAGAGAAGTCTCTGCAGGAAGGAGATGAGACCTCGGTTTTACAAGAAGACGCTCATGTATCGTCTGTCCAAACAGATAAGGAGAGTGCAAGTGTAGGAATTCAAAATGAAAATACAATACTTGCAGTGAATTATGAAGAAAGTTCTGTTGGCGCCACAGAGGAACAAGAAGAGAAGTTTCTGCAGGAAGAAATTGAGCCCCTGGTTCCAAGAGAAGGCGCTCATACAGCATATATCGACACAGAAAGGGAGAGTGCAAGTCAAGAAGTTCAGGACGAAGATCAACAGCTTTATAAGGCTCCTACAGTGAACTCCAAAGAAAGTACTATTGGCTCTGTAGAGGAAACAGAAAAAGAGTTTCTGCAGCAAGAACATGAGCCCTTGGTTCTACGAGAAGACGCTCATGTGGCGCCTATGGAAACAGAAAAAGAGAGTGCAAGTGAAGAAGTTCAAGATGAAGATAAACAGCTGTACACGTCTGAAGAAATTAGCACTGGCACTGAAGACGCAGAACTTCCAGAAAACACAAAAGCTAGTGAAGTAATGAATTGCAGTGAAACTGAAAGTACTATTGGCTCAACAAAGGAACAAGAAAAGAAGTTTCTGCAGGAAGAAGATGAGCCCTTGGTTCAAAGACAAGGGACTCATAATGCGTCTATCGAAGATGAGCCTTTGGTTCAAAGAGAAGGCACTCATACGGCGTTTATTGAAAGAGGAAAGGAGAGTGCAGGTGAAGAAGTTCAAGATGAAGGTCAACAGCTGTACAAGGCTCCTGCAATGAACTCCAAAGAAAGTACTACTGTTGCAGAGGAAACAGAAGAAGAGTTTCTGCAGAAAGAAGATGAGCCCTTGGTTCTACGAGAAGACGCTCATGTTGTGTCATTAGAAACAGAAAAGGAGAGTGCAAGTGGAGGAGTTCAAGATGAAGATCAACAGCTGTACACGTCGGAAGGAATTTGTACTGGCGCTGAAGACACACAACTTCTAGAAAATATAAAAGCTATTGAAGTAGTGAATTGCAGTGAGACTGAAAGTATTATTGGCGCTACAAAGGAACAAGAAGAGAAGTTTCTGCAGGATGAAGATGAGCCCTTGGTACCAAGAGAAGGTGCTCATATGATGTCTATGAAACAGAAAAGGAGAGTGCAAGTGAAGAAGTTCAAGATGACGATCAACAGCTGTACAAGGCTCCTGCAGTGAACTCCAAAGGAAGTAATATTGGCGCTGCAGAGGAAACCAAAGAAAAGTTGGTGCAGAAAGAAGATGAGCCCTTGGTTCCAAGGGAAGACGCTCATGTGGAATCTATCAAAACAGAAAAGGAGAGTGCAAGTGAAGAAGTTCAAGATGAAGATCAACAGCTGTACATGTCTGATGAAATCACTACTGGCGGGGAAGAATTAGAACTTCTACAAAATATAAAAGCTAGAGAAGTGCTAAATTGCAGTGAGAATGAAAGTACTATTGGAGCCACAGAGGAACAAGAAGAGAAGCTTCTGCACGAAGAAGACGAGCCCTTGGTTCCAAGCGAAAGCGCTCATACGGCGTCTATCGGAACAGATAATGAGAATACAAGTGAAGAAGTTCAAGATCAAGAACAACAGCTGTACAAGGCTTCTGCAGTGACCAAAGAAAGTATTATTGGGTCTGCAGAGGAAATAGAAGAAATGTTTCTGCAGAAAGAAGATGAGCCCTTGGTTCTACGAGAAGACGCTCATGTGGCGTTTATCGAAACAGAAAAGGAGACTGCAAGTGAAGAAGTTCAAGATGAAGATCAACAGCTGCACACATCTGAAAAAATTAGTACTGGCGCTGAAGACATAGAACTTCTACAAAATATAAAACCAAGTGAAGTAGTGCATTGCAGTGAGATTGAAAATATTATTGGCACGACAAAGGAACAAGAAGAGAAGTTTCAGCAGGAAGAAGATGAGCCCTCGGTTCCAAGAGAAGGCACTCCTACAGCGTCTATCGAAACAGAAGAGGAGAGTGCAAGTGAAGAAGTTCAAGAGGCAGATCAACAGCTGTACAAGGCTCCTGCTATGAACTACAAAGAAAGTACTATTGGCGCTGAAGAGGAAACAGAAGAAAAGTCGCTGCAGAAAGAAGATGTGCCCTTGGTTCTACGAGAAGACGCTCATGTGGCGTCATTTGAGACAGAAAAGGAGAGAGCAAGTGAAGGAGTTCAAGATGAAGATCAACAGCTGTACACGTTGGAAGAAATTAGTACTGGCGCTGAAGACACACAACTTCTACAAAATATAAAAGCTAGTGAAGCAGTGAATTGCAGTGAGACTGAAAGTACTATTGGCACCACAAAGGATCAAGAAGAGAAGTTTCTGCAGGATGAAGATGAGCCCTTGATTCCAAGAGAAGGCGCTCATATGGCGACTATCGAAACAGAAAAGGAGAGTGAAAGTGAAGAAGTTCAAGATGAAGATCAACAGCTGTACAAGGCTCCTGCAGTGAACTCCAAAGAAAGTACTATTGGCGCTGCAGAGGAAACAAAAGAAAAGTTTGTGCAGAAAGAAGATGACCCCTTGGTTCCAAGAGAAGACGCTCATGTGGAGTGTATTGAAACAGAAAAAGAGAGTGCAAGGGAAGAAGTTCAGCTGTACACGTCTGATGAAATTACTACGGGCGTGGAAGAAGCAGAACTTCTAGAAAACATAAAAGCTAGTGAAGTACTAAATTGCAGTGAGAATGAAAGTACTATTGGCACCACAGAAGAACAAGAAGAGAAGCTTCTGCACGAAGAAGACGAGCCCTTGGTTCCAAGCGAAGGCGCTCATACGGCGTCTATCGGAACAGAAAATGAGAATACAAGTGAAGAAGTTCAAGATCAAGAACAACAGCTGTACAAGGCTTCTGCAGTGACCAAAGAAAGTATTATTGGCACTGCAGAGGAAACAGAAGAAATGTTTCTGCAGAGAGAAGATGAGCCCTTAGTTCTACAAGAAGACGCTCATGTGGCATTTATCGAAACAGAAAAGGAGACTACAAGTGAAGAAGTTCAAGACGAAAATCAACAGCTGTACACATCTGAAAAAATTAGTACTGGCGCTGAAGACGTAGAACTTCTACAAAATATAAAACCAAGTGAAGTAGTGCATTGCAGTGAGAAGGAAAGTATTACTGGCTCCACAAAGGAACAAGAAGAGAAGTTTCCGCAAGAAGAAGATGAGCCCTTGGTTCCAAGAGAAGGCACTCATACAGCGTCTATCGAAACAGAAGAAGAGAGTGGAAGTGAAGAAGTTCAAGAGGCAGATCAACAGCTGTACAAGGCTCCTGCTATGAACTACAAAGAAAGTACTACTGGAGCTAAAGAGGAAACAGAAGAAAAGTTGCAGCAGAAAGAAGATGTGCCCTTGGTTCTACGAGAAGACACTCATGTGGCGTCATTTGAGACAGAAAAGGAGAGAGCAAGTGAACGAGTTCAAGATGAAGATCAACAGCTGTACACGTTGGAAGAAATTAGTACTGGTGCAGAAGACACACAACTTCCACAAAATATAAAAGCTACTGAAGTAGCGAATTGCAGTGAGACTGAAAGTATTATTGGCGCCACAAAGGTTCAAGAAGAGAAGTTTCCGCAGGACGAAGATGAGCCCTTGATTCCAAGAGAAGGCGCTCATATGGCGTCTATCGAAAGAGAAAAGGAGAGTGCAAGTGTAGAAGTTCAAGATGAAGATCAACAGCTGTACAAGGCTCCTGCAGCGAACTCCAAAGAAGGTACTATTGGCGCTGCAGAGGAAACAAAAGAAAGGTTTGTGCAGAAAGAAGATGACACCTTGGTTCCAAAAGAAGACTCTCATGTGGAGTCTATTGAAACAGAAAAGGAGAGTGCAAGTGAAGAAGTTCAAGACGAAGATCAACAGCTGTACACGTCTGATGAAATTACTACTGGCGTGGAAGAAGCAGAACTTCTAGAAAACATAAAAGCTAGTGAAGTAATAAATTGCAGTGAGAATGAAAGTACTATTGGCGCCACAGAGGAACAAGAAGAGAAGCTTCTGCATGAAGAAGACGAGCCCTTGGTTCCGAGCGAAGGCGCTCATACGGCGTCAATCGGAACAGAAAACGAGAATACAAGTGAAGAAGTTCAAGATCAAGAACAACGGCTGTACAAGGCTTCTGCAGTGACCACAGAAAGTATTATTGGCGCTGCAGAGGAAACAGAAGAAATGTTTCTGCAGAAAGAAGATGAGCCCTTGGTTCTACGAGAAGACGCTCATGTGGTGTTTATCGAAACAGAAAAGGAGACTGCAAGTGAAGAAGTTCAAGACGAAGATCAACAGCTGTACACATCTGAAAAAATTAGTACTGGCGCCGAAGACGTAGAACTTCTACAACATATAAAACCTAGTGAAGTAGTGCATTGCAGTGAGACTGAAAGTATTACTGGTGCCACAAAGGAACAAAAGAACTTTCCACAGGAAGAGGATGAGCCCTTGGTTCCAAGAGAAGGCACTCATACAGCGTCTACCGAAACAGAAAAGGAGAGTGCAAGTGAAGAAGTTCAAGAGGAAGATCAACGGTTGTACAAGGCTCCTGCAATGAACTCCAAAGAAAGTACTATTGGCGTTGCAGAGGAAACAGAAGAAAAGTTGCTGCAGAAAGAAGATGTGCCCTTGGTTCTACGAGAAGACGCTCATGTAGTGACATTTGAAACAGAAAAGGAGAGTGCAAGTGAAGGAGTTCAACATGGAGATCAACAGATGTACACATCTGAAGAAATTAGCACTGGCGCTGAAGGCACAGAACTTCTAGAAAATATAGAAGCTAATGAAGTAGTGAATTGCAATGAGACTGAAAGTACTATTGGCGCCACAATGGAACAAGAAGAGAAGTTTCCGCAGGAAGAAGAAGAGCCCTTGGTTCAAAGAGAAGGTGCTCATATCGCGTCTATCGAAACAGAAAAGGAGAGTGAAAGTGAAGAAGTTCAAGATGAAGCTCAACAGCTGTACAAGGCTCCTGCAGTGAACTCCAAAGAAAGTACTATTGGTGCTGCAGAGGACATAAAAGAAAAGTTCCTTCAGAAAGAAGATGATCCCTTAGTTCCAAGAGAAGATGCTCATGTGGAGTCTATTGAAATAGAAAAGAAGAGTGCACGTGAAGGAGTTCAAGATGAAGATCAACAGCTGTACATGTCTGAAGAGATTACTACTGGCGTGGAAGACGCAGAACTTCTAGAAAACATAAAAGCTAGTGAAGTAGTGAATTGCAGTGTGACTGAAAGTACTATTGGCGCCACAGAGGAACAAGAAGAGAAGTTTCTGCAAGAAGAAGACAAGCCCTTGGTTCTGAGAGAAGGCACTCATATAGCGTCTACAGGAAAAGAAAAGAAAGCTGTAAGTGAAGAAGTTCAAGATGAAGGTCAACAGCTGTACGAGGCTCCTGCAGTGAACTCCAAAGAAAGTACTATTGGCCTTGCAGAGGAAACAGAAGAAAAGTTTCTGCACGAGGCCTTGGTTGTACAAGAAGAAGCTCATGTGGCGTCTATCGAAACAGAAAAGAAGAGTGAAAGTGAAGAAGCTCAAGATGAAGATCAAGAGGTTTACAAATCTGAAGAAATTACTACTGGCGCTGAAGATGCAAAACTTCTGAAAAACATAAAATCTATTGAAGTAGTGAATTGCAGTGAGACTAGAAACTTGAAGACTCTCGAAGACGAGAAGTCATTGAGTGCTGAATTGGAAAAGGAAAACTATGAAGACCACAACCCTTTCAATGACTCCTCTAGATGTGATGAAGCATGTGATACCTTTACAGCCACCGGAAACACTACTCTAGAACAGGAGGATGCTACTAGAAACTATCACAGTAGCTTAAAGGAAGACATAAAGACAGATGAAGTACTCGAGGTAAAAACATATAGCAAAGGAACTCAATATTCTGAAATGGAAACAGCATGCACTTCAGAAGCAGTATAATACCACACCTTATCTGTTCTATGGTAGCTGATGCCAAAATCAAATCAAAGAAAGAAACTAAAGTCCTCATGTCTGATCAATCCAGTCATTAACATGAGCAGTGCCAACGGTATGATTTGACTGCTTGATGAGGCTTAGGAACGTACCTTTTGCCTAATATTGAGACAGCAGCTAAATGAGATTCTACACGTGACCACAACTGGGATAACTTACTAGGAATTCCGAACAGGTTTTAAAACAGCATGTCATTAAATAAAATGGACTCCTCTAGATCCCACCATAAAATTTCTCCTTTCAGTTCTAACCATGCAGACCCTTTAACTCATGACTTCTTTTTCTGGAGCAGAACGTTGAACTAGCTCAACCGCCTGAACAACACAGCTCAGCCAACGATTCAGTAGGTGAACATCAAAGCAATGAGGTAATCCTTGAAACCAACAAGACCAAGACTGATGACTGCAGCAACAGCATAAAGGATCAGAGTTTGGAGTCAACCGGAGAAAAGATAGAGGGGAAAAACTGTCAAAAAAGTGGAAAGGAGATGAATGAGGAAGTTAAACCAATGTTAGATGCCAAAAATCAGATCAACGAAGCACAAGATGGGATTGAGACAATCAAAGACGTGATTTTGACTCAAGAGGTCTGTCAGGAGAAAAACCATAGTTACAGATAGCTTTCTATTAATTTAGCTTATTCAAAGTTCCATTTACAAAATTGAAATTACGCATGCTGACAGCTTTCAAAGGGGATCGAGAAAAATAAGGAAAGTGAAACCATCAAAGAACAGATCATCAAGGAAGAGAATCGTGGTACAGAACTTCAAAAGAAATCAACGGCAGATGAAATAGTAAACAAGGTAAGCCTAAAACTAACAGAAGTCAGAAATATTTGAAACTTTCTCGCATTTTCCGTACTTTTCAATTCGTCGACAATGAACCTGCAATCTGATTTATCAAACAGGCAGCAGATTCATATCCAGTAGCCAATATGAATCTTGAAGCAGCAAACTTGCAGGCGGCAGAAAATCTGAATTTGGTGTCAGAAGCAGCAGATAACTATGACGAGAAGACAGATACTCCACCAGTACAACTTGTAATGGAGGAAGAAAACGCGAAGGATGTTCAGCCATATGATGCTGCTTCAGATGAAAAGAGTCCAGGAATCAAGATAGTTCAAACTATTCCACAAGAACAAGAAACCAACAATGAGAAGCTTGAAGAAACCTCTGGCGTGGTATCTCAACTCATGGCAGAACTGAAAGAGCGTGCAATCTTAGAAAAGCCAAATTTTGATGAAGTTGAGGAAGTCAAAACTTCTGATGCACTATCCAAGTCCAACAAGCAGGAAGTTGGAACTGAAATATCTGGGGAAAGCCCAACAGTCGAAAAAACCGACACTGGGAGAATCGAAGAAGTACATGAAGTTCTTGAGACCACATCTGAAAGCAAAGATCTCATTGGTGAAGCAGTTAGCGAATGCCACACAGTCTCCAATCAGACTCTCCATGCTAGGAGTTTACAAGACCGACTTCAGAGTCCATCTGATGCACAGGACAGTGAAAGTACCTCCATAGTTGAGAATAGTGAAGATGAGAGCAAAAGGAAAGATGAACTTCAAGTGAATCAGAATCTAGATTGTTCTTTTGGCATTGGCACAGGTAGTAAAGAAGAGATATGCTTTGAGAAGGAAAACACTGTTGATTTTCAGTCTTCCAGATTAAAACTCAAAGTCGTTAAAGACGAACAGGATGACAATCCAGATGAAAAAATGGAGGACATCATAGCCCTAGGAGGAGATGGAGCTTTAGTTCCTGAAGAAATGGTCTTTAAGAGTAAACATTCTGATTCTCCGTCAGAAAGTGAGAAAAACATTGAACTCGAAAAGCCCATGAAGTACATTTTGCATGAGAGTCCAAAAGCAGTTGCTTCAGATTCACGGAACAGTGACAAGGAACCTGAGGATTTGCTCAACCCTCCTTCAACATTCGAGAAGACAGAAATGAAGGATGAGCATATCGGGGCATTAACAACTAAATTGAAGCATGAAGAAAACCAGAAAGCGGAAACAAATGAAGCAAATAGAACCTTAGAGAAGGAGCTTTCAAGTGAAAAGGTGACAGAAAAAACTATTCAAATTGTATATACGTATGTGCTTCATCTACTGGATTACAATGCTTTACTGTAATAACGCTATTAACTGGATAGAACTAAAACAGACAATCAAGGAAAAGAAAGTTGCCACAAACTGCTAGTTTCTCCGTATTAGATGAAAATCAGAAAGTGGCGTCATGAAAATATATGAAACTTTGATACCACGAAAAATGCAATTCACGTTCAAGAGCCCAGGAAGAATTCATAACGATTATGTCTTTCTTTGTAACCCTTTGTATAATGCTGAGCTTTATCCGTGATACAGTTGTCTGGGGAACTTCAAAGGGCTGGTGAGAACGATAAGACACAAATTACTGCTGAAGGCAAGGCTGACGAGTGCGCTTACCAAGATTCAACTCAGGATGCAAGCGTCGATGAGACACTTCCACGAGAAGCAAAGGAAGATCAGTATGCCGACCTTCACAAACTTAGTGTTGACGTGTTCGGAAGAGACACAGATGCAGAATCTATGGCTCTAAATGATGAGGTCAGATAGTGTTAAGATCTTCATATCTGCTTCTTTAATATTTTCTTTTTCCTTGTTGGTTCAATGAAGTACATGATGTAAAGAAAACTGCTTCAACTAAACAAACAGCATCTGGTGTTATTTTCATCTTGCTACTATAACTTCATAAATTGCAATCTGCCAAAACAGAAGCCATGTTCAGATCCAGAACCCGTGGAGAATATTGAAGCAAGAGATTCCAGTGCGAGCGCAGAGAAACCACAGCCAGCAGAAGACATCAAGTGTGATTCAGATTCATCTTCAATTGCAGAAGCACCAAAAGAAGAAATAAAGAACATCACCGAGTTGCCTATCAACGTTGCTAGCTCAATATATGACGTGTCAGAAGAAGATCTTCAAGAAAACATAGACAATGCAGATAGATATGATGATAAGACAGATCCTGCACCTGTAGAAGATCCAAGCTTGGAGGAAACACAGCTAGATGACAAGTCTGCAACGGACATCAATGTTACATCTGATGACAAGAGTCCAGAAGGGGAAACAACTCATACCGTTTCACTGGACGACATTGATGTTGTGAAGCTTAAGAAGACCTCGGGCATGGTATCTCAATGCATTACAACAGTACACGAACAGGAAGGCAATCAGAGTGTGAAAACCGTAGAAAATTCAGATGTAGATGAAGCTGAAAAGGTTGGCCAAGATCAAACCTAAACTTGTATTTACTGCATAAGTTTATCACATGATTTGTTCATTAGTGATGTTATTCCTCTTGAAAGGCCGAAGAAAGACAAAATATTAATGAACACGATGTCAAGGAAGAAAGCTGCACCACAGAGCTTCAGTCGGCATCAAAATCAGAGGAAGAGAGCTGCACCGGAAAACTTCCAGTGGCATCAAAATTAAATAAAGTCGTTGACAAGGTCAGCTTACACCAAGGCAAAGATATTTCAAAAGTTCTCACTTATTGTTCTTTCTCCTCTAATCTACTTGAATATATTTCATTTGTCAAACAGATTGGAGGTACCAATCCAAAACCCACTTTGAATACCGGAGCAACAGATTGCTATGACAACACAGAGACATTGAAATTGGAGTCTACAGGAAATTTAATATGGGAGACAGAAACGTCCTCTAACCTGGAAGCACCCGTAGAAGAGATTAAGAAAGACATTGGTAAGCCTATCAACGTCACCAGCTCAGCACTTGAGGAATCAGAAGGAAATATAGGAGAAGAGTACGTAGATGAAGTAGATGAACGCAAAGACAGGACGGACACAAAGCCAATAGTAAAGGTAACAGAAGAAACAAGCTCTGAGGAAGTTCAGCTAGCTGAAAAGTATACAGCAGATTCTGACACTGCTTCAGAAAAGGTCAGTCAGGACAGAATCCAAATTTACACGCTAATTTTTAGACTTGTTAGTTGAAGCTTTAATTCACCGTGGAACTTATTCCTGTTGAACAGACGGTTGGGGAGCTTGAAAAAGTTACGGAAAGAGGTAATATCAGTGAACATCACACAAAGGAAGAGAGTTGCTTCATGGAGCTTCAGTTGACATCACAATTAGAAGAAGAGAGTTGCACTCGAGTTTTTGAAACGGCTTCAAACTCAGATAAAGATGGTCATGAGGTAAGCTTAACATTTACACAAGGCAAATATATTTCATAAAGTTCTCACTTGTTGCTATTTTGATCTTTCCACCACAACTTACTTGAAACTTCCATTTGTCATACAGTTAAAAGAAACCAATCTACAACCCATTCTGAATATTGAAGCAACAGATTCGAGTGAGAACGCAGAAACAGTGGAACTAGAGTCTGTTGGAAAATACATATGCGAGACGGAAGCAACTTCAAATGTGAAAGAACCAGAAGAAGAAATTAAGAAAGATGTCGAAAAGCTTATCGATGTTACCAGAGCAGTCGCTGAGGAGTCAAAACAAAATCCAGAAGAAGGAAGCATTGAAAGAGATATGTGCAAAGATGAGATAGATACTGCACCATTAACATTGGTCACAGAAGAAACAAGCTCTGAGGAAGTTCAGCTAGCTGGAAAGTCTGCAAGGGATTTTGACAGTACTAAAGAAAAGGTCGGTCAGGATACAAACCAAATTTAAACGTAATTTTTATTTTGCTTTAATTCAGCAACGACTTTGATCACCATTGAATATTTTCTGTTACACAGATGGCTTGGGAGCTGGAAAAGGCTGAAAATATAAATGAACAGAATACCAACGCAGAGAGTTTCACTACAGAGCTACAGTCAACAACAAAATTAGAAGAAGATAGTCGCACTAGAGAACTTCAAAGGGCATCACAATCAGATGAAAATGGTCACAATGTAAGCCTAACATTTACTCAAGGGAAACATATTTCAAAAAGTTCTGAGTCTGGCATTTCGTTCTTTCCACCATAATTTACTTAAAACTTTCATCTGTCAAACAGATGATAGACGCCAACCAACAAACCACTGTAAATCTTGAAGCAACAGGTCCCAGTGATAACCAGGTAACAAGGACACCAGACTCTGCAGAAAAATTCACCGGTGAGACAGAAGCATCTTTTCCTACGAAGCATGTCAACCTGACCAGTGCAGTGGTTGAGGAGTCGAAGGAAAGTATTCGACAAGAAAAGATAGAAGTGGATTCTTTCAAAGACAAGGGGAAAGCGGCAGCAGTATCACTGTTTACAGAAGAAACAAGTTTTGAGGAAGTTCAGCTACCCGACAAGTCTCCAAGGGATTTTGACACAATTTTGGAAAAGGTTGGTCAGCATATAAACCATCTATCGTGATTTTGCATAAGTAAATGATTTCATTCCAGTTTTAATTTCTATAACTAAGAGTGAACAGAATATCAAGGAAGAAAGTTGCACAATACTAGAAGAAGAGAGTGACACTGCAGAACTTCAACTGGCATTGAGATCAAATGAAAATGGTCACAAGGTAAGCTCAACATTTACACAAGGTAAAAATATTTTACATAGTTCTCACCTGTCAGTACTTTGTTCTTTACTTGAAACTTTCATCTGTAAAACAGATAAAAGACACCAACCCACACAGCATGGTGAATACTGAAGCAACAGATTCCAGTGAAGTCACAGATTCAGCGAAGCCAGAGTCTGCAGAAAACCTTATGTTCAAGACAGAAGCATCTTCCGCATTGAAAACACCAGAAAAGGAGACCAACGTTCAGGATCCTATCAATATCACCAGCTCAGTATTCAAAGAGTCAAATGAAGACATCAAAGAAATAAGCATTGAAATAGATACATGCAAGGACAAGGGGGATACTGCAGCAGTATCAACGGTAACAGAAGAAACAAGCTTTGAGGAAGCTCAGCTAGCCGAGCAGTCTCCAAGAGATTTTGACACAACACCAGAACAGGTTGGTCAGGACCTAGAACACATATTTCACGTGATTTTGAATTTTCATCAATTTAGCAAAGTTTCTATTTGTTGCTAAACTAATTCCTGTTACACGCCAGGCGCCTGGGGAGCTTAAAAAAGCTGAGGGAGGAGAAAGTACTAATGAGCAAAATATCAAGGAAGATATTTACACGACAGAGCTTTATCCTAAATCACGATCGGAGGAAGAGGGTTGCTCTAATGTCCTTCAAATGCCATCAGAATCAGATGAAATTGGTCAAGAGGTCAGCTTAAGTTTTACAAAGAGTAAAAACTCAATTGTTGCTATCTTGTTCTTCAACCATATTATACTTGAAACTTTCATCTCTCAAGCAGATAAAAGACACCGACCCACACCCCATTGTGGATATTGAAGCAACGGCTCCCAGTGAGAAGGCAGAAACAAGGAAACCGGAGTCTGCAGAAAACTTCACATGCCAGACAGAAGCATCTTCTGAAGTGAAAGAACCAGAAGAAGAACTTAATGATGACATTGAGGAGACTATCAACGTCACCAGTGCAGTAGTTGAGAAGTCTAAAGAAGATACTGGAGAAGGTAACATAGAAGTGGATACATGCAAAGATAAGGTGGATACATGCAAAGATAAGGTGGATACTGCACCAGTAGCACTGCTAACAGAAGAACTAAGCTTTGAGAAAGTTCAGCTACCTGAGAAGTCTCCAAGGGATTTTGACACAACTACAGAAAAGGTCGGTATACATACTTTTGATTTTGTGTTAATCTAATAAAATTCACGACTTGTGGAGAGGAAGGAGGGGTTTACCTACTCGACCGCTCCAACAAAAAGACAGCTAGCTACTGATCTGATTTCGGCTTTGAGCACCGATTTGATTGACTTGGCATCTCCTAAAGATGAATTGTCTCTTTATTATCTGGCGTGACCTCAACAGTTTGGAAGATACCTTGAGAAAAGGTTTTAGCACCGGTGTATCCTATATGCACTCAAGTTATTCGTAGTATCCCAATGGTGTAAGGCTGTCGACTTATTGGGAGAAAGGCGGAAGATTCATTTATCACACCATATATAAGAAAAGACTAAATTGACTGCATCACTGCCGGCTCGCTTCCTGCTTCTGGCTAGCTTTTAGATCTGCTTAGCCGGGATAGAAGAGTAGTTGGTGTGTTGGAAGGACTGGAAATTTCGTAAATCAATGCCGTTGAAAGCGAGTAGTTGATGCCGACCGATGATCGAAGACAATTGCTGGATCGGCTCGGATAAACATCTAAAGTGGTTCCGGACTGGTCAATGCAAGAACTAAAAATAAGAGACCCAGATCTCCTTTGAAATATAAAGATCATTCATACATAGCATAGTCCAACCGAACCCACTTAAATGTTAAGTTCACCTTTTTGAGTAATTCCTTTTACAGGTGGTTTGGGAGCTTGAAGAAACTGAGGAAAGAGAAATTATGCATGAAGAGAATATCAAGGAGGATAGTTCCGCTAAGGAGCTTCATTCGACATCACTAACAGAGAAAGAGAGCTGCAGTAAAGAACTTCAGATGTCAACAGATTCAGATGAAAATGGTCAAGAGGTCAGCTTAAACTATATTCAACAGGCAAAACTATTTCAAAAAGGTTTCAATTCTTGCTATTTTGTTATTTCTACGATCATTTACTTACAATTTCTATCTGTCATACAGAGTATGAGCACCAATTCTCGACCCACTGTGAATAGTGAAGCAACAGATTCTAGTGAGGAAGCACAAATGATTACACCAGAGCCTGCAGAGAAATTCATATGCATAACAGAAGAATCCTCTAAAGTGAAAGAACCAGAAGAAGAGATCAAGGAAGACGTCGAGAAGCCTATCAGCATTGCCAGTGCAGTAGCAGAGGAGCCAAAAGAAATTAGTGGAGAAGAAAACATGGATGTAGATACATGCAAAGACAAGACAGATACTGCAACAGAAACGCTGGTGACAGAAAAAAAAAGCTCTGAGGAAGTTCATTTAGCTGACAATTCGCTAAGAGATATTGACACTACTTCAGAAAAGGTCGGTCAAACTTTTATGTAAAATTGTCTTGCATCAACATATCAATCGTTTTCTTCGGTAATGACGTTACTCCTACTGAACAGGCGGTTGGCAAATATAATGGAACTGGGCAAAGAAATATTATCAATGGGCAAAATGTCAAGGAAGAGATATGCACTATAGAGCTTCAGTCATCAAGATTAGAAGAAGAAAGTTGTCCTAGAGAACTACAAATGGCATCAAACTCAACTGAAAGATTCAATGAGGTCAGATTAATATTATGAAAACGAAAACATGTTTGAAAAAAAGATCTCGCATGTTGCTACTGTTGCTCTTTCTACCATATTGAATTTGAGACTTTCAACTGTCAACCAGATAATAGATACCAGTGCACAGCCCGTTGCAAATGTTGAAGCAACCGATTCTAGTGAAAGCACTGAAACAATGAAATCAGAGTCTGCAAAAATAGTCATATTGGAGATGGAAGCATCTTCTGATGGGAAAGCACCAGAAGACGAAATTAGCAAAGGCTCGAGAAGCCCATTGACGTCAACAGCTCAATATCTGACAAGCTGAAAGAGATTATTGGTCTAGAGGACATAAAAGAAGTAGATGCATGCAAAGACAAGAGGGATTCTGCAGAAGTAACACTGGTAACAAAAGAAACAAGCTGGGAGGAAGTTCAGCTGGCTGACAAGTCGATAGGCGATTTTGAAACTACTTCAGATGACATGGGTCCAGAAATTGAAACAACTCATACTGGCCAACAATTTGAAGAGGACTCTGGCAAGGTGTCTCAAGTTATTACAACAGTGAGAGAAAATACAGGAAAGGAGAAACTGAATCTAGAAAGGTCAGCTGAAATTGAAGTTGAAGAATCGAAAAGGGAAGAGGAACCTCTAGTAAATGAGAGCTTAGAGTGTTCTTCCACCACCATTAGTAATCAGGATCCATGCTTGCAAATGGAAAAGCATAGGGAACTTGAAGCTTCAAATATAGAGCTTGAACTCATTGAAGACAAACAGAATGATAATCCAGACGAAGTACAAAATGAGGAAAGCACACCTCCAGAAGAAGCTACACCAGTAGAGCTCCAAGAAAATCTTTCTATGATCATATCTGCTGGTTCTCCACCTGAAGGTGAGGAAAGCATGGAACCCATCCAGTGCAGTTTGGAGGATGAAGGCAAAGCCATTCCCATCATAAAATTTGAGAAGACTGAAGAGGCTCTTGTATCTTTGCCCGATACGGACATGCCTGAAGCACTAGAGAAATCAGAAGAGAAAGAAATGAAGGTAGAGGATCTCAGGGTTGCAACAACGGAATCAAGGGCTGAAGAAAGCCAGACTGAAAAACCATTTGAAGCAGATGAAACCATTAAGAATGAGTTTTCAAAGGAAAAGGTCAGACAAAAAAAGGAATTTTTTTCATTTGCACCTGCCTCATCTCTTTGTTTTTCTTTTTGTCTTGCTTTGTTTACTTTAAGCCTATTGACTAAGGAAAAGAAAAACAGGCTACAGAGGATAAGGAAGTTGTCATAGGTGAGGAGAAGCCAAAGCACACACCTAGTGAATCAACGAATGATGCAACTGATTTGACAGAAGCTATGAATCTGAAAGATCAAGAAGTTTCTGCACACATGCTAGGCCATTTATCTGCAACAAAACCTTTACAGGAAGACATACCAAATAAAGCAAATGAGAATACTGTGGATGAGAAACATCCTGGTTCCATATCTGCCAATGAAACACCAAATGGAGCGAGCGTACCACAAGGAAGCTGCATAAAAGAAGAGGGAGAATGCATAAAAGATGAGGTAAATAAGAATATTATATATAAATCCAATGGAAGGACCATAGATGACCCAGAGAGCTTGACAGGCACTCTTTTGCAGGAAAAAGAAGAGCACTCAAGTAGAGAAAGGAAGATGACGGTTAATGAAGCTGAGATACACGATGCTGTAACTACAAACAAAGATGGGGAAATTCAAGATGCGAGTGTGAAGCTTAATGTTTTGTCTCATATCAACGATTCAGGCATACAGATTCAAGAAAAACATATAACCATGGGTCTTGCAAATGCCAGTGAATTCACTCAAGATATACAAAAGCAAGAAAAAGCTTCTCTTCTTACGTTAGATAAGCAGATTCCAGATCAACCAGATTCAAATGAAAGCAGAAAGGGCATTGAAAGCAAATATGTTCCACTACCACAACAGGACCCAACCACAAAAGGCTACCAAACTAAGGCAGAAGAACTGAAACCTGAAAATGCTTCCGTGGCTGGAGCAGAAGCCAAAGAACCAGAATACAGAGAAGAGACAAGAACTGCTAGTGAACTCAAAACAGAGAATCCCATGAGGGACTCGGCTAAGATTCCAGCGTTCGACCTCCTGCAAGGCTCCACAAAAGGAACCTCAAAGGTGGATGAACACATGATTGAGGAGAAAGAACCAACAGAGAACAAAGAAGAACTGCACGCTGACAAAGCAGAAGCAGCAAAACTTACAGAAGCAATGACAGATGAAGACAATGATGGAGAAGAGGAAGGAGATGAAAACAGAAAGCTGGACTCTGGTTCTGATGCTCCAGTCATGGTAGAATCCTCAAGAGATATAGATGTCAATATTGCTGCTCAAAAGAAACATCACAACATACTGTCAAGCGTTGGATCAAAAGTCAAGCATTCAATCGCCAAGGTGACTAAAGCCATCACTGGTAAGTGTGTTCATCCAAATCCACCATCATCGAAAGAGAGTACAAAAACAGGCGACCTCCGCCATTAAAGGGCAGTTTCATGGCTTGCCTAACACGAATATTTTAGGAACACATAGGAGCTTGTTACCAGTTTCATGTTGCTAAAAGTCCCGAAGATCCTAATGCTGGTGTGCTTTATGTTTATAATCAGTTTTTGAGTGAAATGGTGAAATACCTGCTGTCATCGCAATATTATCGATTTTTATGTTGTGCAGTACGTTGAACAGGGCAACTGTCCATCAGCCTGATTACATGATCAAAAGGAGATGTGCAACGAGAAATACTGACAGAAAGTGCCACACTGCATATATTAGAAAAATTAAACACGCATGAATGTGCATGACCAACACGTACATCGGGAATAAAATAGCAAATAAAAAAGATTAATGAGCAGAAAGTCAGAAATCATAAACTGAAATACTGTCACTTTGCTTGGGCAAAACCATATTATGATCTCGAGGAAAATAATATGGAAAACTGTCAGCCACACGACATAAACTTATCTATGAACCGAGGGTTTCGAAATTGATTTCAACGAAAGGAAAACGTAACAAATTGCTACCTAGACATCTTCATAGAACTTTGCAGCCGAAATATTTAAGAACATCAATATGGTCTAGAAAGCCAAAACAGGGTGAGAGAGTACACAAATGGCCCCTCGCCTTAAATCATTCAAAAGGACGCTCAATTGGTGAACCACGTTGATTCATGCAGGTAAGTCGATACCCCATGCCGGTGTAACTATAGTCTTTCGGTGAGTTCCCTCGGACAGAATACCAAGATTCTACACCTCCGCTAACCCCTCAAATTTCTTCTTCGCCAGCCTCGAAACGAACTATAACATAACAAGATTATCAAGAAAGAAGTTTACTGAATGTCTGTACAGAGTTCCGCCGACAAGCTTAATCAACTAGCCACTGTTGCATGATGTAATTAAATTAGCAGGACTACATCTATAACTCTGATCACTAATCAAGTAAACTTAAGGCTAGTAACTACAAACTGAAAGGTTTCCATTATGATTATGAGCAAGAAAAGAGCCCCAATAGATTCAAGTACAATGTCAATGAGAATTAACAAATTGCTGCAGTTATCGGAAACATAGTTGCGGAAAGAGGATTACCGAAAAAGAGCGGAGGGAGAAGCTGGCATTCAATCCGTATGATAGATAACCTTCAGTTACCTTTCAAGAATCATCAGTTGCCGCTTCTTGAGAGTCCGAATTTTTTTGTCGCTAATACCTTTTCTTGGCAACCAACAGAAAGCGATTGTAGGTAACTTGGAACCCTTCCGATTGCGCACTCTTTTAAGATGAAATTGTGGGCTGGCACATTGTTGGGCTTTGACTTTTTTGTTTCTGCGCCGGTAATCAATAGTTTTTTTGTTGACTTGTTTTTATTAATAGCATGGAGATCTCACCGATTTTACCATTATTATTATTATGAGTTAACGTGGCATACGAAGCATGTGTAAATATAAATTTAGTAATATAAATTTTATTAAATAAATCAAACATCACGTATAAGTATGTATTATCATATTTGATAAAATGAATTCTAAATTGTAAAAAATAAACATGTCTTTGTAAGTAATTATTTACTATTTAAATTTTAATTTTGTGTCATTTTAAAAAAAAATTCAAAAAAAAATGTCAAGTGTCAACATTCTAGATAATTAATTATCGTGGCAGACACAAAGCGTGCACAAAAATGAAGTTAGTATATGATAGTTTATAAAAACAAACTTGGCCTTTAGAATATTTTGACTATATTTTTAATAAATTTTAAAAGGTCCCATGTGCAATAATGAAATTGTTTAAAATTTGTTAAAAAAATCAAGCATAATATATAAGTGCTTTAAAATATAAAAAGCAAACATGTTTTTAAGATAGTTAATTACTATTTAATGCTTTTGTTTTGTGTTATTTTTTAAGAAATTTCTCATAATGCCAAGTGTCACCATTGTAAATAGTTAATTGCATAACACTAAAGAGGTGTTATACTAAAAGTGATTCCCGTTTAAAATTATATTATAAATTATAAGTGTTATACTATGTAAGGCCACTCAACCATCCAATTCATTTCCCAAGTTTTTTTCATCTCTCTACTGTGATATTGAATTAGTAATTTCATTATTGAGTGAAGTTTACGACGGGTATCCTATTAAATAAAGCTTTCGGTTAACAGAATTAAACTCTTGAATTTTCTTTAACACTTGTCTCGATATTCTTATTAAACATAAAAATTTGCATGTCCCGTAAAGATACGCACGTGATTCACGCGCATGTTATATATAAATCACGTTAAATACTGCATCCACGTGTTTTTGGACTAAAAGTGGACGACTAAATCAATATATTTTCGCTACACCTGCACGAGCGATCCTAAACGTCATTGGCCCAACCGGAATGCCAATAGGACCGTCCTTTGGGAAAACCCACGTCTATTAAACTGCAGGGGGTGATAAGATACCCGTGCTCTACATCTCTCTGAACTGTCACAGTTCAAGTTTGCAAGCTCTAGCATAGTGGAAACCATGCTTGAGCCAAGCCGTGATTCTCTCCTGAGAACTTTGCTTGGATATAGAAACTTTTTGAAGTCATGATATTAAATTGGTCCCAAAGAAACCTTAAAACATGGCTGAAACAGCTCTCTAAAACAATATTAATTTGAAAAGGTGGCAACCGCAAAACCTAGGAATTTGTTGCTATGGACCATAAAACTGATAACAAGAGTAGATGCCTTTAGTAACAACTGTTCAGTGTTTTTAGGTTCTTGTTTGACATAAACCTGGTGCATTCATTGGTTTTTTTTTTTGGAGTAAAATGTCCTTTTATTTCATGAAAGCTCAAATCACCGTACAAGAGTATATATCTTAGTCT
This sequence comes from Escallonia herrerae, assembly GCA_033070095.1. NCBI lineage: Eukaryota > Viridiplantae > Streptophyta > Magnoliopsida > Escalloniales > Escalloniaceae > Escallonia > Escallonia herrerae. The sequence continues at coordinate 240,275 of JAVXUP010000282.1, forward strand.
TGGCTATTTACTGTAGCATGATTACAAGGTATATTGAAAAAATTCATCTACTTATCTATTAAGCTGTTAGAATGTATTCAGGGAGTCCCCATGCATGACATAGCTGCTTGTTTAAGTTGTGGGCAGGAGATTTCTTCCAGCTTAGCATCCTATGTTTAATCATCTGCTGGATTTTCTGGAAGCATACTTCCTCTGGCTTTTACTCTTGCTTGAATATTCTCAAGTTTCTCTCATTCCAAATGGTATAAACTGTGACTGCCAACGCCAGTTTCCTTAGTCTAGCAGAGAAGCTTTTCCCTCTGAACATACATGAAGCCTGGTTTAGTAGTTGTTGTCAATTCATCAATGGTAATCTAATTAGCAGCTTCTGAAATACCATGTGCCACAGGTTCGTAGCAAAATTGCATTGCACAAATAAGTGGCTTCCTGTTTCCTTTTCAACATTGCACATAGAGCATCCATCTTCTGTGGTGTAGTTCTAGGCTTTCAATTTATCCCTAGTTCTCAGACCCCTTTTACATAGCATCCATAAAATTAGAGCACATCTAGGGATATGGTCAGGGAACCATAATAGCTTCCACCAGGGAGCTATATTAGCAGAGTATCTGAGCTCCTCCCAGGCAGAGTTAATGGTGAATTTCCCATTCCTTTGCAGATTCCACCATATTTTATCCTTAGTATGCACCTGAGGCATAGCTAGTCCAGTTATTTCTTCTTTCCATTTCCTCATAGCTTGTGATCTTACTTGAGGTATTTGCCAAGAGCCATTAGTTATAATAGTTGCTACCTTGCTATTTATAGGTAGTCCAGAGTCATAGATCATTCTTTGGCCAAATTTCTCTAATAAAGGCCCTCTTGGCATCCAATTGTCCAGCCACAGCCATGTATTTGTTCCATCACTAATTTTGTATGATATGTGGGACTTCATCATAGTCCTAAGCTTCAACTGTTTGCACCAGCTCCATGATAAGTCTGCAGGAGCCTTGAAGGTCTAGAAATGGTGTTGTTTTATGATGTAAGTATGACACCATTTCACCCAAAGTGAGTCTTTCTTGCTAGCAAGGTCCCATTTATGTTTACAAATAGCTGCCTTATTCCATTCTTCCAGCCTTTTTAAGCCTAAACCACCTTCATTCTTTGGGAGACAGAGGTCTTTCCAAGCTACCTTAACTTTAGTGCACTTTACCTCCTTCCCATGCCATATGAAAGCTCTAATTTTAGCTTCAATCTAATGGATAATACTCTTTGGCAGTAGAAACATAGAGCACCAGTAGACTTGCATACTGAATAGCACTGAGCTAGCCACTTGAACTCTTCCTGCATAAGATAGGTGCCTTGTAGCCCAACAGTTGATCCTCTTTGTGAGTTTCTCTATTAATATCTGGCAATCCTTTGATTGTAGTTTAGTAGAAATCAGTGGGACACCAAGGTAAGTGACTGGGAGCTCCCCCTTTGAAATTTCAAGGATTCGGAAGATTTGGGTTGCAATACTGTCATCCACTCCAGCCATGAAAATTGAACTTTTTTGCAGATTAGTGCTCAGCCCAGAGAACTCACCAAACTCATTAATAGCTTGTTTGACCCTTGTGACTGAGTGAGGGTTAGCAGCTGATAGTATGAACAAGTCATCTGCAAAACCTAGATGGTTGATATGTAAGTCTTTGCATTTTGGATGGAATTTGAAATCATCTTGGGCAGTGTATTCATCCAACATCCCAGAGAAGGCCTCCATAACCAATAAGAATAGATAAGGGGAAATTGGATCCCCTTGTCTAATCCCTTTTGCACTAGAGAAATATCCCTCCATTGAGCCATTAAGATTTATTGAAAACTTGGCAGTATTGAGGCATAGCATAACCCAATTTACATATCTAGTAGGAAACTTGAGCACTCCATAATCTTCCTCAAAAAGTCCCAACCAACTGAGTCATATGCCTTTTGGATGTCAATTTCAATAACACGTCTAGCCCCTCCTCCTTGTCTATGATAATTCCTTCATATTTCTTGCATAAGCAAGATATTATCTGCAATCTGTCTGTTCGCTACAAAAGCTGACTGCCTTTTGCTAATAATGGTAGGCAATACTGCTTGGATCCTTTTGCATAGGATTTTAGAGATGCATTTGTAGATTACATTGCAACAGGCTATAGGTGTGAAGTCTTTCATAGTATTGGGGCAAGGAATCTTTGGAATTAAAGTAATTCCAGTATTGTTAAACACTTTAATTCCTTTACCTGTATTGAAGAACTCCAAGATGGCCTTCTCCACATCTTGGCCTACCAAGTCCCAGTTCTTTGTAAAGAATTCAGTGTTGTATCCATCAGAGTCAGGTGCTTTGTTGGACTTTAGAGAGAACATAGCTTGCTTCACATCCTGTGCAGTGATAGGGGCATTGGGCATTTGCTGATCTTGAATGGACAGGTGGTTCTTCAATACTTGCTGCAGCCTTGTTCTAGTGTTGTGCTGTGTAGGCACAGGGGTACCTAAAAATCTCTCAAAGTGTTGCACTGCATGTTGATGGACCTCCTTTCCCCCCCTGATAGTCTCCCCACTTATGGTGTTGATAGAGAGCACTTTATTTTGTGCCCTATGAATCAACATTTTCTTGTGAAAATAAGAAGTATTGATGTCTCCCAGTTTTAGATCTTTGACCCTGGCCTTTTGTTGGTAAAAAACCTCTTCAGCCTGAGCCAACTGAGTATATTGAACCTACAATTCCTTTTTCCAGTGGTAGTAAGGTATTATCCTGCTTTAGGTATATACCTAAGGCAGGTATTATTCAGCATAAGATAGGTGCATTCATTGGTTTAGTCACCACCCTAACACATTTCCTACTGTCTGTTATGTTTCGGTTTGAACCTTCTCCAGCACAAATATATAAGCTTGCTGCTACTCCCTGCAAAGGAATTCCCAAAAAAAAAGGTCCATCTTCTGAGCAAAAGAATGGCCAGCAAGCTACTCTTGATGTTCTTAGTCCTTGCCATTGTTGGTGTTGGTGATAGATTGTTATGTAATGTGTTTGTATTATAAGTGAAGTTCAAAACTCAAAAGGCCTTGTTCTTTGGCCCACATTGGAAAGAAAAGGAACTTTCTCTCTTCTTATAAGTAAGCACGTGGAACATATAATTTGAATTATTTTGAGATGTTTTGGAGGGAAGATTGGGAATGCTATTATACGGTCCACTCCACATGTGGATGCGCCACAATGTCCTTTCCCTGATGTTTACATGAGCAAGGCCTTGTCAACCGGACTTTTCGACTACGTCTGGATGCCAGCAATGTTACTGCAACCAATTTCTTCCTGGGACTTCTAGCTGCACCCCGTGGAGCAACCGGTGGATTCATACCTAAAGATACACTCATAGGGTCTGATGTTGTGGTCCAAGTATTACGACGATCTCACTGGTTACAGTTCTTCCATTAAGAGCTCTGTCTGATGCATTGCGTTGATATTAATGCCTTTCATCTCTTGTAAGCTACGTACTCTAATAAGCAAGATCGAACTGAACTTGCCAATTTGCTAATGGCGCGCTGCAATTAGTTCAATGACACATATTTGTTCAATTGTCTACATAAAGCGTCATTAGCAATAAGCGAGCGCCACTGAGAGCTCTTTTTTTTAGTCTTTCAAGATGGTATTATATGCTACAAAATTTTAGTACGTGTTCTCTAGTAAATTCCGCAAGCTTATTTAACTATCATACTTGTTTTCAGCTGCCATCGTGACATTCACTGAACTTCCACAACCTTTTGTTGTCGAAGGCATATAAAGTCAAATTAGATAAGGACATTTTTTTAACTGTCTAAATACAGTACACTTAACGTCGCTGTGTATTTGTCGTTGAAATCATTTCAAAAAAAATACAATTGCAGCATCAATGTATTACCTTCTGCCCCTTCTCTCTCTTTTAACAATCGCTTCAACAATCGCTTTCCCTTGTTTTTGCACGGCGGAAAAGCTCCTCATGATGCTCTACCAATATGCTATCAACTCTCGAGTCATGAGTAAGTGCCAGAAGCAAATTTGAGAACCATATCATGACTGGAGCTAGTAACCGCACATCACTTTTAAACAGGTAAATTATACTTTTGTCATTAGAAGTTTCAAAAATGGCAATCTCTAACGTCCATTTATAACATCTTTTAGTCTTTGGTAACAAAAGTTGAACATAGTTGTCAATTCTCTACTTTTTTCCCTTCTCATTACAGCACGGAGCATCTATCCAGAGATTAATGCCCTCAGAACTATATTTGCGACCGTGTTTACGTGGCACAACAAGATCATCATACACCTCCAAATGCCTATAACTTAATGTAAAGCTTGTGCGGAATGAACCAGTACATATTAAAGCAAAATTTTAGCCATCACACCCCTTCAATGGCATGTACAACATAAAATGACCAACAGCATAACATATGAGGTGACCTGAAAACTATGTCAAGCAGACTTCTCAGATTTGTTGCCTTGAATCTTTTTCTTCCGTTCTTCAAGAAGTTCAACACGGGCCCGTTTGCGCTCTTTGCCAATCTGAGTGTAAGGAAACATTGATATCACGAAATGAAAGAAAACTGACAAAGCCAAAGGCATCTGAATTCTTTGGCAAAAAAGGGGTTATGATGGAATGAGCTACATAACTTCGGATCCTAGCATGGCAACAAATCAGAAGACATTTGTAAGGCAGCAAGAAGTGTCAATAATACCTGCATGGCCTTCAAGAGACCCCTCTTCTTGCGTGACATCATAACGCTGGGCATATTGGCAGCATCCTCAGCAATTTGTTGCAGATCAGGGACAGATTCTCCTTCTTTCTCTGCAGATTCATTATTGCTCAAATTTGACACAGAAGACTTTTGAACGCCTTGGAGTTCCATTATTAACTCATCGTGATACTGCTTCTGAAGAGTTGACATCTGCATCACCCCAAATCCCAAAGCTCAACAATTAGGCATAATAACAGGCTCCAACAAGAAACTCTATATGCGTATAGGCTACAGTGATACATGTATATAATTCGTGTATTACGTCTGACCTGCATTTCACCTTTGGATCAAGTAAATCATTGAACAGTGAATTAACAAACAATGAGAAACCCAATCAAAGAGACGTGTGTAAAACTTGCTTTACCCGCATCAATATAATCATATGTGATCACCCATTCATTTCTATACGTACGTTAGTGAATCACCACATGTTAGGGAACCATCAAAGGGAAATTCACTAAAATCTAACAACACTGCACACAAAACGGGTCATTGTGTAACCAGACATTATTTTTGTGCAAAAAGAGGGATTTAGAAACAAGTAGAGGGAAAGAGTTGCAACAAAAAAAGCTTAATAACACAAAAGTGGAGGGAAAAAGTTGCACCAAATAAAGCTCGATAACTCAAACTTGCGCTTTAATACACCTCTTCTTCTAAAGTTTAGCCCTCCACAGATTTTTCTAGCAATTGTCATATTAAATTCTAGAACAGTGCATGGTTCCTGCTATACTAGGATTTAATGTCTTCTGCTAATAGACATTGAGAAGTCATGAGGAAATATCAAAATCCATGTATCACATCAAACAATGAGCAAAAACACAAATAAGAATGTAAAGCGCGAATATGAAGAAAAAGAGGAAAGAATATCCAAACGAAAAGGGAAACCTCCTCTGCCAAGTTGCCCTCCAGCCACATGTAAAATCATTACTCACCATATAAGACCGTGTTTGGCATTGATTATGTGGATGCACCTAATTTAAGTCAGATAAAAAAAACTTCCAAAAGCTACAAAACTAATTAAACCATATTTAACGAAGAACGAGGGTCATGGTCTTTTCTATTTTACGTAATCAGGTTCGATAACTTTTAGCAACTATTATCCAAACACTGACCTTCTTGGTCACTTTGCCACATAAAACTGATTTCAGTACTTTTAAAGCTATAATTTTGAAAAGTAATTACTATTAAATCTAAAATTTGCTTTTGAGAAGCAATCCAAGCAGGCTCTAACAGCATAAACTCTCAACAATAAACTTGTCATATTATACTGAAAAACAGACCATACAATATTTTGGCAGATGGTATTCTTTTCTTGCTGGTTTGGAGAAGGAATCCGGTTTGCCAAATTACAGCGAGTGGATTCAATCGGAAGGGGAAAGGCCCTATTCTTTTCTCTTAAACAAAAAGAATTTCCCATACGAAAAAATTTACATCGTCTCAGGATAAATTGTGTGGAGGGCGTGCGCCACGTTGTATCAATATTAGAAACTAGTATCATTTTCTATCACCATATTTGTTTTGACATTTACACTACATATCAACATTGTGCTTAGATTCTTATTTAGGGACTCGGATACACAATTCATGAACAAATTTCCAACTCCATGAACTCGTTACCACTCGTAAACCCAGGGACTTCTTTAAAATCTGTGTTCACACCAACAATCACCGGCCTCAGATCCACCACCCTTTCCAATCCCATACGATGATCTCCCACTCCATTCTCTACCGCCCTTTTCATCACACAAACCCACTGGCCTTTACAATCGCCATTTCCATCAAAAGCAGGTGGTGTGCCGAGCATTTTGGAGTTACAATGACAGGTACATGGTTGTGAGTTCAAACCAACAAATCAACACTGTAACAATTAGGATATGATATTATGCTGGCAGACTTGAAGAATATATGGGATGGGGAGTTGAAAGCGACTACGCCAGCATCAAAGAGGAATCTTAAGTAGGTTGGGTTGGAAATGTTGGCTTAAACAGTGATGCACCTGAGGAGTTAAATGTGGTGTTGGAGTTGACTTTGGTAGCGACTTTGTCGCTTGGTGCAGTCGATGACAAGTGAGGGCGAGGTGGAGAATTATGACTCCGCCAATCCCGTGAGCCGTTGATGACTGCGCCAAGGTCTTACAGAAATTGCATTGGCTGCGGGATGGAGCTTACTCTGCCATGTGTCTGCAGGTGACTGGATATTGAATTGGTGTAGACAGAGCTTTGCTACCGTGGTGGTAGTGAAGGTATTTTCGGGTCTTCAGGTTTTTTTTCAATTGGTGGATTGATTGATAAAACACGAAGGAATGAAGTTGATAAGCAAACCAAATATGAATAGAAGTCATGTGAACAGAAGTCAGTTTAATTTCGGATACGTATGGTGTAGCCGATTTACCCAATCCAAGTGGTGTTCAAGATCATTTGTATGGTTCACATTCTTAGTAGCTAACTCAGTCGAGCAGTAGAAAAAACAGAATCTATACGTTGTTCCTTTGGTGTTACAGTACCTTCTGTTTTCTCTCGGCAGCTTCAATAGCTTGTGCTCGATCAATGATACCCTCAATGAGGAGATTATTAGGATCATCCAAGTCTTCTCCTCCAGCGCCCGGCAGTGGAAGGACTTCTTTTCTTGCAGCAGCTTGCAGCCGCTTGATTTTCTCTGCACGATCAGGAACATAGCCTTCATCCCCATTGTCAACAAACGGTGACAAATGTGGTGGAGGAACCCTGCCAATATTGAAAACACAAGCTAAGGCACACCATAAATTTGTCTATGCATATCTTCTCGCATTGGAGCCTACACACACACACAATGTATATACGAACATACATATATGTGTCTGTCATGTATGTACGTAATACGTATGAATGTATACAACCGTAACTAGAGATGTGATTGGGGCCATAATCTCTTTAGCCAGATATAGAGGTGTGCCCTATGACTCGTCGTTCCATCCAAATTAAAGACAGTAAGACAAGCAATGTGTGGGCACTTCCATTTGTACAAAAAGTTGAGTTCAAACAAATTTTCCTGACAACTTACCTTCCCACCAAATATTCCTCGATTGGCAATATTATCCTTGCATTTACACAATCATATATCCACTGTGGCTGAACATAATCCCTGGACAGGTATTTATGACCCTGAGTCGGCCTGTCAACAATCTGCACACGCATAGCATATTGGACACATTTGAATAGAAGCTTTAATTGTTAAGCATGTGAAATTGGATCTACACATCCTCGGGTGTAGTGGCATACCTGATGAGTAATGCTCTCGTCAGATTCCTTGAAAGGAGCCCCTTTCCCCTCCCAAGAAAACATACCACCAAACGCAGGTATGACAAACTCCAACGATTCTTTAGGAACCTGAACATAAGAGATCAATATGAATAAAGTTCAAAAGCTATCCACACCTTAACACTCCTCTGGTCAACACTTCAAAGTTGCCTTAATGTCAAAAACAGTTCTAGATAATTACATTTCTGTCAGAGTGAATACACGAGAAAATATAACAGTAAAATATTATCCTGTTCAACAATCCATTTTATTTCCCGACATGTATACTACAGGAAAGTAACCCTAATCAATTATCAAAAGCTTGGACAAACAATGACTAATAAATACCTTATTGGTTCCTAAATTCTAGCAATTTGCGTTCATTTGTTGTTTCTTTCTTGTCCCAAGATTAGGTCATATCCATTGGTTATGCCTTTAAAGAGACATCATAAAAGATACTATTACTATTGTTGAATAGTTCATCTGACCTCGCGACTCAAGAAGAATTTCATATATTTGAACAAAGCTTTGCACTCTTTTGTTTCTAGGTCATCCTCGTCCTCAACGGCAACATGTTCAACAAGGTGCATTAACGCGCCAGATTGGCTGTATGATGCATAAAGTTCTGCACAAGTACAATAGATTCAACTGATCTGAACGTTGTAAAAACAAATAAGAATTTGAGATAAACAAACCAACGTAGGTTGCCTGCAAAAAAGAATACCAAGGCATCAAGCATACAAATCATGGACCTTTTCTCTTCGAGAAGGAAAGGCAATGATGGAATTATAAGCAAGGCTAAAGCTGACCAAAAAATCAAAGTTCAAAGCAATATGCTTTGACTTAATTGTACAAACCTTCTGAATGAGATTCCAGTTTAGAATCAAGATCGACTGGATAGTTCACATTTATTGACTGATAAAGTCTGAAATTAACAAATCGTAGAAGAGTCTGCGACAGAAAACAGAAATAACTTACTAATACAATAAAAGTAAAGAAGAATGATCACCAACAATTAATCAAGAAGAAGATAATTACCCAGAAGAAATTAAAGCAGTGCGAGCCGAGGAAGGTCAGATATCTTCTCAAGCTTACTAGCCACCTCCCCCCCCCCCCCCTCGCACTACAACAGTAATCTATATGACATGATAGAATACACGGAGGAGATTGGAGGATTATAACAACTTGACCATTTTGTTAGTTGAGACAATCCCTCCAACCACTAAATTATTTCCTTTAAACAAATCAAATCCATCTGCTCTACCACGTCAATTCCATGGAAATTTCACCCTACTACAGGGCTACGCAACAAACTCCGAAATTAACACAATAAGCACTCATAAGCTTGTACATTAAGCATGAAATACATTCAGCAGATCATTGAGCAAATTAACGGCGGGAAGAATATCTTATTATCAGCTACAAGGAGACCTAAATACAACTAATCATCAATAAAGATTCGATGGATGCTAACCTCGTAAAACTCCAAGAAAGTTAGCATGACCTTGTAGTCAACATCTTCAGGCAATATTTGTTGTAGCCCGTGAGGAGTTAACCAAGTGATCTTTTGCCCCTCAATCTCCGCCTGGAGAGGTGGATTTCAAGCACATGGTAAGCCAGGTAGCACGAAACAAGGATAAGTCCATAATCTGCTAATTGTTACCTGGTAATAAATTCCTTTCACCGATACATAAGTCTTACGTAGTTTGTGAGTACGGATAATATATCCCATCCACTCCTGACACAGCCTATCCAGCGGGAATAAGTAATCAATTTCAGAAAGTAACGTTAGTCCCTCTAATTCATTGAACTTGTCCCCTTTGACTACTGGCGAATTTCTAGGATAGAATTACACGTATAAACACTGAATGGAACTCAAACAGCAATTATAGATTATGTAAGTATTGTTTCGCAAGTCAAGCTCAACAGAAAGTGAAAACAGTTGAGGAGCAAATGTTGACCAGTACTATTTCTATTCCATGAATTCACAAAAAGTCAAAGGGGACGAATAAATGAAGCGGAGGGAGAACATTGCAACCTGGTAGATAAACAGTCCAATAAATTCCATAAGAGCAGAAAGCAGTTATGAACCTTTTGCACGTGTGGACGTGCTTTACTTCAATATTTTTCCCCTCTGTGGCAGGTAATGCAGCAAATAGAAATACCATAGACAGACAGTCATCCAAATCCCTCAACGCATCAACGAACTTTGGGTACCTAAAGCAAGCATTAAAGAACGACAATTGTCATATACATCCATAAGGTGCGGAAACAACATTGTACTGACACTAAGTGTTAATAACTAACCTCTCGCGAATAAGCCTGTCTAGCGTGTAACTAGGACGACGCGTGGACAGACGCTCGGCGAGGTCCCTGTTCTTCTTTGTCAGTGCTCTCTTCACCTTCCTCTCGTAGGCTCGTTGCTCTCTAAACTTTTCAAGCAACGGCTCGTGTCTGAGGAACACGATATCCTTCAAGTGATAATAGGTGTGGTGATTCCCTTTCACCTTCTTCTTTGGGTCCCGCGGAAACACCCCTTTCAGGATACATAGTTTCCTACGAATTTCAACTCAACGTATATTAGGCCACAGCCACCCGCGTAAATTTTAACTATTTTTTAGACATGCAGCAACAAGTATGTCGCTAATAATCTAATCCAAACTACGAAGAATTAGAGCGAGCTTGCGAAAGCGTAAAAGCGAATTCAACCGAAATGGATACCTGAAAAGGGATAAGCTGATTTGGAGGTACTTAACGGCGTGTGTTCTGGTGATGTATCTGGCAGCGCTTCCTTCCTTCTTCTTGCCCTGTAAAGATGCAAGAAGTAAAGTCGTGAGATAAGACCGTGAAACTGCACGGCGAATAGTTGACGCATGGGGACTTGTCAGTGCGGTGGTGGTTAGGGTTTAGCTTACCGGAGGTCTGTAATGCTTCGGCATGGCGGTGGAGAGTGAACGGTGAGAAGGTCGAGAGGGGGGAGAGGTGAGGTGCAGAGACGGTGAGCAGAAGAGAGAGAATTTTTGTGTTAGGGTTTTGTAAGTTTGGGCTGGGGGTGTGCGGGCCTTTGAGGGCTCACGCCCACTTAAGTTCGAGTGGGCTCGATCAAATGAACAGACTTTGGGCCATGTTTTGGCATGCGGCCACGCACAGGTGAAGATGGTTAGATAAATAAGGGGGTCAATGTTGGTTTGCACTTTGCAGACTACCAGCCCAACAAATCAAAAAAGTACTTGGGAATTGGGATTAAAAAAATGATTGTGACACAAGCGATGCGTGTGCAAGAATAAAATTAATAGTGTAAATTTTGTTAAAATGTAAATTTGTAAAACTAAACATATTTTTATGGGTAGTTAGTTACCGATTAAGATCTTTATTTTGTCAATTTTTATAATTTTTCTTGGAATGTCACTTGTCACCACTATAAGTAGATAGTTATGTAACACCCAAAAAGATGTTTTACGATTTTACCCTCATTTTGAATACGTGTCAGCACCACATATACTCTTAATGTAACACCAAAAGGGTATGACACCAAAAAATGTCTTCTCATTTTATATAGTATAGAAGTATAGTGTTTAGATTTAGTAAGAAAAATTAGGATTAAAAGAAAAGTATATTGATTTAGTGAGTGTATTTGGTTGAGTGCCTTCATTCAAGTTCTAGGGTTTGATTTTGTGGATATCGCCGCAACTGTCATCAGAAGATTGCCGCCACCACACGGAAGACCTCCACATGTCCACTGCCACCCCACGTGCACCTCGTCATATTCTCACCTTCATCAAGCCTCAATTTACTCCAACCCAAGCACCCTAGCACGATATTGCCACAAAAACATGACCAACTTCAAACCCAACACAACTTGGCAATGGTACGCTGGTGGAAGAAAGTGATAGTGGTGTGGCGCAGGTGGTGCAAGGCGTGACGGGAATCGAATATCAGGAGAGGATGACTGTTCCTAATACTTTTTCAAAGGCGCTTACATTTGAAACTTAGAAGACAAACACAAACAAGTTAACTTCTTGGACATAATGGGCGACAAAGATCAGTCGAACAAAAATAATCTAGTGCAATTTGACTGCCCCCCAAATCAAGACAACAAGGATTTAAGTGAAATGCACGGGAGCACACGCCATAGATTACTTGGTATTTAATTCTTTTTTTTCTTCTAATAAAATCACTACTTCAACTGTTACGTGTCCGATGACCAATGAACAAGAGCCCATTTGGATTTATTAAAAAAAAACAGATTCAGCTTAAATCTTAACCAGTTTTCAAAATCTAATTTAATCAGAATCAGTTTTCTATTTAGCAAAAGTAGTTGTAAACTAGATTAAATTAAATCTTTAAAAAGTGTCGGGATAAAAAGTACTTAAATCAGTTTCGCTATGACAAAATGACCATAGAGGACACTCAATAAACAATTTTCTAATATCCAAGCAACGTTAACATAACTTTTATCCGTAAATAACTATAAAATAGAAGAAAATATCACATGATAAGAAGATAGAAAAACTTACAGAAATGGTGTGGAGGAAGAGGGCGGCTGTATCCCTCTCTGTGTTTTAGCCGTAAGAGAATAGTAGCAATAGGAAAAGAAATAAACTCCAAAAACTATCCAATTAATTAAGGGGTATGGGAGGTCCTTTTGTAAAAAATATGGGGATAGGATGGTAAATTAGAAGGTCAAACCTGATTATGAAAAAATTGATTATTTAATAATACTCACTTTTGAGGATTATAGATTAAATCAGTTTTTAGCTTTTGGAGATGGATTAAATCTCTTAATCTCTTTTACCAGACACTCACAAACCTGATTTAATCTAAATTAAATCAGATTTGACCATCTCATAATCAATCTCAAATACCCTCTTAATCCTTGCCATTTGAGTTGGATGAGGGACAGGGTCACAACAAGACAAGAGGAAGGCGATATAAGATTGGAAGGACATTTTTGTCCCAAAAGCTTAAGAAAATGGAATCTGCTTTGGCAATGGAATCAACCTTTGCCTAAATCCATACGAAATTTTCTACTCATCTATATGCAATGATTAGTATTTTCAGTGGGAGGCGGATTCTCTGTTGTAACTAGGGTTACCGCAGAGGTGCTGTAACCTTAGTTACAGCTGTCGGATCGAAATGGACGCACCAAGTTCTGCCACGTCACCCAACCCACTAAAAGCACGTCAAACAGTGCGTTTTGGGGTTAACGGACAAAACTTCTTCCTCTTTCGTCAAACAATCTTCACTCTCTCTCTCTCTCCCAGAAATACACTCTAGAAATCCACCTTCACCCATCCTGTACTGATAGAACAACATGGACATTAATTTCTTTTACTCAGTTCCATCTCTAGCTCAACAACCCACTTTTGAATTTTAAACACCAAAAAACATGGAGAAGAAGAAGCAACTGGGTATTTCTTTTATCAAATAAAAAATACCCAGGTGATGGAATAAACATAGTTACATGTCCAAGTTCCTTGAATACAAGAATGAAACAATAAATCAACAAACCAATCAATGAACAAACACCTCATGCTTGACAAAAATTCTTTGGCCCTTAGGGGATCAGCCGGTTTTACACTTATCCCAGGCCACTGTGTGGATGCTCAAAGACCGATTTCATATCAGTTTGGGAGTGAAGATCAAATTCCTGTTAAGGTACAACGAAAATTGCCTTTGAGATCCTGATTTTTTGGATAACAGAGCAAGGGATCAAACGAGGTAGATCATTTATGAGAAAATGAATTTATAGAGAGAGTGTGTTTCTGGAGAGACACATTGAGCAAGAGCGATCTTCCAAGGGTGGAGATGAACGGTTCCAAGAGGAGATGGACTGTAGAGAGAGTGTGTTTCTAGAAAGAGAAAGAGAGAGAAAGGAGAGGAGCTGATGAGGGTTTGACGGAAGCTTCGGTATTAACTCCGCAAGGCACCGTTTGACGTGCTTTTTAGTGGGTTGGGTGACGCGGCAGAACTTGGTGTGTCCATTTCGATTCGACGGCTGTAACTAAGGTTACAGCACCCCTGCTGTAACCCTAGTTACAACAGAGGATCCGCCTCCTTTTCAGTGGCGTACAAGACAGTAGAGCGCTACCATTTTCAAAATTTCTACATTTGATCAACAAATACAAATCATTTTAGCATAAAATACTTAGAAAGAGTATCTCACTCCAAGAATTAAAAAGGAAGCAAATCCAGTCCTACCTCATGGAGGCCCGGGCCCACCCTAACTTCTTGGACAAATTGGAGGCAAACCCGGCCTTGGGTACGTTTTATACCGCCATTACTTTTCGAGACAAGAAAAAATTTCAAAACTTTCCCGCCACATCACACAGACTGTCCTCGCGCCCAGGTCAAAAGACCCAAATACACACGCAACATTTTCGCCATTTCCCAATTATCACCCTCTCTCTCTATCTAAATCTCCCTCGTCTCTCTCTCTAAATCTCATCTCCCTCTGTCAAAATCTGTATCTCTCACCTTAAGCACTGCAAATGCAGAGCTCCGGACACACTTCATTCTTCAAGAACCTCAAATCAAGAGAGCTCAATGGATTCAGAGGTACAGACATTTATACCTCAATCGATGTGCGCGCTTCATCTTTTTTTTTTGTATCATTAATTTGTTTCTGGCACTCATTTAGCGCGTAAGCGACCGTGTATCGCGATGGAATCATCGGAGTTCAATCAGACCGGAGCGGTGGCCGTCGAATCACCTCCAATGGCTCTTTCTTTCTGCAAGGTAAAAATTCTTTTTGTCACTGATGTGGTAAGTATAACTTAACATTGCTCAGCTACATAGGCAAAAACTATTTTCGCCCAGATAGAATTAGTGACGTGTGTTGATCTTTTAGAGACAAACAAGAGGTGAAGTAGTATATTAGAGGGTGTAAATAACCTCTCTCAGATGGAAATAAGTAGTTAACTCATGCATTCGTCGTTTTACAGACGAGTAGAAATTCGCATATCGTTTCTGTGACCGATGAGGACGGGAATGTTGGCTTATACAATACTCGATCAAACTTTTCGCCTTCCTCGTCTCATGAACATAATTCAGGTGGAATACATTACTAATTATTTTCGACTGTTTTTACCCTCAATGCCATTCACTTTTCATTGTTAATATTGATGCTAAATTTGCAGAAAAAGCTAAGTTATGTCACTGGGCTGCACATGACAACGCTGTATTTGACATATGTTGGATCAAGGTAACAACCGTCATAATAGTTTTCAAGAATTTCAGTTTGTCTGTGTTTACTGGCTGGCACAATTTGATCACTCTTTTAATCTCTCGGTTTTTGGTGAAAACGTTGTCTTTGGCGTTTCTCTTGGCTGAACATCAGACAGTTCAAAACGATGTGCATGCTTATTGGACTACGGATACAGTTACCTTGAACTTTCTGTCTATAGCTCAGGGCCGTTTCAATAGTATGGTTTTCTAGATAAATGTTTGAAGCAACTAAAAGTGATCAAACCAATTAGTAGAATAGCCGGTTACCTTTTTCATAATCAAAATCAATATTTGGTTCAGATGTGCACTATGAAGATAAGGACATAGGTACTACCAACATGCATCTGTTAATATGTATATTTTGTCTGGGATCGAATTAAAAAGAATTAGTTAAGAAGTAAAGAGTATGGGTATGACATCAGAATTTAAACAGATGTGAAGTTCTTTCTTGCTCTATTTTTATTTTGTTTTTTGAATTTGAGTGTTCTGCATCTATAAGATTAATAAATATTGTTCTTATGCAGGAAGACTGTAATATGTTAACAGCTTCTGGCGATCACACGGTGGGTAACAATGCTTTTGAATTTACTTAGTATGCCTGTAGTGTGCCAGAAAATTGGCGCATGTAGTCTGGTGAATATAAATTGACTTAGATTAGCAGCTTGTGACATGTTATTCACGTCCCGCTTTATATTGACATGCTTCTTTTCTTTTTCTTTTTTTGGTGCAAGACATGCTTCTTTTCTTGTACATTTGGTTATGTCCAGCTGAGCTGCTTATTAAACTTGAAAATCTGCTTCTTGAAATTTTAAGAAATCAGTACAGACCATGTAGGATCAATTGCATCGAGCGATCAACATAAACAAAAGACCACACATCACCAATTAAAATATCAACATAATAAGTTCGAGCATGACAGTGAATCAGTTCAGTAACCAGTTTTTGCAAAACACGTATTATATTGCCCCCCCAGAGAGAGAGAGAGAACATAGTAAATGCATTGATGTTTTAATTTATTTGCCATTTCCAATTGCTTGTTAATTACACATTCATGTGGTGTTCGGACAGATTAAGATATGGGATATACAGGCAAAGAAATGTATTGGAACAATGTTGGGGCACGCAGGAAGCGTGAAGTCTATCTGCTCGCACCCAACAAATCATGGTACAATAGTAGCTTTCTTCTTTCTTTCTGTCTTGATTTCTGCCTCCAAATTCCATTTTTCCAAAAGGAACAGAAAAAATGATTCAATAATTTGTTTGTTGGTTTTCTCGCAACTTAACAGACCTCCTTGTATCTGGTTCAAGAGATGGGTCCTTTGCTTTATGGGACATGAGGTGCTGTATAATTAGCGATAATCAATCTTGGACGACGTAAGATTTTTGCTTTTGTGCTTGTATTTTCCTTTCACATGGTTCATTGTGCACCAGTCTGATATTACTTGTTATTCCCTTGTGTGTTCAGGTCAATTGCTGCCCACGATAGGGCTCATGTTTCAACTAATGGAAGGCGAACTAGGCGTGGCAAGGTTTACCTAATGACGATGTTTCTCTTTCACACTTTCTAATTTGTTGAGACTGTACTTCCTTTATTGAAGTTTCGGTGTTCCCAGGCAGCTTCAAAGAGCATCACATCAGTTCTTTATCTGAAAGATGAGGTCTCCATTGCTACAGCTGGAGCAGTGGATAGGTGTGTAAGAAACTTTTCTAGTGTTTCATTACAGTACATTTGTAGTTAATTGGCTGTTTTGTAAACTCATGAGTAACTACCTGTTTCTGTGGTTTTATTGGTATACAGTGTGGTGAAGTTCTGGGATACAAGAAGCCTAAAAAGTCCAGTTAGTAAAGCATGTCCCAAACTGTCATCTCAGAAAGTAAGTCAATATGCACAGCGATTGGTAGTTTACCACACTTTCCATGTACAGTGCCGTACCTATTCATGATCTAACGAGGGAACTGGATCTAGAGGAGTTGACCTTCATGCTCATGCTCTAGATCTCCCTGCTGGATACATATACAAGTCCCCATGAGTAGTGCTGGTTTTATTCCATGGTAATATTTGAATGGTCACAAATAATTTATGGAGGTCAAGTACATCAAACGCCAGAATAGCAACATATAGAAGAACTTTATTAATCTCTGCAAAAGAAGGATAATATAATTGATTTGCTTGCCAGGAAGAACGACTACATGGTATATCTAGCTTGTCTCAAGATCAAAATGGAGTTTTCCTCTCAGCTTCATGCATGGACAACAGGTATCTTCATTTCATCTAAGTGGCATTATTTTCCATGTAAGTTTTAACCAAACATCAGGTTGAGCTGGGCTAATTTATGTCCCACTTTCTTGTCAGAATATATCTCTATAATGTACTTCAGCTTGAAAAGGGACCCACGGAATCATTCTCCGGATGCCAAATTGAATCTTTCTTTGTCAAGGTATAGTGTTTGAAGCCCAGGTTCCAATTATTCGGCTGTCACACACTCTCAAATTTCTATCATGGTTTCAATTGGTTTAATTACAGTCAGCAATTAGCCCTGATGCAGCCCATATTCTTGGTGGTTCTAGTGATGGAAATGCCTACATTTGGCAGGTTAGTTATCTCTACAAGGTTCTTATTTCAATTCCTAAAATATACAGTGTTTTAACTATGTTAATTGTGCCAAACCAGGTGAACAAGCCTCGAGCAGATCCCATTGTACTGGAAAGCCATGGCGGAGAAGTTACAGCAGTAGCTTGGTATGATGTTGACAAAACAGTGTAGATTTTGCTCGTCAGAGAATGGAAGTTTCTCATGTTAGATTTTCTATTGCAGGTGCTCATCCGAGATCGGGAAAATAGCAACTTCTTCTGATGATTTCACGGTAAGCTACATTAATCAAGTGAAGCACATATTGTGCAACCATTCTGAAGACATTTGATGCCATATGTTTTCTTAATGCTGCCTGTTGTGCTTTTGGTTGCCATTAATTCCATTGACTTGCTTTTTTCTGCTAGCATTAATCTAGTGAAGCAATACTGTGCAACCATTCTGAAGACATCTGATGCCATGTGTTTTCCTAATGCTGCCCGTGGTGCTTCTTTTAGTTACCATTGTTTCCACTGACTTGCTCTACTGCAAGGTTCGCTTTTGGAATCTGCAACGCAAATGCTACTCAGAGACAAGATCACCTTCTTCCATTAGGAGAAGAATAATGGCACCTCCAAGGATGGAGTGCAGAAACCTTTTCATAGATGAACAACCAACAGACTTTGAAAGGGGTTCTTGTCCTACCAACGAAGCATGGCACCAACTTAATCCCCCTAGTCCAACAGCAATGCCTGAAATTCGCACTCCTGACGCACACAAGGGAAAAGTCTCATCTCATTTAGATATGAAAGAAACTTACGAGGAAAGTCCTGAAGCTGCTTTAAACAGCCCATCTTCTGTTCTAAGCCCTCCTTCCTCCTTGAAAAGAAAGACAATACGAGACTACTTTTTGGCAGTTTCATAACACTCATCAGGTGTATCTTCGAAGTGATACATTGTGTAGTTCTGCCAAAGGTTGTAATTTAGGTAGGCTGCTTGCTGAAGGAGATGGTGAAGAGAGTTTCCAGATAATTTAGAGTAAGTACTCCTTATCCATCTTTTGATTCCTGATATCCTAATTTAAGGTACATTGCAGGTAAACTAATGTTCTCTGTCTCGATGGTTTCAGGTGTATAGTTGAAGGGTAAAGTAAGAAAGAGAAAGTTCTCATTGTGGTAATCTTATGGCTCTCTTGTTCATTCTTTTGGTCTTTTATTTCTTTGGTTTCCCTCTTACATCTATCAAGAGACTACAAGAATGAAATGGAGTAGTTAAGTGTAAAGTTAAAGCAGCAGCATGTTTAATGGTGTACTGCAAAAGTTTTTTGGGAAATAGAATTCAATCAGGCATACTGACATACAAATTTGTAACCTAGAAAAAATGCACTCCGAGGAAATTGATGGCTAGGTTATGCTCTTTGCGGTGCTGTCACTCATGGCATGGAAATAAAGACTAGAGAGCAGTTATTGATTACTATTTCAATGAATATGCCTCCAGTAAATATCAAAACAAAATCACATTAAAGTCCAGTTTCATGATAGGAATATTATTGTGCATCATATGACAATGATTCAGTCAAAGTAGCCGTCCATTGAATTAAAAAAGAGCAGGTAACCAGCATGTAAATGTCGGCATCACAGAATGTAGTATGATATTAACTCTTACACAATGTTTCGAGCTTTCACATGCGAGGTTTCTCCGTTATACAGGTACCTAACATTTCACTACTGAGAACTTGTGTTTGTATCCAGTAGGAATTGAACTTACGAATTTGTCAATTATGAGTTAGGCGCTTTAACCATTCAACCATGAATGCTTAGTGGGGATCTTCGTACACGGTGAGTCAAATACTACACAAACAAATATATGTTATATGAAATTAAAATGTGGAACTCCAGGCCTGAGCAAGAAAAAAGGTCAGCTCTGAGCTCTTGCAGGTTCATTGGTTAGAATCTGTACACCAAGAAGAAAAAGGAACAGTTAAGTTACATGAAAACATCACATAGTTCAAATATCAAAAAAGCTCAAGACATTGTTAGTCTTGAAGGAATGTTCATGTAGAAATAACTATAAAAAAATGTCCCTGTATTCTATTAGTATTGTTCATAAACTCTCACTTTAGTCAAATTCATTCCTAAACTATCACAAGTGTGTCCACCAGGTCTCTCCATCAGCTGGGGTTAGAAAATACCTGTTAGATGCCCCCCAAAATGAGGGGCAAAATGGGCAAATTGGTTCCTTCCCCATATATCCTTCCAAACATTTTAGCTCCCTTTAATACCACTCCTAGTGAAGGTACCCAAGCAAATGGCAAAATTGAATTTAGAGTGAAGGAGAGGGAAAGAGAAGAAGAGTGACAAACAAGAATACAGATATGTCTCAGCTTTTACGTTATAATGATGATTGAGGACCACTTTCAGTTATAGCATTCAAGAAAAAGAAGATGACCTAGGTTTCTTATTACCTATCACAATTAGCCAATAAATACCACATACCAATAATAATTTAGACACATAATAGAATCCAAAGATAGACTAATCCCAAAATTTTTGCACCTGAATATATGTGTGCTCGTGCGCGTGCGTGTGTATACATATATGTATGCATAGGGATGTGATCCATGGCGAGTGCTAGCAACTTAAGCTAAGTTGCCCTGCAATAGATACACGTGCGTGCACGTGCACACATACACATACACATATAGGGGGAGCTGATCTGTTGACCGCGCGGGCAACTTGGGTTAAGTTGCCTGCGCGATCTGGCCGTCCACACTCGATCTTGGATGATTTAGATTTTTATTAGTACGTTCGCTTTATAATGTAGTGGACAATTTTTTGACAAATACCCTCCAGCCCCAGTACCCATCTGCTACATTACGTAGCGAATGATGGATGAAGCTGCCTTGTCTTTTCATGAATGAAATGTCAATGGCTTTTCTTTTTACTGTCTTTTCATGAATGAAATGGTGGTGGCTTTTCTTTTTACAAATGAAATGGCAGTCTCCATTAAGAAGAAGAAAACCAGTGCCAGTCTCCACCAAGAAGAGGGAATTGTAACTCACATATGAAATTAACTGTTATTTAACAAATTGAAATTCAAATATTAATTTGGGTTTTAGATACTGAAAAAGATGAAAAAAACTGTGCAATACAATACCAAACACCACTGTCGTCGACCACCACCATCTCGTCACTGACCAGCTCCATCCTGTCACCGGCCACCATCTAAATCGTTGCCGCCACCACCAACAACCGCCATCCAAACTCATGCTACCCTAATCATTATTATCCAACTGCCGCCGCTTCTAACCACCACCACTAAAATTCTCGTTGTCCCAACCAAAACCAATCAAACGGCCATTGCCCACACACCATTAAATTGCCATCACCCAACCACCATGATCCAAATCGTTCATGCCCCCAACTGCCACCAGCCAAACAGCCGCCGCACCCAACTACCATCATCCAAACCGTCGTCGCCAATTTCACACTCAAACCCTTTACAACCCACCCTATTCTCCCTTTGACAACAGAGACAAGAACAATAACAGCGAAACGGGAAGAAAAAATAGAAACAAAAGAAGAAACAAGTGCATTGAATTATGTGATTTATTCTTCATCAGATTTGAGATCTGTCTCCATGTAGTCTTCTCCAGATTCCTTAGTGAGTACTGTACGGTTGAGGTATGATAATTGGTGGTGCTTCGTCTGGTGGGCGATGGCGGGGAGAGGGAGAAGAAAGGGAGAGAGGCTCGGGTACCTAGCCAATACAGGGGCCAGAAGAAAAAGAGAGATGCCGTGATTGCGGAGGCAGAGCTATCAAGCTTGGCGACGATGGAGGTGGATTGTTTGGGAGGCAAACGAGGCCATAGTTTTTTTTTTAGGAGAGGGGGGGGGGGATTATATATATATACACACACACGAAAGTGAAATGAATGGGTATATTTGTCCACTACATTATGTAGCAGACAAACACTTTAGCTGCACAATCAATTGAGCGAGCAAGGGGTATATTTGTCCAAAAAAAAACATCCGCTACATTAGACTTAAAAAAAGCATGAAAAACAGATTTGGACCATCCATAGATCGCGCGTGGACGGCCAGATTGTGCGGGCAACTTAACCCAAGTTGCCCGCATGGTCAACGGATCAGCTCCCATATATACATGTGTGTGGGGAAAACGAATATAAAGCTAGCCTCACGCAAACTAAAATTGCATATTTTTGTTCAAACAAATGTTGTGATTTTTTTCCTCGCTTTCTCTCTCCCTTTTTTTTCTCTTTGTTGCACGCCCTAACAACTTTTTCTCTGTCACAGGCCCTAGCAACGACCATCCCTGTCGTAAACAGAGGCGAGCCTTCGAGCTTTACGGCCATCACACACCAACGCCATCCCTGTCGCAAGCCCTAGCAAGCCAACACCACCATCACATACCACCGTCTATGTCGTAGACCACCAGCCTTCCATCGCCCGCCACTGTCAATGGCCATCCTTGCCGCAAATGGTCCCACCACCCACTACCTCGATAGTTTTCACCCCCCACGAGCTTTGGGACTTCCGTCAAATCCAGCCACCGTCACAAGCCACCATCAATCACCCATCTTCCTGCGCAAACAGTGTACACCATCCACCCCATAGATGACAACTCGCCTTCCAGGTGCACATTAACAGTCTAAAAAATCTCCCCTATCAGATCTCTGCCTCATTGCCTGCTAGCCTTCATCGTTGTCGACCGTCGGTACCACACCTAACCAATGACGCCACCCTATTTCCTACACTAGTTCGGCATAATTGGTTTGAAACAAGAATCCCAGCAAGAAGATCCCCAATTTGAGAAATTCAATTATGATGATAAAATCTAAATATTCCCAATTTAATAAATCCAAATTCACATTTAATAAATCTAGTTTTAAAGTTTCAAATTTCAGAAGAGGGACGATGATGGTTTTGTGCGATATAATGGTGGTTGTTTTGTGATGTGATCATTGCGAACTTGTTCCGTCGATGGTAGGCTGTGTTGCCGGGGACAGTTTCGATTGGGTGGAGGTAGACCCTCAAAATGGAGGCAGAAATGGGGATGTTGAGTGGGTCGGTTTTTGAAAGGGAGACGGAGCACAAATAAGGTTTGTGACGGCTAGCGCGGTGGGTCGCCGGTGAGGAGGCTGCCCAGTGAACGGTGGCTGGCGATAGGGCAATTGTGTAGTGTGGACAGATCTGATAAGTGATGAATGAGAAAGAGAATGAGTAAATTGGGAGAGAGAAAAGACAAAGAAAGAGGAATTAGAAGGGGGGAGGCCAAAACTACGTAGTTAGCCTTAGGTGACATACTCGCTTCCCCACACACACACACACACACACACACACATAGTTGATCCGTTGCTCGTGTTGGTAACTTAAGTTACGTTGCCAGCTCTATCTGGTCATCCATCTATCGCGCATGGACGATCAAATCTATTTTTTTAAGAACTTTCTCATCGTCCGCTACATTATGTAGCGGATGGTTTTTTACCACACTGCCCCTCGTCCGTGAGAACATAACCTAGCCGTCTGCTACATAATGTAGCGAACGACAGGAGACTCATTTTATTTTGTCTTCTTAGGTTCAAGGTTTTGTATGAATGTTCTTTCGACAAATTAAAACTAACAAAACCCATGTTCACATGTTTCTTCTTTATATTTTCAATCATCAACCAAAGCATCATCAAGCAAATTCTTTTCTCTCTTGTCTTTCCAATATGCTAAGAGGCAAAACAATTACACCCACAACCGCAAATTAACCATCAAACCCACAACCGCAATCAACACGGCAGAACCATCGCGCCACTACACCACAAGCAACAAACACAAATCCTTCAGCCAAGACAGCATCACCCACCATCACCGAAAAGAAGCTGTTGCTTGTATTCAAGAACAAAAGATAAAAATAAAACCAAACCCACCAATTCAGGGATCGATAAAAACTAAGTCATCCCAAGACACCATCTGAAAATCTAAGCTGCTTGTATTCAAGTGTTATTATTCAAGCTTTCAAGATGAGATAATTAAAAAAACAATAATAGAGATTGGAAAACAAAAACCAAGATTTGGCGGTGGTAGTCAGGGATTAGGGCGAGGCAAGCTACGGTTAACTCGGTGGCAGTTAAGAGACAGAGACAGACGAAGTGTAATGACTAGTAACTTAATCGTCCGTTACATTTTGTAACAGACGAGCACTTTATTTATTTCCAATCGAGGGTAATTTTGTAAAAAAAACTACCATCCACTACATTATGTAGCCAATGGCCAAGCATCTTTTAAAAAAAGTTAGATCTGACTCATCCATCCGCAATAGATGGAAGGCCAGATGGCGTTGACAAGTTAACTTAAGTTGCCAACGCGAGCTAAGTTGCTGAGCGTTCTAGTTGTCGCGATGGATGGACAGGCCAGATCCCTTCATTTAAGTTTTCTCATCGTCCGTTACATAATGTAGCAGACAACACGAAAGTTTTAAAAAAAAATCGATCTAGCTTGCACATTCGCGATGGATGGACAGCCAAATGCGTTGGCAACTTCGCTTAAGTTGCCAGCGCTATCATTTTATCAGCTCCCACATTTATATACATATGCATATAGGGAAGGGGGTGTGTGTGTGGGGGGGGGGAGAGAGAGAGAGAGAGAGAGGGAAAGGAAATAGGTAAGAAGGGCTGCACCGTCTAATTTCTACAAAGAGTAGCGGTTAAGCGAGTTGGAGTTAAAAAAAAAATGGGCCATCCACGGGGGAGATGGGAGCTGGATAAGTAAACACTTATCCAGCGCTGGGTATATACACTCAAGAGGTCAGCAATTGCCCACCATAAACTTAAGGGAAAATTAAGATATCAGTTATTAAAACACCAAGAACCAAAAGAAGATACAATTAAGGTCAAATTGCCCACCTGACGCTAATTAAAACCAATAAAGAGTTGCTCATCTTGTGCAACTTGATCACTAAAGAACTTTGTGAAGGTGTTTTCTTGCACCAACGCAAGCATGTGTCCAATCCGTAATTTTTGCACTCTTTTTTGGGCATTGTATACACAGATGATAGTATGAAGTTGGAGTACTGCTAGTTTTCCACAGTAAGATTCATGTGGAAGACTCAAGTGGTTCTGATTGAGTACTGCGACTTTCCTAAATTTATTTTGCAAAGTTGAGCGAGAAATAGTGGGGTATTGGGATCAAACCATTTCAAAACATTGGGCAATGACTGGCTCAGATCACACAACATCATTTACAATTCAATTTTTGAGGAAAAAAAAATATCTTAAAAAAAGTGAAACAATCCAGTTATGATAAAGCTTGCTTGAATGGAGCAGAACTAAATGCTTATCAGGCGGAAGTGACTCAAGAACTAAATGCTGTATGAGAGAACAACTTATAAGCATTGAAATCAACTTTACCTTGGAGGTGAACACCAGTAATTCGACAGTCCCTATTGGGTGATGTAAAGCTCTTGTTTAGATATGAAATAGCGCCCAATGACATTCCCTGCTTCCATTATAAACTGCTCCCGAAATGTTCCCATTCGCTTGCTAGGAATGTCAATTGAAAGATCTTTGAAGTGTGGCAAGCCCTCTACTTGTACACCATCACCACAAATCAGGAACTGATTCCCAACAATCAATGATCCCGACACACGGATTGCAACCCCATCTTGACCGTGAGGACGGCACTGAAGCTTTTCAACAATGTGCACAAGCCTTTCAGGAGGCCATTCCCCAGCTAATGTACTCCGAATGTTTAACAAACTTGAAAAGATGTCATCTGGGCCAACAAATTCTTTCCCAGAGAAACTGAAAAAGGAGAAAGTAAACAGAAAATATTAGACATATCCCTTTTAACTCTACAGGTTAAAAGAAACTGAGCGTTTTGGCCCAATATATGTGTATGAGACTATCTTTTCCTTCATTTTGAGTGATGAACTCTGAATCTATGGTTGCAACTTTATGAATTCAGCACAGCCAGATCCAGAAACCAGCTTCAATAACTTTTAAATGGCCATTAATTCCTCTATTCTAGTCACATGCGCACGACAAAATCTCATTTGAACGTCCATCAACTAGCTGATCCAACATTTTTTTATTCCAATTCACACCTCGCAAGGGTTTAACCCAAGATATAACTTTTCAATACTCTCACCTTCCAAATTCCATATGCATGTTTTAGTTTAAAATTTGATATAGAGAAGTGTTGGCGTTAACCTCAATACCTGAAAATTGAGCGTTCCTTATATAAAGACTTTGCATGATGCCAAAGTTCATCAGGTCCGTTGAAAAGTAAGTAATAATGTATTGTCAGCATCTGGTCACATAACACAAGTGAAATTATATCAACTGGTCAAGAGTGTTCATGCAAGAAAAAGCAACTCTACTAACGTTTCTACCTTACTTCGAATTTAGAAAAACCATACCTAAAGCTTACTAATCACTAACTTTTTCAGGATATTTATGCCTAGATACAGTAATCTTAAGGGTATTGGCTTAGTAATTTATCTGAGGTGCTCATATGCAACTTACAGAGGGTATTTATAGTTCTTAGCTTCTAATACTTGTTTTTCGGGGAGAATTCTAACATACTCTTTGATTTGTCATCAAGAGGTTCTTCTCCTACATATTCAATCCTTCTCTATATCATTCTTCAGAATAGCTTAGAAATATATCAGAGCACTGCCTGGTGAATTTACCAAGGCAACAAAATCCAAACAAATGTACGTGAAAGAATAAATAACTCACATCTGCCAGATCCTTCATCTTCTGTGTTGGATCAAAAATGCTCCGAACAAATGCTGCTAAGTCCACCCCGGTAGTCTTATACTTTGTAACAAAAGGGTGTGAAAGAAGCTGCATTATTTAGATAAACCAATGCTTAAACAAAATCAACCCAAGCTTCTAGGTGCTTTGTTCTGAAAAGTTCCTTGAGAGAAGATAATACATAAAACATATTCAACACCGAAGTGCATATGCCAAAAATGGAGAAGGATGAAAGTGAACAACCCCTCTTGATTAGAAAGCTTTACTGAGCAACCATCCCATGGATAACAAACCCGATATAAGCAAGCACAAGCCTTAAAACTTACTGCTGACAGCTCAACCCAGATTCCCAGGAGCATGCTAGTTCAATATTGACTGCAAGTAAGTAGACATCTCCCATTCCTTCTTTCTCTAGGTTAAGCTGTAGTTAGATATTGGTTGCAGTTAAAGCTGAGACTACGATTAACCAGCCTTGCCATCATTAAATTGTGTCTCATTTGTAAAGTTGACTTAGCGATGGTAAAAAGTAAAAACTGTCTATTTGGTTTTAAGTTCCTCAAAAGAAGTCTAATAAGGAACTAAATATGAACTAATCAGCAAAACCTTCGCGTACTTCACGCTTGCCTTGAGTAATCAATTATCACCAATACGAAGGTGCTCATACCAACAGACAGAAAATGAATCATCCCATTGGACTCCACAATCCAATCATGGAATAATAAAAAAAAAACCTTTTCAGGTCCTAAATAAAGCAACCTCGTCTATGGTTCCCCAAATTTTTATTCTTGGTTCTAAGGGAAGCAAATAAACTCATCTTAGTGCTCCCAGATAATATCATATTAGTTATAACTCCAACTCCTGGGATGTTCCAATGCCTAACATAATTTTCACCACAGAAAAATTGCACCTCGTATCCACTTTTTTCTTACCTGCTCTGCTGTTGGCCTTGCATCTGCATCTTTCTGCAGGCAAGCATCGATGAATGAGCAAAACTCTGGTGAAAAGATGTGCATTGATGGAGATGGCGATGGATCATCCAGGATCTGCAAAGATAAACCCTCAATTATTTTGGCACGAAATGTGGGTATGACATCTGGTAGAAACAGGTTTGTGGCTTTTTGCATATACTTAACACATGCAGATATGGACATTGCTGCCAATTACGCAACAGGAAACTCTGATAGTTTGTACATTGGTGACAATCTCATTTTAGCACAGACTGGACAAGTAATGTACATACAACTTATTTCAGGTTGTTTGTAGGTGCCAGAAATTACAGATTAGAAACTTAAGTTTGGAATGGGAAGTAAGAATAAAACACAAGTAAAAGAACACGAGACGAAATAGAACAAAAAATACACAACATGAGGAAAACTTTGAACTTCACCTGCAACATAAGATTAACGGGCCCTTCAGTAGCCGTATACGGAAATTCTCCTGTACCACACTCAAAAAGTGCAAGCCCAAGGCTCCAAATATCAGCGGGATATGAATAACTCTCGTTTCGAATTCGCTCAGGTGACATGTACGTAACAGTCCCTACAAAGGTAGCACACTGATAAACACTGCTTAGATATAATTATAACGAGAACTTAAACTGAATTCAGAGTCATTCTCCTATTCTGTCATTTCAAAAAGGAAGAAAGAAAGAGGGAAAGGAAGAAAAAAGGGCTGTATGGAACAAGAAAAAAGGCAGAGAATAATGTAGCATCTATCACTTACCATTGCCATTGAATTCTCTAAGCCAGCACTAATACCAAAGTCTGTTATCTTTGGCTCTCCTTTGAGATTAACAAGTAAATTTGCTGGCTTTATGTCTCTGTGAACCAAGTGTCTATCTCCATGCAAGTAACTTAGTCCCTTGAAAAGTGGTGCATGATATGTAAAGATAGCTCAATTTTAACAAATACAGCTTGCTTGCAAAGATAAGAGCGAAAATAAAAGCGGGCTGCATACATGCAAGAGCTTTTGAACCATCCAAGAAAGGACTGCTTCCGGTATACATTTGCGCACTTTTATGATATCTGCAAGAGACCCTCCATCCATGTACTCTAAAGCTATGCTTATTTGCCCTGAGTCTGGAGTATAAAATGCTCCATAGAATTCAACAAGTCCCTGATAACAAGGCGCCTCACACAACGTTCTTATCTCAGTAAGAAGCTGTTGCCTTTTCTCCTATATACATGTGGAAATACTTATGTTAGACAAAGAGGAATTTTCAGCATTGATATATTCAGTGAGCCATAATTTCACATTTTAGATATTACTGCTTATAACTCAGGGCCTTCAGGTAAAGTGAGTTGGTAGTTGGTTGTTATATACAAGTAATAAAACAAATCAAAGCTTTCTATCAATGATCACCAAGTACTGCAACACTATGGTTTCCACTAAATCATGGCAAGATAGTGTGGGTGTACTGCACAAGCAACGCCAAACTATTTATGATTTAAGTAGAGACCTGCTAAATGCCCAATTTACGAATTTGATTCTTCAAGACAGGAAAAAAGTTATGTCAGGCTCAAGCGCCAGATACATTAAGTTTCCACTGCGAATAGAGTATTCCTTAATAATCTTAGGAATGGCTCCTTGCCTCCTTCAAATGGAAAACTTTTAAAATCCTTAAAACCTTGGGATCCAGTGCAGTATGTCAGCCATTGCAATAAGCCATTCCAAGAAAGAGTCCATTAGATGTCATAACTTGCGCATGCATCGTAACAGAAAAAGGAAGAAGAATGATGTGCAAACCTTCTCAAAAATATTGATCTTCTTCAAGGCAATAATTCTATGAGTAGGTATGTGAATAGCTCTCTGGACGACGCTGCTTGCACCGCTACCTATGGCTCCAAAAACCCTCATCTCATGGGAAGCACACCTGTACGTCCTTTCGCTGTGGTCTGTGTCATCCACCGACCTTGAAGTGCACTTTTGCAATCCGAGCTCGTTAATGTTGTATACCCCATAGGATCGACTCAGTAAGTTTACGGTTCCACCATCTGATAGCTTCGGAAAGACAGAATTTGTTAGCAATAAACCTTTCTTTCTCACACTTTTCGTTTTTCTCTCGGTAAAAACCTACCATATAAGAATCAGAGGGGTCCAAGGTCGTCCCAGACGAGAAGCCCTTTTCAGCATCAAACAACGGTACAAGCTTCTTTCTCAATTCCTCCAACCCAGCCATGAGATATATACTAGCACCAGAAAACTATAGCATGTGTTTTCCAAACGATAACAAAAAAAGATAAACACTTAGACCATCTTAACAGAACCACTAGCGTGTATTTATAAAACTTGAGCGTCTAAGTAGCACGGACACAGACACCGCGTCCAACACCGACTAGGACACCGGACACCGCAATTTCCAAAAAAACAGATTTTGGAGATATATAGTCATTAAATATCAAATACATTCTACATCCAAAATAGTAAACAATAATCAATAACCACAAAACAAGCAACTCAAATAAAAGTCATACTTAAAATTTAAATGCAATATAGTATAAAAAACATGGTAAATAACATAACGAAGTACTTCACTTCTCAACTCTTACTAAGTCATGCAAACAGGTAACAGAAACAGGGGAAGCGCCCTCTTTTTCACCGCCCAAACAGAAACAGAAACAGAAACAGGGAACAGAACAGGAAAGAGAAACGGGAAACCCTTGCAAAGTCATAAGAAATTACTTAACTCTTACAAATTCACACAACTATTGTCTCTTTCCTTCGACCAAGGGCTCAATCGACATCAATAGTGTCATCTTCAAATGTAGCGAAACGAGAGAGATAGAGAGAAAGAAGAAGACCTCGGTAAAGAAGGAAAAAAGAAATAGATGAGAGATAAAGACGAACCAGTTGCAGGAATCCGGCAACGGCGGCGAGATACGAAGGCGAGATCCTCCGGCGACCAGTTTGGTTAGGTCGTCTGCTTCGTTCTCTTCCCTCGACGCCGTAAGAAGAAGACTCAATTATTACACACCAACCCCAAAAATAAGTTTGAAATTTTGTACTTTGACCCTGTACATTTCGACACTTCTTCATATGGTGTCACGAAGTTCTTCATATGGTGTCAAAGTATCAAAGGCGGAAGCTTACGGGACGATGAATGTGCAAGATTTTTCGGAATGTTTACTAAGTCTCTACACGTACATCTTGTACATAAGAGATGATTTTAGAGGAGAACTCTATATATGTAAGGAAACTTGTAAATATCTAGATAATATTGTATATAGTACTAGAGACAGAATGTAGATCGTATGATCAAATGTATCTCTACTGTCTGCTGTTCGCTGAGGAAGTGCAGTAGTATAAATAGTTAAGGTTTCACTTGGGCAAGGCATAGAAAGATTCAAGCATTATAGCATTCTCGAAGCAATGTAGGGAATTTCCTTTGTTCATTTGCTCTTTAACATTGCACAGCTCGAGGGACAGGTTGACTTAGCGTGCAACCAGAGGCTTGATTTAACTAAGTGCGGCACAGTCAACTTAGAAAAGTTTTTAGTGCCGTGAGAGATGGTATTTTTGAGGTTAAAAAAATAAAAATTTTCGAACACCGCTGAGAGATGTCCAACACGTGTCCAGAGGTGTTGGGTCCATAGGTATCAGATACTATACCTCGGCTCATATGAGGTGTCAGTGAGCGTGCAAATTCACTTACGATTCAGACAACAGTTCACTATTTTGTGTACATTAAGTACGATTCCGACAACTATGAGTATTGTCTCCCTTCTTTCTCTGCATTTATACAATAGCGTGAGATCTATCTACAACCGAGAATTCATGATCATAACCAAAATTCAACACAGTTTTAAAGTTATAGCAGGTGGAGTACATTAATTAAACACCTATGTAACTAACACAAATCTACCACAGTTATTGGAAATATAAACTTGAATATGACTACATTGAAACAGCAACCTTAACATGGATAGACAAGAAAATCGTGCACCGGAAAGGGAAACAAATAGGATAAAGATTCAATAGCGTCTTCATAGCAATTGCTTACCCTTAAATTGGAAGTGTTTTCAATTTCTTAATTAAGGTTTCCAAGTCCGTACCTCAGTTTGTTTAAAGACACCGCTGCGGCAGTTTCTTAAACCCTTTTCACTTAACATAAAGAGGATCTTTCATTAACAGATAATTAATCGAGATTTGAACTAGTTTAATAAATACTATTAATTTATAATGACACTCTTTAACGTAGTTATGACCAGACGTGGCATCGAACTGATTTTTTTATTAAGATTTATTTGAAATATAAAATGTCACTATGAGTAATTAAAATAATAAAATATCTGACAAGAAATCAAGTATGCAATTCATGTGAAGTAAAGAAGAAGAAAAAAACGTGAAATGATATTGAAAAGATGAACAAAAGAACAATAAGTCATCAACTTTAGGAAAAGACAAAAAGACAAAAAATAGTAAAGAAGAATAATTAATATATTTGTTGAAGAAATGCTTACTAGCTCCTCAAATAATAGACTTAGTAGAAGATCTAACGATTTGTAGCTGTAATGGAGATTGTATGGTAGAGTATCCAATTATCATATCTTGCATTTTGAAAATAATTTGAATGAGCACTAATTATTTTAGTACTAAATGACGTAAATGAATAATGTTTGATAAAAGAAAGATGGCTAATTTTAGTTCCTAGACAGGTCTTTTAGCTCTATTTTACAAAAGCCTTATGATTCTGTAAAACCAATCGATTTGAACGGGTTCGAATAGTTCGTATGCAATTTTGGTATTTCAGCTAACTCAGACATGTTAAAGCTCTAGCATACGGTTGAACCGGTGGATTTGAGTAGGTTCTAATAATTACGCTTTTATTTTTCTCTACTGAAATATATTTTGCTACTACCTGAAGATAGTTATCATCCACCGTATAATGATAATTAATGACCGCTAATATATTTAAGGATTCTTCTACATACACTTCCAGCGACAAATTAAGTGGCACTTTTTTGCATCATTAAACAAGCGGCACTGAAGATGTTTAACGATCATTAATTATTTATATACGAGAGACTGTAAGTATCTTCCTACTAGCCCGATAACAGTAAAAAAAAATTGTTTGTAATATCGAGACAAAGGTGGCGTAGATTAATTTAATATTAAAGTGTAAAAATTAATTACCGTACTTTTTGTTAAGAATTGTTCAGTATGTTTGATCTTCGTATATGAGCTACCCAAAGTTCTTCTTGTTGCACGTAATTCTTCGTTTCGGTTAGGATTCATCGCTTAGTTATTTGTTGTTGTCTTCTTTTTTTCGTGTGTGTACTTATCCCCTTTAATGTTATGATGCTTATACCAAAATAAAAGAAAGATATTTTGTTATGTTTTTTTTTAGCACCAAACCTATGTTAAGAATGAGAAATATTGTAAGCAAAAAGGATCAATTTACCATTTACTGGTTATATATAACGTTTATTCGTCACTTAAAATATAGTTAGATTATAATTTTTTGGATAAAATTTTAGTTTTATAGAATATGTACCAGCCAGATAAGTTTCCCCAAAAAATACCCTATAAATGTCTGCTTTCGTATGACCAAAATTTCGATCAGAAAAGGGCAAATAAGATCATAGACTAACATTTTGTGCAAAAGAATTAAAGAAAATTAATAAAGAATCATATTTCGGTCTTTTTCTTCTTTTTTTCATTTTCTTGTTGGGTTCCAAATTGGGTCTTGTTGATGCATGCTTAGATAAATAGGTCCGCGGATTGATGGTCTGCGAAAGTTGATCTGCTTTCAAGAGTACAGTGGCTCGGTCCAGTAAATTTTTCGTCTTTCGGCCGAAATTGACTTAGCCTGGCCCAAGAAAAAAATAGTTTGATTTTTTTTTTCTTTTGTGTTAAGTAAAATTGCATTTCGTGAGAAAATAAGTCAGGATGATTTGTTACAAGAGCATGGAATTTTGTGAAAATCGTATGTATATGTATGAAAAGGCGCACATTATCGTTCTTACTTTCGCTCTACATTTTCACACTTCAATTAGTAAATACATGTCAATTTTGTCTGCTCTTACGCTCTCGCTTTCGCTTAAAGTTCTACTCAACAATCCGATAACTCAGTTCACTGTCATTGTATCAAAAAATTATGAAAATCGAAGGTGTACACGCCACGACCATCGAAACCATTTGCACCCTAAGAACAACTTATGTAGGCCAAGTGTTTATAACTAAAGGGAAACAAATCTACCACATTTACTGGAATTATAAACTCGAATATTACCACATTGAAACAGAGAAATTGCAACATCTTCGTAGCTTGCTCCCATCCGGTAACAATCAATCTTTGTAAGACCTTAAGATACTCCAATTGTCTCACTGTCCTTCGGCTCTCTTCTAATACATGTATTGGAGCTCACACGTGGATATACAAGGAAAAAAAAAAGAACATAATAATCGATACACCAAAAAGGGAAACAAATCGACTAAAGAATCAATAGCGTCTTTATAGCGATGCTTACCTTAAAGTGGAAGCCTTTTATATATATATATATATATATTGATTAGTGTTCACAAGTCCCTACCCCGGTTATACAAAGATGTAGCAGTTTCTTGCACCTTTTTCACTTAACATGAAGGGGAACTTCCCTCAACGGATAAATCCAGACTTGAACTAGTGTATTCAATAGTTTATAATCACTCTTTTATATTTTTTAATAAAAAAAAATTCGCCACTACTGATAATTATAATCATTTGTATAACGATAATTAATGGTCGCTAATATATTTAAGGACTCTTTTATTATCACTTTTAGCAGTAATTTAGCAATTTTTTTGACGTCATTCAATAAACGGTACTAAAGATATTTGAGGATCGTCATCTTCATACAATCTAGGTAACAGTCATAAATTTTCTTTTTGTTATATCTGGAAAAGGTGAAGTAGACTACTTTAATGTTGAAGTGTAAACATTAATTCCCATGCTTCTTGTCAAAATTGTTCAGTATGTTTCATCTTCGTGTGAAATTCCGCTACACGAAGTTCTTCTTGTTGCACGCAGCTCCTCCCATCGGTTAGGGTTTCTTGCTTAGTTATTTGTTGTTGTCTTTTTCTTTTCCATGCTTATACTTATTGCCTTTGATTTTATTATGCTTATACTGAAAAAATGAAAGGTATTTTTGTTATGTTTTTTTTCCCATCAAACCTTTATTGAGAATGAGAAATATGGTAAGCAATAGAAATCAATTTTATGTTCACCGGTTAAACATAAAGAAAAAGCAATATACAACGTTTATTTGTCACTTAAAATACAGTTAGAGCAAAATTTTTTGAGTAAAATTATAGTTTTATGAAAATGTGTACGAGTAAGGGTGTGTTTGACAACGCAATTAAATACTTAAAACTTAAAAGTTTTCAATGATTTTCAATTAAGTGCGCTTGATAATGCTTAATATTGTATCACTTAAAAAATTCATTATTACAAAAATGGACTAAAATTTTTAGTCGGAGCGGACTTACTTAATGACTATGACTTTATTTTCAGTGAGATGGTTAAAAGTTATTTAACATAATTATATATAAAAGAATAATTATTATCATAATGTCGTCTCAATTAATTTGCTGGTAATACCGTCTTCACCACGTTATAACCACCACCACAAATATTATTCTCTTTTGCTACTACCACCATAGTTACCATGACCTAGCCACTACCACCGCATTATTGCCGCCGTCACCACATCCATGTCCACTAAAACCACACAACAACTACTATCATTATCATCATTTCGCTGCTTATCGCACCGCCACCGCCAAAACCATTTCTTCATGCACCACTATAGTCACAATTGACACTTTTCAGCCGCCATCATAACCACCACCATCATTATTATTCCATCGCAGCTGCCGCCACCATCACCACCATCACTATTTCGGCCCAATAAAAAAGTCATAAAATAGATAAATAAATACATAATTTTGATAAAATGAATAAATTTTTTAAATAGAACAAGTTTCATACATTTATTTTTAGTTTACCAAACAGATTAACTTATTTTTTAGTAAAAAACCAAGCACTTAAAATTTTCAGTTTTATGAATTCAATGCTTAACTTTTTTAGCACTTAAATTTCAGTTTTATCATACAACCGTTAAAGATTGACTTTCTTGCTCAAAATTTTGATCAGAAAAGGGCAATAAATAATAGACTAACATTTTGTGGAAAAGAATTAAAGAAAATTAATAAACAAACTTATTTAGGTCTTCTTATTTTTCCTTTTATGGTTGGGTTCGAAATTGGGGTCTTGTTGATGCATGTCTAGTTTAACGGAGTCCATTTCTGAGACTACAATTAACCTGAAGCCATTTTGGACTCTTAATCTAGATAAACAGGTCCATGGATTCATGGTCCGTGAAAGCTGATCCGCTTTCAAGAGTAAAGGTTCGGTCCAGTAATTCTTTCTTCTTTTTGGGCCAAAACTGACTTAGCCCCCCCCCCCCCCCCCCCCCCCGTGTTAATTAGAATTGCAATTCACGAGAAATAAGGCAGGATGATTTTTTACAAGAGCATGGGATTATATGAAAATTGCATGTATGTGTGTAGAAAGGCCGAACATTCTTGCTCTTGCATTCTCTTTGCAGTTGCAGGTTTGAATTAATAAATACGTGTTAACTTTATTTGCTCTTACGCTTTCGCTCTCGCTCACAGTTCCTCAACGAACCGATAACCCAAGTCATGATCATTCCATCCAATAATTATAAAAATCTTCCGTGTGCACAACACTGCCCTCAAAACCATTTGCACTCCAAGAACAACTTACATAGGCCAAGAGTTTGAACAGGAATCTGTCACATAGCAATCGCTGCTAGCAAAGCAAGAGTTTGAACAGCTAATAGTTCAGATTTTAATGGCATCCAGCTGGGCAGTTTGAGACTTACCGTCTTGTGTTAAGTCTTTCTCTGAGACCTTTCTTTTCTTCGGCATGTTGTGTTGCCGTTGTCATGGTCTATACCGCATATACATATATATGTAAGAAATGAACTTGTTAAGAAGACCTGGGAGTCTCCAGAATTAGTGTGTTATGAGTTTGAAGTGATTTTGCCCACATAGCTTCACTATGAGTCTCCCTTTAATGTCTAGGTTTGATAGAGCAATTCTGAGACCGTGGCCTATCATCATTTGGACTCATAATCAAGAGAAACAGGTCCACAGATTGATGTTCCGCGAAAGTTGATCCGCTTATTAAGGCAGCGTTTGACGGCATTTTATTTTAAATTTTTTCTCATGTTTTGTAAATCGGAAGAAAAGAACGCGTTTAGTAGAAATTTTTTATTTTTTTCCTTTCAGTTTTGTAAGCCAGTTTTCAAAATGAGATTATTTTTTAAAACTCCATTTTGAAGTTTTAAATTTTCAGTTTTGATATCGAACCTTTAAATTTTGTTAGAAGCAAAATAACGAGCATCAATTTAACAAAACCAAAACCTCCTCACACACAAAGAGTACCACCACCACCAGACTCTTCCTTCCACTAGCCAAACATTTCTCATGTCGCCACCATCCTCACTCTCCCACACGCGCTCACACCAAAATAGTTTGGTTTTTGTTTTTTCCCGAGTTAAACAATTGATTGACGATAAATATTATGCTTGGCGGCATGAAAATGTTTGCACTAAATTATTGCCACAAAAAGGAAAAAATCTCAAACAAAAAAGCTGCCATGTCTCTAATATGTGGTCATTTTTGGAATTAAAGTTATTAGTTAATATGGAGAAGGCTTTTGTGTTGTTATAGTGTAAAAAGCTTTTTTACGACAATTAATGAAAAAGCCCGATATGCCTTATTTGAAATCATATGTATTAGTTTATTGAGAGTAGAAAATTCATTTGATTTACACTTCACAACTCTAATATAATCCTAATTCCTTCGTCATTCTCCCCTAGCCACCACCACCACCATACCCTAGCCACCGTCACCACCATTCCTCAATCGCCATAATCATTCTCTATCGTCACACTACTATCACTTCAGCAGCCCTTATGGCCGCCTCACCTACCATGGCAGCCCCCATGGTCGCCCCTCCCACCATTCCTATCCCCACCACCTCAGGCCGACCAGCATTATAACAATAAACCACCAACGGGGATCTAAAGAATGACAAGTGGATTCAAGAATAATAGGGGGTTTACGGTGTGTTCCAAACGATCTCGCTTCCTCGCCGCCATTGCCATGCACTGCGGCTGTTGTTGTCATCGCTGTGCATTCCGGGTGTTGGTGACTAGTTTTTTGTGGCCTAGCAACGTAAAAGCTTTTCCATTTTCATATTTGTCAAAACTAGTGCCTCTTAAATGATTTCTAAACAATCCACATGTTTTGACTCACGATGACAAATCACTTAGATAGTAGGCCAGGATTCATTTTTTTTTATTTTTTTGGTTTTAATTGAAAGAATTGTATTTCAATCACAAGGAAGCCACATTTCTATTATTGCTTTAACACACCCTCTCACATGTAAGTCACTGATTGCATTTAGAGAGACAAATCAATGAAAAATAAAGTAAGATATATTTTACCAAATACACAAAAATACAACGAAACAATCAAACTCAAGACCTAATCAAATCGAAGTTCCAGTACTGAAACTCTAAAAACTTAATATGTTAACGGATGCACTCAACATATGCATCATTGCTTCAACAACTCGGAATGGGTTGCTTAATTTTCCACTTGTAAAAGGAGGTTTCTACCTAAGTTCCTTTGCATAGTGAAGAGGGTGATAGGGAGCCATCAATGGGTTCGTAAGGTTATCGTGTACGTATATATACCTACCCTGCAAATCGACGGCGTGACAAGATCTTACTATGTGAAGTGACAAAACCTCATAACCTAAATGCCGTTTGTGTAGAAGAACAAATTATTTAACCAATAGAAGCCTCCTTAATCATTTAGGCCACCGTCATTCTACTTAAATTAGTTCCCTTATCCCTCTGCAACTTTTCTCAGAAACTGATAGCAATCTGACTCGCCAAAGTGTTATAAAGAATCCAAGGAATTTTTCCATTTACAAGACTGGAATCCCCTTTGGGTAGATGCAAAGGTCACGATTTTGAGATAGATTAACGCAATTTGGACACCATTTTGTATGTTTTTGTTTTGATATTTTTGAAAATATTAGAAATGTCTTTTTGGAACTGAAAAATAGGTATTGAATTTTGGATAATGATATTGAACTAAATGCTATATTAATAGAAATATGAGAACTCCTCTATGTTGTTTGAGTACTATTTTTTTCACACATTTATAACTCCAGATGAATGAGTTGAATATGCGTAACGCATTTGCAAAGACTTTTAGTGAATAATGTTTGTTTTTTTTTTTTGGAACTGAACTTAAAAACGGTAACTAAAAAAAAAAACCTAAAGCATGATCTCGGAAATTGAGAAAGTGGTAATCAAACTAGAGCGTTGTCAGACCTGTATGATACGTTACTTATTTGTTTGATGGAATCATGTATCCTTTTTGTTAGTATCTTCCTTGAGCCCTATTATTGCAATGGCATGAATAAAAGTAATACAACTTTGGAAGTGTTAATTACGTTTTATCCTCTTAATATATAACATTTTATCTCCTTTCAATTCCTGCTGCTCCAAGCATTTCACTTTCTTTTTTCTCTTAGGATTTGGCAAGCGCACTGAAGAGTACAGTAAGTAGCAACGCTATTTGCAAGTACCTCAACATTTCTTACTATGGTAAATAAAGTACATGATTGAGTTGTTATCCAACATGAAAGAGCCATGGTCAATAAGGACATTTGTACAAGGAAACGAGAAAAATGGTGCTCGAGATTGTGTCTCATCGTGCGTATCTATACTTTCTAGCGACACATTAAAGATTCTTAAATAATTAAGTTGGTGGTGCGAATTTTCAGACCGATTGACAATTTTTTTCTCTCTCTTCAGGAGACAGCAGAAATCGTGAGTAGTTAACCAATCGGTCCAAATTCTCAAACCGATGAGCAAATTTTTCTTGATTGACAACTTACTAATAGCTGCAAATTGTCAACATGTCGGCTAGTACACAAGAGAAAACTAAAGAGCAGTAAATTGACGAGGACCTCCAACAACATCAACATATCATGTGTCATTTCGTCAAGATCTCTCCGTAACACAAGTGACAATGATTTCCATAAGGATGATGTGTAACTAGTTACTGTATAGGTACTGAAAGTTGAACTCAATTATGAGAGCAAAACAGTAAAGGTTGCAGGGGCTACACGTCTGATGGTTGAAACTCAATAATAGAAGCTTGGCAGAGGAATTATTCGGAGGAATGATATGCATCTGTCACACCACATATACTTAATTTGATGAGGGGAAAGCCCATGAATGAGTCTCTGTGCCACATTCAAACACAAGATTTCCAGAGGGGAACTGAGTTGAAGTCGAGCATCCATGCAATAAAAATATTTGGAACAACAACAACAACAACGTCAGTAAAGCACCAACTTAAGACACGAATAGGCTTATATGTGTTTGAGCAAGCCACTAAGTGAAATCGGTAGACATGCTGCTCTTAAGGATGAAAATAGTGCTAGAGCATGTGGGTTCGAGTCGAAGTGACGGTAGGTCATACACTTTACACTTTTTACCGACAACAAAGTATAAGGATTATTTCATTCGCTAACTATTTCATCCCTTCGCACCCCTGCACCCCACAAAAAGAACATGAAATGCATTAGGAGACAAAGAGCTAAAAAAAATGTTTACGAGGTCACGGTACATACCAGAAACATGTGTTGATGAACCCGCATAAACTATGGCGTAAATTTCGGGAACATGCAACAGAGTTTTCGTGTAACTTTTCGTGCTCTTCAACACCGTAAACAAAATAGAGGATTAATTTTACGGTATACTCCATACTTAGGAGTCAGTTGCAACCAGCACTTCATGTTTCTAATTTTGGCACCTAGCACCAAAATTTTAAAAATCTTGGTTTTCAACACTAGATGACGGTCAAGAGACACTTTGAGC
Organism: Escallonia herrerae; assembly: GCA_033070095.1. Classification (NCBI taxonomy): domain Eukaryota; kingdom Viridiplantae; phylum Streptophyta; class Magnoliopsida; order Escalloniales; family Escalloniaceae; genus Escallonia; species Escallonia herrerae. The sequence goes on from JAVXUP010000282.1 coordinate 280,847, forward strand.
ACACATCTGTTAGTTTTTCGAGGGTAAAATGGTCTTATTGTCCCTTAAAGTATACATGTCATCCAGTCAGCTACACATGGCCCAATTGGGCTCTCCACGTCATTTTTCTCTAACAGCAGAAGAAGAAATGGAGTAGAAGAGAAAAGAAATGGGGCAACGACACCAACAAACAGGCGCCGACGAGGGGCACCAACAGCCACCTGTAATTAGATGACATAGTGCAAATTAGATGACATATATGAAAAGAAAGTTCACGGTCTTGACTCTTGGATTGATTCCACTTTGGATTTTACGGAGGAGCATGGTGTGAATCAACCCAAAGTTGCGTTGAAAGTATGAAACAAGCACTGGGTTCTTCCATCCTCATGAAAAAAAAAACACTCCTTTTTTCAGGGATTCTCTACCGTCGACAAGATATGAATCCAGATAACAATACTGCGATAGGCTCCGGCCTTTTTCACTACAAGAAAACAGGCCTTTAGCGACGGGGAAATCCGTCGCTAAAAGTCCAAAATCCGTCGCTAAAAGAATTAGCGACGGATTCACCGTCGCTAAAAATCCCTCGTATAAAAGCCCGTCACTAATAATTTAGCGACAGAATGTTTTAAATCCATCGCTAAATATGTAATTTTTTCCGACGGATTTATTTTTAATTAGCGACGGATATTCCGTCGCTAATTATATTTTTAGAATTTTAATTTATTTTCTTTTTTCTCAAATTAGCGACGGATAAAATATTTTAGCGACGGAATATTTCGTCGCTAAATAACTTATTGTAGGGATACTTTTAGCGACGGAATTATTCCGTCGCCAAAAGTTAATTTTTTTTTAATTTTTCAATTACCCAAACCTGTAATACAATTTTCAATTCTCAACAACAACGCGCAATAATCAATACAGAAAGAAATATATATAATCAATTATAAAAAATATTTATTATAAAAAAACTCATATATGTACAAGCCGGGAACCGGATACAGCCGGTTAGGAGAGGGGAGAAGAGTACAAGCCGGGCGCGGGGGGGGGGGGAAGCTAGGAACGGGCACGGGAAGGGGCTCATCAGGGGTTGCCGAGTCCCGGATCTGGATCCTGCTGATCCGGGGCCGGCTTGGCCTGTCCAGCAGTGCCCTGCTCCCTGATCATCCTCACCACCACTGTAGCAATGCGCTGGATCTCCTCGTCGTCCAACTGAGGACGAGGAGCCGGTGTCTGTGGAGGGGCAGCAGGGGGTGAGGACGCTCCTATCACGGCACGAGCAGTCGTGCTAGGCAGGCCGCGTATGCGGCCTTTCGGCCGATTCACGACCTCCGGCGTATCCAGCCATCGCTTCAACCCCCCAGTACTCGCAGCTGTACTAGTGGACGCTGATGGCTGTCCGGACTGCTGCTCGGACCCCCTTAGCTGTTCATACGAGGCCTGCAAAAATAGTGGTTTAACGATATGTTAGGGCATTAATTAACGAAACGGACATTGAGGATAGAAAGAAAAAACATTAACAACTTAAATAAATTGACTCACATCGATCCGCCGGGCAATATCTGAAATATAGTCGCCCGCCCGGTGCGTCTCGTCCTTGTCCTTCTTCCGCACGTGCGTCTGATTATAGGTCAGAGCTATGACCTCATCCTCCTCCAGATCCGGGTGCTCGACCGCGTTCATGTGTCGGACGATGTCGTGTGGCACCGACCCCCCCGTGTGTGTCGGACCTCTGTTCTGTCTGTTCTCAGCCCCGCTCTTACTCTTGGCATCCCAACCTGGACCCGTAGCCCACCGATCTATCATCTCCCTGCCCGCCCGGTCCCGTGCATCGTGGAGCCATCGGCGATAATTCTTGCCGATGTAGGCAAAGAAAGCCTGCTGCCCCAGTACCTGCTGCTGAGGCGTGTCAAACGTGAACCCCTCCTGTAAGGCATTCAATAACACAAATTAACAACATAAAACAAACTGTAATTAAACATTTACTAACGCTGAAAAAAATACTTCACCGTACCAGCCACTCCTCCCATAAGGCCTCCCTCGCAGCGGCATCCCAGTCCTTCCAGTACAGGCGTGGCTCGAAAAATCGGCCCTTCACAAGAACGCCGATCTTCGTCCTCGCCTGATTCTCCAGGATCCTGCCAAAGAAGTAAATAAATTAATTAATACAGTTCAAATATAAATTAACAGCCCAAAATTTTAAATATAAGGCATGAGGTGATATTTTTAGTACTTACAGGCCCTCCTGCGTGAGCGTAACTCTGTTTACGCTGGGGGTCGATGCGTACCCCGCGTGTCGGACCACGGCCTCGTCGAGATCCTACAAAACACAGACATTAATACAATTCAAATATAAGGCTAGCAAAAATGTACGAAACACCGTTATCAACTATACCTGAGGTAGAACCCACGGAAGATGGAGAATGCACGCGCATGTGGGATGAATCTGCGTCGGGCTGGGGCGATGGCTCGAGCTGGGGCTGGGGCAACTGCTGGGGCTGGGGCGACGGCGACGGCTGGGGCCCCATCTGCTGTCCGCGATCACTCTGTGCCTCGTCATCAGTAGGCAATGACGAGGTGGGACCCACCGGGGAGGAAGCAGCTCGGCGTCCAGCCCGGCCATGAATAGCCCGTATCCTATCCATATCTGACTTCATATAGATAAATTACAAAGACATTAACACGTTAAAAACAATAATTTGGCAAAAATCATCATCGGCACAATAGCTCTATATATATGCATATGAACGGATGTGCAAAAATACATCATTAAACACCAAGTTCTAAAAGTTCTACTACATTTTTTCCGTGATGTTACAACATTACAAGTCAATCATTTTCAGTTTGCGAATCATCTTCATCACTTTCCCCACCGTCCTCTTCTTCGTGGGACTCGTCGTCCTCTTCATCTTCAAATTCATCATCTCCAAGTACACGACATCGATTAGGTGTTCTAACATTCATCTAACCTTGCTCAAGAAGGTTTGACGGATGTTAGAAAACTAGATTTGTATGCACCCGGAGAAACACACGAGAACGTGTACCAAATATCCACGACATAGAACACAAAGCATGAGTCAAAACACTGTTTTATAAACAATTAGCTTTTCCAAATTGTCCAAACTGGACATCCAAAGGCTCATTACAAAGCATTACTTTGTAATGAATACCTTTGAATGGGAACTAAGGGTTTCTATGCATGCATGCGTTCAGAAATTGATAACATATGCAAGAATCTTTCTGAAATATCAAAACTGCAGAAAGATCGTTACATATGTTACCAATTCCACATTAAATAGAATTCGTTGGCAACGAGTTGAACCATCTCGTTGCCAATGGACTTCTCAAAACAACAACTAATATAAAGAAGGCAGGGTTTGTAAACAACGAGTAATTGAACCTTCTCTGGGCAATATGGAGTAATTATGGGAAGGACAAGGGCTAATTAGGGCTAACTGTGTTATTAGGGTTAATTACGAGTATTAATTATAGCTAATTTGGGTTGATTAGGACTAATTAGGATTATTCAGTCCTAATTAGGGTTTAATTGTGCTGAGTAGTGCTAATTAGTCCGAATTAGGCTTAATTGGGTTATGTTAGGGCTAATTAATGTTAATGAGGGCTAGTTTGGCCTCATTATAGCTAATTAGGGTTGATTAGGACTAATTAGGGTTATTTAGTCCTAATTAGGTTAATTGTGCCGAGTAGTGCTGATTAGTCCGAATTAGGCTTAATTGGGTTATGTTAGGGCTAATTCATGTTAATGAGGGCTAGTTTGGCCTAATTATAGCTAATTAGGGTTAATTAGGACTAATTAGGGTTATTTAGTCCTAATTAGGGTTTAATTGTGCCGAGTAGTATTGATTAGTCCTAATTAGGGCTACTTAGGCTTAATTGGGTTATGTTAGGGCTAATTAATGTTAATGAGGGCTAGTTTCAGATAATTATAGAAAATTAGGGTTGATTAGGACTAATTACGGTTATTTAGTCCTAATTAGGGTTTAATTTTGCCGAGTAGTGTTGATTAGTCCTAATTAGCGCTAATTAGGCTTAATTGGGTTATGTTAGTGCAAATTACGACTAATTAGGCTAACAATAATCAATATGCGCGTAATTGGGTTCATTTTGGCTAATTTGGGGTAATTACAGCTACTTTGATTTTCATTAGGTTCTTAGGGTTAATTAAAACTAAGGGCTAATTACACCTATGTCCCTGAGGTTTGGGGGTAATTACACGCGAGGACACAAAGTTTCAAAATGTAACACTTATGTCCATTGACAAACGGAATACCAAAATACTTAACGGTTTTGACAAAAAGACCAAGTTGCCCCTAAATAAAAGTTAAAATCCTTATTTGCCCCTGGGACCACATAAAACCCTAATTTTTCATTGTCTCCCCCCCCTCCCCCCCACTCGCCTGTGCCTCCCCCTACCCCTTTCCCTTTCCCTTCCCCGTCGCCCCCACCATACCCCTTCCCCTTCCCCGTCACCCCCACCCTACCCCTTTCCCTTCCCCGTTGCCCCTACCCTTCCCCTTCCCCGTCGCCCCCCACCCTCCCCCTCCCCCTCCCCCTCCCCCTTCCCCTTCCCCGTCGCCGGCGTCTCCTTCACTGGTCGATCGGAAGGAGCGCCGGAGTTGATCGCCCGTTGCAGTGGCGTAGCAGCACGGTGGCTTCGGCAGTTGCAGCGGTGTAGCAGCACGGTGGCTTCGGCGCGATGCTCGCAGAGGCTCGACGAAGCATCTTCCTCCCCCTTCCCCGTCTGCGCTGTAACCCATCTTCCTCCCCCATCCCCAGCGCTGCACCCCGACCTTCCTCCCCCATCCCCGGCGCTGCACCCTGACCTTCGGCGATTGAATTGAATTAAAGATTGAATACCAAAATACAGATTGAGTTGAAGATTGAATTGAATTGCAGATTGAGTTGAAGATTGAATTGAAGCCCTAATTGGTTTTGAAATTTAGGGTTTGTAAATTAGGGTTTTGAAACCCTAATTGGTAGATTGAAACCCTAATTGAGTTGAAGATTGAATTGAATTGCAGATTGAATTGAAGATGAATTGAAGCCCTAATTGGTTTTGAAAATTAGGGTTTTGAAACCCTAATTGGTAGATTGAAACCCTAATTGAGTTGAAAATTGAATTGAATTACCTTAATCTTTAATTAAGGCTTGATATCTTAATATAAAAAAAATTTAAAAAATATACCAAAATACAGTACAAGGGGTAGCATTGTCATTTTAAAAATACGTATCGATGACATCATAAAAAAAGTTTACTTTTTGGACGGAACCCTGACGGATGGACACGGGTGATACATTTGAAACACTTTTGGTCACGGAATGTTACATTTTGAAACTTTGTGTCCTTGACTGTAATTACCCCCTAACCTCAGGGACATAGGTGTAATTAGCCCTTAAAACTAATTAGGCTCGTTAGAGCTAATTAATTAGGGTTAATTGATTTATTAAAATATTTATTTTTTAAATGTCAGACATCGTCGATCAGACGTGGTGTCCGTGTCTGCGCTAATTAACAGGTATCTCAATCCAATTGGGTCCCATCCTCAGTCAACAATCTCAATTCTCAATTCTCAAATGCCGCCCAATGCAATAAAAATTAACAAAAATCACACATTCAATACAATTGGGTCCCATCCTCCGTCAATAATCTCAATATCTCAAATGCTCAATGCACAATTAACAATCTAAAATCATCAATTAACAACCTAAAATCATCAATTAATAATCGCAATTACTTCAAATGCACAGCTAATAACCTAAAATCATCAATTAACAACCTAAAATCACAGATCAATAATCACAATTCTCAAATACACAATTAACAACCTAAAATTATCAAACAAATTATCAATGTTCAAATAGGGAAAAATTGTTCAAAATGCACATATTTGAATTATTTCAATTTAGGGTTCGATTATATTAGGGCATTCAATTTAGGGTTCAATTAGTTTAATTTAGGGTTCGGTTCGATCACGGGTATTCAATTTAGGGTTTAATTAGGGTTCAATTACATCAATTTAGGGTTCAATTAGGGGTTCTATTGAATCAATTTAGGGTTCAGTTGATTTGGGGCATTCAATTTAGGGTTCAATTTAGGTTTCAGTTAGATTAGGGCATTCAATTTAGGGTTCAATTATGGGTTAATTTAGGGTTCGATTCGATTAGGGCATTCAATTTTTGGGTTTAATTAGGGTTCAATTACTTCAATTTAGGGTTCAATTAGGGGGTTCTATTGATTCAATTAGGGTTCGGTTGATTTGGGGCATTCAATTTAGGGTTCAATTAGGGGGGGTTCAATTATTTCAATTTAGGGTTCGGTTGGATCAGGGCATTCAATTAGGGGTTCAATTATAATTAATTGGTTCAATTAGGTTGAATCGGGGTTCATTACAATTAATTGGTTAAGTTAGGGTTAATCAGGTTTAATTGGGGTTAATTCGTTCAATTAGGGTTACGCGGGGTTAATTACTGTTAATTGGTTAGTTTAGGTTGAATCGGGGTTCATTACAATTAATTGATTCAGTTATGGTTAATCAGATTTAATTGGGGTTAATTCATTCAATTAGGGTTACGCGGGGTTAATTACTGTTAATTGGTTAGATTAAGGATAATTACGGTTTGATTAGGAATGATTGGGAACAAATTAAGGATAATTAGTGTTTATCCGGGCTAATTATGCTTTAATTAGGGTTTAGGGTTTAAGGTTAACCGGTTTAAACAGGTTTAATTGGAGCTAATTACGGTTAATTGGTTCAATTAGGGCTAATTAGGGCTAATTAGGGTTTATTGGTTTAATTAGGGTAAATCGTGATTAATTAGGGCTAATTGGTTAGATTAGGCTGAATCGGGGTTCATTACAATTAATTGGTTCAGTTAGGGTTAATCAGGTTTAATTGGGGTTAATTTGTTCAATTAGGGTTACGCGGGGTTAATTACTGTTAATTGGTTAGATTAGGGATAATTACAGTTTGATTAGGGTTAATTTGGTTCAATTAGGGTTACTTGGGAACAAATTAGGGATAATTAGGGTTTAATCGTTACAATTACATTACAACAAATTAAATACAATACAATACACTACAAAAAATTAAATTTAATTACATTACAACAAATTAAATTCAATTACATTATAGCAAATCAAATACAATTATATTACAATAGATTAAATACAATTACATTATAACAATATTTAATGCGATAAATAATTTCTAGCATACAATTACATTATAACAACAGATTAATTTCTAGCATACAATTACATTATAACAACAGATTAATTCAATATGATAAATAATTTCTAACCGGAAAAAAAAGTGAGTTCAGGCAGTGGTGGTACAAGGCGGATGACGACAGTGGTGGTGCGAGGCGGATGACGACAGTGGTGCACGGAAGGCAGCGGCAGAGGGTGGTGGTGCGGCGGAGGGGGAGGAACTGTGGCGATGGTGGTGAGACTGTGGCAGTAGTGGGGTAGCTGCGGGGCGGCGAGGTGGCAATGGGGACGGCAGATCTGAGGGGAGAGGGAAGGGCGGTGTGGTGGTGGCGGGGGGGCCTGTCGCCGGCGTGGGGGGCTGTTGGGGAGGGACGGAGGCGGGGGCCTGTCGCCGGTGTGGGGGCTGGTGGGGAAGGACGGAGGCGGGGGCCTGTCGCCGGCGTGGGGGGCTGGTGGGGAGGAAAGACGGGGAGAGAGGGAGAGAAATCTGGATATTTAAGAACACATTTAGCGACGGACATGTCCCGTCGCTAAAGATCCGTCGGTAAAATCATTTAGCGACGGTTTATACCGTCGTTAAAAGACCGTCGGGAATGGTTTTACGACGGATTAATCCGTCGGAAAAATATTTTTTTGGACAACATTTTTACCCACGAAAATTCCGTCGCTGAAAACACCTTTAGCGACTGAAGTCATTCCGTCGCTAAAAGTCCGTCGCTAAAACCCTTTTTTCTTGTAGTGTTGATTTGGTAACTAGCTCCCTTATCATTAACTTACTAATGTCTTTAATCACCCATGAAATTCTTCAGATTTTCATGATTGGAATAGAATCGTCGTACGATACTGTGAAGGATCATCCTTCACAGGAGAAGCGGAAGAAGTCGATCCGGTAATTAGGTCAAGTTAATTGTGTAAACCATCTGGGGCTTTGATCTTTTCTGTCCACGATGAAGATGGATAAACAAAAGGCTTGGTGGTTGGATTGGTGGCTGCTCCGGCGGCACAACGACATATTTGGTGGTTGGAAAATCTGGCAACGGCGTCGACAGCACAGTGGCACGGCAGCACGACACCGTCCTTGGTGGTCGATTGGCTGTTGGTGCCCCTCGTTGGTGGCTGTTTGTTGGTGTCGTTGCCCCATTTCTTTTCTCTTCTGCTGTCAAAGAGAAATGATGTGGAGAGCCCAATTGGGCTGTGTGTAACTGATTGGATGACATGTATGCTTTAAGGGGCAATAAATCATTTTGCCCCTGAGAGGTGTGGTCAAAGTGCCTCTTGACGGTCATTTGGCGTTGAAAATCAAGATTTTTAAAATTTTGGTGTTAGGTGCCAAAATTAGAACCATGAGGTGCTGGGTGGAACTGACCCCTAAGTATGGGGTGTAGCGTAAAATTAATCTCAAAATATACGGTGAATTAGACTGCGTGAGCCAAATCTAATTTTATATATTTGAGGCACGCCTTTACAGCAACATGGCACACCGGGAGAATGCGAGTTCCTCTTGGAGCGAAAGATTACATCTTGTTCGTTACTTCATCACGATGACATGGAAAGGACTGGTGTTGGTATAACTTTCAGCAACGACTGTTGTTCACACTTCACATGAAAGGTCAGTTCCTCTTGGGAGTAGGGATGGCAATAAGACCCGCAACCGGCGGATCCCCGCCCCGCTCCTATAGGAGCGGGTCTTTTTGACTTTGACCAGACCACGGGGCGGATATGGTTTTTTTAAAAAAAATCCGCAGCGGGTTAGGGGCGGGTATGGTATTTAGTCCAAACCGCCCCGCGACCCGCCCCGCCCCGCGACCCGCTTCCGCCCCGGTATTTAACCCTACTCATCTTTAATCCTAGCCGTCCATCTCACACCTATATAATTTGTCCTTACTCCTTATCATCCCCATTCCCAACCCTAATTCCCAATCAATCTCTCTCTGCCGACAACTCACACTCTCACTCTCTGCCGACGACAGAGGTGTCGCGCCGCCGTCGCGCCTCCTTCTTCTCTCCCGGCCTCTCCTTCGCACAGTCGGCGACTGACCATTTACTGATCTAAGGCACCGTCGGCAACTCGCAACAACGAGCCATCAGACACCAAGCCGTCGCTGTCGCCGTCGCCTGTGATGATGCCATCGCAGCTTGCGACGACTCCACTGAAGGCTCTGCCGAAGGCTACGTCGACGCCGCTGCCTTCTTCTCTGCCGATGGCTATGCCGGCGCCGCTGCCGTCGAGCTTGCGACGGCTCCACAGAAGGCTCTGCCGAAGCTTACGCCGGCGCCGCTGCCTTCTTCTCTGCCGAACGGTCGTGTTTCAGGGGTACATGTTTTTCGATTCAGCAAGGGCGGGGCGGGGCGGGTGCGGGTTTTCTACATTCTCATAGGGTCGGTTATGGTATTTCACATAAATAACCCGGTGGCGGGGCGGGGCGGGGCGAAGTTCCATGACAAGCGGGGCGGGTTCGGATTTTAGGAGATCCGCATCCGACCCGCCCCATTGCCATCCCTACTTGGGAGATATGGCAGAGGTTTGTCATCAGGCTGTTATTAAACTTCCACAAGATATTAGCCCCTCAATTTTCTGTCACTGAAAAAAGAGTAGATTAATGTTTCATATTCAACAAGCCAAATATGTAGTTTCACACGAAGAAATGAGGTGACATTTAAATTGTTTGCATTGACCCACTGAGGATCTAATTAACAAGCGGAGAATACTTCCTACCCTAGTTAATCTTAAAGTTCCACATCGATTATACATAAGAATTATGATCGATTCTTATATCTAGTCGGCTTCTCCTCTACTTATACATTCTTTTGGGTTCTGGTATATGCCGTTATTACGCCTTGTCCATAACATATGTTTTTTAGGCCGTTACATCATATTCCAAGTTATGCATATAGATCTGGACAGTTAAAAATTCTCTATCGACTACACATGAAAATTGAGATCAGTTATTATGCCCAGTGACTTGACCTAACCCATCTTAAAATGTTTTGATTCGGTATTTAAAGCATTTGACCTTCTATATATATATCATACCCTTTCATAAAAATGAGTATATTAAAAAAAATAAGAAAAATACTGCGGTTCATTGACATTATTGTAATGTCAGTGTGACAGTGTCGTAGTCAACATGTTTTTTTGTCTAAGATACCTTGTTCTTTTTCTTTCCATTTCCCTGGCCTTCTCCCTTCACAAAATGCTTTTTGCCTGCTCCCTACTCTCTCATCATCATCATCATCTCCCTCACCTTTTGTTCACTGTACGTCTTTGCAAGGCTTTTTGTCTCCTGCCTTTTGGAAGAGACCTAGGGTTTCCTCTGAGTTTCATCAGCTAACATTTATCCTCTCTAGCCGGCCTTTGCAAAACCTAATGAGAAACGCTTGATGGATCCTGTGCGGGGGAAAGAAAAGGTACCTGTTCTCTCTCTCTCTCTCTCTCGTTGAGGAGGTACTTCGATATGAAAATTGTTGAAGGAAATACCGAAATCCAGGTAAACAAACAAGCATTTATTTTACAACTTTGGTCTCTTCTACGTGATGCAGCTGAATGTATGAACTCTTGTAACTGATTTGCCAAGAAATTTCTGCTAAAGAGTTTGGATTCTTGAGAGCGAGGCGGCAGACAGTAGACAAAAGAGTTGCTGAGGTTGAAACAGATATGCCCATTAGTCCAGATGGTAGCTATGCAGAGAAGTGGCTGGCTCTAAACGAAATTGTCCCTTTACTAGCTGAAACTTGTGGTAGTCTTCTTTATTTTCATCACTTCGTAGTTATATAGATCAAATTAATCTGGTAGCCGATCTGATCGAGAACCCTTGTCTATTCATAGGTTTTCTGCCTGTGCCCAGATCATTAGGTTTTGACACGAGGAAAGGCTTGGAGAGTATTTTTGGTATGTGCTTTGAGAAGTACGGAGTACTTAATTAGTGTTAACAAAATAAGATAAGGGAAAAACCAAAAGTAGAAATAAAGGACAATGAAGTTTATTGTGGTCTTGCCATTATTCATGCTCACTTTGCCAAACATAACCAAACAAAACTTTTGCCTAGTTACTTGCTTATTTCGCTTAACATAGTACTGTAAATGAGACGAGAGACAAAGGTTTGTTCCCGTGTTTGGTTCATAAAGCTAATAATTTTATCGAGCATGACTTGTTTGTCCCACCCGATTGAGCGTGAGTACCTTTATGTTTTAGCGGTTGTTGTCTTATCTAGATTTGGCCATTAGCAGTTAAAAGGCTTCAAAGCAAGCTAAACCTTGGTTGCAAACCAATCTGGAACGAGTATCTAAACAAGCGCTCTCGACTTGAACTCGATTAGCGTCCATTCAGACGTTACGCTGTCATCTTCTCAAAGTCCATTTACAACAGGAGTAGCATATATATGATCGATTTCCTTATTATTTTTCCTTCTCTTGCCTGCTTTATTTGACTTCCCATTAATGTTCTTAAGATATTCATGCTTTTCTTCTTCTTGGTATATGCAGGACCTCTAAACAAATTATTTGGTAACTAGGCCGCGAACGTCGATGGTTCATATTCAACAGAATCTGTTGCAGTAAAGATGGCTTCGTCCAGCTATTCAAGTACCCCCTGCGCTGCCTGCAAGTTCTTAAGAAGGAAGTGCGTGGCGGGTTGTATATTTGCTCCCTATTTTCCACCCGAGGAGCCACATAAGTTTGCCAATGTCCACAAGATATTTGGTGCAAGCAATGTCAGTAAACTCCTCAATGAAATCCAGCCCCATCAAAGAGAAGATGCAGTGAACTCTCTTGCTTATGAGGCCGAGGCACGGTTGAAAGATCCAGTTTATGGCTGTGTTGGCGCAATCTCTGTCCTCCAGAGACAAGTTCTTCACCTGCAAAAGGAGTTAGACGCCACAAATGCCGATTTATTCAGATACACAAACAATGAAATGCCTCATGCATTCTCTGCAATTCCGGAAACAGGAGAACTGATGGACCAAACTATCCCTCATCAAGGGTCTCCTCAGTATGGAAGAAGAACGAGCCACCGAGGAGCTTCCCGAAACTATGATTCCGGGTTTCCACTTCCATACGCATATCCATGGAACTCTGATCCATCAGGAAATAGCCCTAACGGAGACGGAGAGAATAGCATGTAGGGCTTATCAAGTACGTAGATATTAATGTGGCTCATTTTGCTTCAAGCATTGCCGAAATAGCAAATTCTGGATTCTAAACTTCTTCTATTTGGGAACTTGGAAGTATATTTTGGAGGGCCTAGCTAATGTCTGCGTGCATCATCCTATGTAATATATGCTTGGTGAAAGTTCTCACTGAATTAGGGTTTATCTATATCTAGTACTACATAATTACATGACATATATGTGTATGAAGGTTCAGGCCAGATTAGTGATTCTTGGATGTTATCGCTGAACTGTATATGTTATATAAATCAGTTCTGATGCTGTGATCTCTGAACTTGTGTGATGTTGATATAAGGAGGAGAGGAATCTAACTTGACAAAATATTATTGCTACCCTCCATGAGATGAACTGCAACATTTAAACTTCGAAACACAATTCTTAATCTCCTCCAACCACATAGCAATCATGTACCTACACATTGCCAAATGATGATAGCAGTACACATCCATTTTTGAGACCACCAACCCACTTAATGCTGGACATCTAAAACAAACTCCATGCTTGTGTACGTCTGAGCATACTAACCACCCACTCATTTGTGAAATCATCATCAACACTCAACAGTGATGGAGAGCTTGGGTTGAACTCGTGGCAATGATTCTTATGATCGTATTAGTTCGAGAAATTAGTCCCCTTCAATTTCGTTGGATATTGTCATGTGGGGTAGCATTGTTGTATACACCTTATTAGATGCTTACTGCCCTCCTCCCGTCCCTTCAAAAGCGATCAAGTTTTTGGTACAGACTTACTTATCAATTTACATCGATTTCTCTCTTATATTGCTTTGTTGTGTATAATCTTTTTCTTGTCGCAAAGATAAACAGAAAATCACAGTTGTTACAGTCTTACTTTGAAAAGTTAATCTCCATTCCAAAGCGGACATGTAGGGTCTGAAAATTTTAAATGAACACCTTATTAATTCTTGTAATCGATCGAAAGACTTCATATATTAGGGTAATGACTTCTATATATCCTTCTAATAAGTTTAAATTACAAATGGTTATATCATAAGTGAAGCATCATAGTGCTGCCAGAAACTCGTAGAAAACAACTTTTGCCCATCGATTTCTAGGGTTCTTACATCTTGGTTCTTGATTTTATTTAGTTTTTCGAGTCAAATAATACTGAAAAAGCTTACACCACCACAAATTTTGACTTCTCCGAGCATCTCTGCAACACATAGAAACACACACATGAACACGCACATATATTTATTACCCTGTCAGTGTCTAACAGTGTGTTCTACAGACGCCTACACCTATGGGATCCAGAAAAGATTGTTCTCCAGTCTGAGAGAACGTGAATGCACAGAGTAGAGATCCTAATATGCGTTGGTTTCACCACATTTCTGCCTCCTATTTTCGGTCCACATTACCTAATTGCATGGATGTATACTACTGGTTCTGCCCTAGGGGCTAGGGTGTACGTGTAAGACATTTGTGTCACACTTTTTCTTGGTTTGTTTTTCTTCTTGCGACGAATAAACAATTAAATTCACTTCTTTTTAGCATTTTATATACTTCCTCCAATTATTTATATTTAATTACCTTTGACTTACACACTTATATAATACATGAGTTATATTTTATTAATTTTGCATTCTATACCAAAATTAGACCTGGCAAACGGGTATACCCGGCGGGTACGGATAAAATTCGATCGGGTCCGGGTAAAAACGGGTCGGATATAATTTACCCGAATGTTTTTGGGTAGGATTTTACTGGATCCGTGCCCTACCCTTGCGGGTAGGGTATTACCCGCGGGTAAACAATTAAATTATTAATTTTTTGATAAACTGAATTAAATCACTATAAAATACCAACTTTTTTCTATTTTATTTCTTTTGCCTTTTCTCAGCTACCTACGGCTAGCATGTTCCTCATTCCTCCACCCACAATCCAAAATAAAGCAAATTAAATTTATACAATCTCATTTCTTACCCACAATCCTAAGTACAACGACTACAACTTCTGTCGAAAAAAAAAAATTCAACAGATACATCACAATATCACATCATCAAGCATAAATAACGAAAATAAAATCTTCCATTCTCGCAAAATTCGTGTCAAACTGCGGTGGCTTGCGAGCTTCAGATCGGCGGTGGCGATGCGAGCTTTAGATCGGCGGTGGCGGTGCGAGCTTCGGATCGGAAGTGGCGATGCGAGCTTCAAATTGGCGGCACAGATCTGAGTGATGGTGAGGGATAGAGAGGCGGTGACGCCGCAGATCTGTGAGAGGGGCTAAGTGGGCGACGAATCCGACGATAGGTGGCGGTCGACGGTGTCTTTGTTAGCTGTTAGAGTAAGGGGAAAGACCAGTGATGGGCCAATGGTGATAGATCTCAACTGAGAGGGGTGGCATCATTGGCAGAGAGGAAGGGGGCGGCGTGAGAGTGAGAGAGAAGGGTATGAGAGGTGAGAAGTGGGAAGAAAAATGAAACTGAATGGTAGGGCACAATTTTTTTTATATATATGCATGAAATCCGGGTAAACCGGGTAACCCGCTATCCGACCCCGACCGACCCTGAAATTACGGTTCGGATCGGGTCCGGGTCTGATTTCAGCGGGTCTCTCATATATGTACCTGTACCCGGAATTTTTGGACGGGTACGGGCCAAAAATTGCCAGGTCTAACCAAAATAGAGGAAGAGAGAGGACGGAAACAAAGTGGAGTTAGTGGACAAATAAATATGAAAAAAAATATATAATAAAAGTAGTCGAAGAAGGTTACATGAAAAAATATCTACAGAATCTTTTTTACTTTGAAAAATAATCAATTTTTTAGTACAGTCTGAAAAGATAATATGACTAATTAATTAGAGACCGAGGGAATACATTTTATTGTAGCAGATAGCTAATTTCTAATATTTCGACCATGGCTAGCGTGATTACATGCTTTTTGCTAAGTTTATATTCATTTTTACCATACTGGTCACGTAATTATAGATAAAATCAAATGTCAGAGGAAAGTATTCAACGTAAAGTTCAATACTCCGTTGCTTCACTAGATCTCAGGGTCTAAATCTAGGCACACTACATGGGTTCGAGTCCCCTGCCCATCGCTTCTTGTTAGGAGCAAAGGTACGTTCTCGCCCTGTATGTGCTCTACACGCTAGTTTTCCTGCGCTTATGTCCTCACACAGGTGCGGGATCCGATGATTCAGATATATATGATAGCCTTCTAGGTCCTTGATGTGCAATATTCCATACCGATTAGATCAGACCTAGCTTGATGAATCCGCCATAAGAGTAATTTAGCTCTGATTTTATATCCTACTCCAACAAAGAGTACAATCGTCAATTTTAAAGAGACATGTTCTATAACTTTTTTCCATCATCATTTTGTGTGCGACGTCCAATAGCTGTTCAGTGATAATTACATATTTTCGCAGGACATCCAATGTATTATCGTATTTATCGATGAGACTACGATCGAACCAAGTCACAAATCCCTGTTAATTGGCCCAAAATGGACGGGACTTCTTGGTCCCGTGTTACAAAATGCTCAAATCTCATCCCCACCCAAGTACATAAACTATAATAATAAGCCAATCGACAGATCTAATCAAAGGCGTGCGATGCTCTTAACTTTCAATATTCGTTCTAACTCGCACTTTCACCGTCCTCTCTCGCTTTTGTGATCCAAACAGGGGTCTATTTTGCTCGCACTCAGTTTCAGTGATTGGGGATTAGTGGACCCTGATCTGGGTCACCTGAACTGATGGGGATCTTTGGGCGGTTCCTCGGCCCCATCAAACTAGAGACTAGAGAGCGATGGACGTGACCAATTCTTGACTGGGGGACTGAACCATCTTGGACGAATTGCAAAAAAAGTCTTTTCCTTCCATTTAACACACACCAGTCTCTGTCTGAGTTCAATATTTTCTTCCCCTTCACAAGACTTACTATATGATCTTACTTGCTTAAATAAAAGTGATGTCTTAAATGTGTTTAATATTTCTTAAAAAACAACCTTAACATGTCACAATGTGAATGCCGTAGCCCATAATGTTCCAATTATTCCATTCTTAAATTTGTCTCGGTCAAAAATTGCTTTCTAAAGCACTTTATGAAAAGGCTTTTCTCAGTAAGCTATTACTCTTGCTAAGATAAAAGCTGAATGAAATTTTCCAAAAGATTTTCATAGCGTGTTTGGATCAGGTAATTAAACTGAAAATTTCTTTTTTAAGAAGAATTTGAAAATACATTGCACAAAATCCGTTTGTTCGGATTGTGATAAGATGAATTTACCAAATTCAAAAAGAGATTTGAAGAGGGAATTTCGTGTTCTAAAATTCCCTCTAGAAATTACAGGTCGAGACTAATTTTTTTGTCAAATCTTTTCCAGAAAAGTAATTGTATTTTAGGAGAAAATGACTTTTTTTTTTGTCTTCATAACTTTAGCTAACATCCTCCATGAAAAAAGAGTCTCTCTCTCTCTCTAGCTTTTACTTATACACAAGCTTTTACTTATACACCATCAAATTATCTGGATTCAAATTTTCAGATTTAAATTCACATATAAATACTCGAGTCTATACAAAATCGTCAAAATACTGAGTTTGCAATATGTAGATTTTTAAATCAACAAATTTTAAAATAAATAGATTTTGAAATATAAGATACTTTGTAATTTTTCATCCAGAGTTTTAAAATATTTTGGCCTTGAGTCAATCAACTGTTTGTTCATCATTATTGTCAAAGTGAAAAAAAAAAGGATGGGAACACTTCTCATAGACAACCTAACATTTTTGACATCCAATATGTGACTTGCACCAAACCAAAAAAATTTCCATGATACAAAAAGCAAAAAGGTTTGCAGGATTATTTGGTCTCAATTTCACTTTTTTTGAATGCTACTTTGTTGAAAGTGTTACAAAAAATAGACAAGAACAGCTCCCAAAAGCAAAGTAGAACAGCTGACTGATCGAGACGGAGACTAGGTCGCTTTCTTAAGATGACTCACAGCCCTTCGAATTATCACCGATGCAGCAAGATTATCGACACGTAGCATCCGTGATACAATAGGCCAACTTTTAATATTACTTCACTCGTATTTTTGCACAAACGAATGAAGCATAAATTTTTAGTCGATACTTTACCAAAATACCCACAAGTCTAAGTGTTCAGAAATTAAAAAAGTGTAGAAAATGTCTCCTTTTATAGGTAAAGAAAAATAGCTGTAGGAAATCTTTTACAAAAAAAAAAAAATTTTGAAATTTATTTTTGAATAAAATGTTGTAATAAAAAATACAATTGTTGTGTAATAGAAGAAAATGTGATTGTTCGGGAGTAATGAAAAATATGACTCGTAGTTCTCCCACTTTTCCTTCCCTTTTGCATGTGAAAGTCTTAGACTCATACACATCTTCCTAAAATGCTATGAACCCATTTGGGGTTGATTATAAAAATCAGAATTCTACTTAAAACTTAATTAGTTTTAAAAATCAAATTTAATCTACTTTAAACAGAATCACTTTACTGTTTGGCAACAATAGTTGTAAACTAGCTTAATGTTATAAAAGTGTTTGGATAAAAGTGCTTAAATCAGTTCATGTATGACAAAATGACCATAGAAGACACTTATAATTAAATGTTTAATATACATTTAGAAATGTGATGTTAAGATAACTTTCATATGTAAATAATTATACTACACAAATAAATTATCAAAAATACACACGATCTCACATTAGTGCTTATAGTACAACAACTTTTGCAAATTAGTCAAAGGGTATGTGATATTTTTTTTGTGAGAAATATGATGATAATATGGTAAATTAGAAGGTCAAACCTCATCATGAGAAAAGCAATTATTTCATAATCCCTACTTTCTAAGATTATGGATTTAGAGGCTGTTTAGATTGATTCTTAAAAATAGATTTTGAATAAATCAGAATTGGTTTCTAAAATCAACTTTAATCCATTTTAAGCATAATAAATTAAAAGTTGTTGAAGTTGTTTGGATAAAAAGGGATTAAAGTAGATTTACTGTAACAAAACTACCATATAGTGTATTCAAACTGAAATTGACCATTTAATGTTATTTATATGTAGGAATATTTCGGTAAATCTCTTGCTCAAACTTGATTCTCCAAAACTAATTAAATCTTAATCTAACAAAATGAGGATTATGAATTTAATCAGTTTTGAGCACATTGGAGTAGATTTAATTAGTTTACTTTTTTTTTCAAATACTTCAAGACTGATTTATCTGGATTTAATCAGGTTTGATCAATCTAGAATCAATCCCAAACATTTTGAAACAGATTAAATCTCTTAATCTGTTTTGCCAAACACTTACAAATCTGATTCAGATTTGACCATTCTAAAATCAATCTCAAACACCTTTTAAGGACTGTCATCTTATATACTCGTTAAAGATCTTTACAATGGCTGGGACAAGTATTTTCTATAAGTTTAAGTATATAAGAAAATCTTACGTATCATTTTCAAGCAACGTGGAAGTAAATAACTTATGTTTTACTCAAAACTCTAATTTTTTTTATCAAAACCAATTTTAAAAAGAAAAAGAAATTTTTGTTAAAATACTCGAACATTACTTCTATCCGAGCCTACCCTTCAGCGACAGCCTAGCCAAACGTGGGAGCCGAAGGCCCCGATTCATCGTTGGACAACAACATGTCCCAAAATTAAAACCTGGATCCTACTACTCAACACAATTCTAACTTTAGCAGGCTAGGAAAAATGGGCCTCCTTGAACTTCCAGGAATTTATACCGCCAAAATGTTGCTATACTCTCAGTCCAGAGCCCAACAGACAAACAACCCCACCCCGCCTTACCCCCACGCTCTCTTCGTTTTCCCACAAGCAGAAAAAGGAACTGAAACCAGCCCACAAGAAAAGACAAAGATCTTAAACCAAAAAGAGAAGAAAGACAAAGATGGCGTGAAACTTGTTAGCCATGCAAGGCCTAACACTCCGTGTCACACACCAGGTGTCAACACCTTGCTCTCTCCCCTAACCTTACAGAACCACCGCAATACACACTCACTCAGTCACATCTTTGCTTAATCTAAAGCTCATCGTTATCTCGGAAGAATATCACAAGTTTCATCTATGGCTGATCGTCCACAGACGCACCAGCTCCAAGTCCACCCACAACACCAACCGCAGCGGCGTTATGAAGGTGGTGTCAAGTCTCTCCTCCCTCAGAAGGGACCATCAGCGGGCAAAGTCATAGCTGTTATGACCCTCCTCCCGGTCGGCGGCTCACTTCTTGGCCTCGCCGGCATCACCTTGGTTGGCACGTTGATAGGCCTTGCGGTGGCCACTCCAGTGTTCATTCTCTTCAGCCCAATTCTCGTCCCCGCCGCGCTTACTATCGGCCTTGCTTTGATCGGGTTCCTTACATCTGGAGCTTTGGGCACAACCGCGCTGGCATCGCTTTCTTGGGTGGTTAATTACCTCAGGCAGGCCACTGGGACTGTGCCGGAGCAGCTGGACCAAGCCAAGAGGCGCATGCAGGATCTCGCAGCATATACGGGCCAAAAGACGAAGGAAGTGGGTGAAAAAATCCAGCAGAAGGCCCAAGAAGTTGGCAAGGAAGGTGGAGGAAGAGAGGCTGGACGAGAAGGTGTAAGAGAAGGTGCAAGGACTTAAAGCACAGGGCATATGCATGTTCGTACTCCGCTAATGTCATGGCATTGAGTGTTCGCAGTTGGTTTGATATGGTGTTTTCTCTTTTGTTGTAATGTTAATCATCATTAGTAATGTCTGTTTCCGTGTCACCTCTGTACCTCCGACTCTCTATTGCTCTTTACTCTTTAGGCCATCAGATTAGTTAAATAAAGTTGTGGTGCCAAGAAAATCTCCCCAGTTCAAATTGACATGCGCATAGAATAGTGCCAGCTACGTGACCACCATTCTACGAGCTAATCTTTTAGCTAAGCAATGCCCTCTCCGTCAATAAGCCCCACAAGACATCGACCATCTTTTCATCCGGTGCCCAGCAGCAAGCAGTGTCGGTCTACCACAATCCATAAAACCAGCAAATGTGGGTTAGAGCAACGGATCATATCCAAGCCATCAACCTGAAAACCCCCACATCATAAGACCCTCCATTTTACAACCGTGGCCCATCTAGTGCAGCATGCGCAGCTGTTATCTTCCCTTCCGGTTCCCCTTAGACACCTCTTCTCTTTTACACCATATAACCACAATGCACAAACACAAACTCCATACTTACAGGACTTCTGAAATTGCGGGCCCACAACCACAACCACAAACCATCCCGTTGCCGCACCTGTACCATTCGTCTAATTCGCCATCTACATGCCTCTATCAACAAGTTACCAAGCTCAAGAGTGGGCCAAAAGAAGGATTGGAATTACAGCAACCCAAATTCAGAGAATGGATGGCTACACATGCTGCGTGATCTCAGCATTGATAGGGCCATGTATGAAGGGAAACAGATTCTTAGCTGTCCTAGCGGCCAGAAGCGGACCTATATGTCCACACGACTGGGTCTGGATCTCTCATCCTCCACTCCCTTCACCGTGACTGCTACTTACATTTCTGTTCTAACAATAGCATTAAGGCTGTGTCCTGAGAACACTATAGAGCACCTCTACTCCTTCTGGACCTTCGGTTTGAAACGCCATAAGGCAACTTTTATAACACGTTATATAAGAAGAAAAACGAACGTATCTTTCAGGATGAACTGTGCAACTAGTGCATCGGTGATGCATATAAGCTATAAGCCCCATATCAGAAAAAGTGTTGATGTTCACCAATACATAGCATGAGCGCGTCCCTTATCTAACTTGATGGTTATAAATTACATTCACCGGCAGGTATATATAAGAATGGTTTCATTCGGATTGTCCTCAGGCTTCAGCGTTAAGGGTTCCAGGCTCAGTGGCAGATTCTGAGTTGTTCGGTATCCAAAATGTAAGAACTGAAGAAGCCGCAACAAACATGACCCTCCGAGGAGCCCATTTCAAGCAAGAGGCAATGCCTATGTGGCTGTCCCAGCACGCTACCTGTGTAATACCAATTGGTAATTAGAGTGCTCAGCATTCACAAATAATGGTTGAAGTGGCGAGCCATAAACCGAATGCTTTGGGAGTGAAACAAAAACACATCCTTTGATGATGCGTAATACCCAGAACATGACAAGTAATGTACCTTATTTCGTGTGTTGATGCTCCAAGCATGTAAATTTCCATCTCCCGAACCTTTAACAGAGACAAGGACAAATCTCAGTCCTAATGCTAATGCTAAAACACTATTACACATCATTCAGGCATAATATGTAGCACACCGACTTACCAGGAATATGCAACCGATTTTCATGGAAAGCCACAACACACTTGACTAATGAACCAAGAACAAAAATGAGAAATATGGCACAACCACCGCGGACCTGTCACAAACCCATTTTGTAGGAATGTGGGGTTTATTTAGAGATAAAAAATCCATATTTCTGTATGGCTGGGAGATAACCACGTTGACCTTTCTAATACTAGTCAAGTTATTCTGATGGCAAAACTCAACAAAGAAATATACAGTGCACAAGGGCCAAGCAACAATTGGCAGTAAGGGCGAAGGAACGTAGACCTTGGGGTTGACTAACACGTGATAGTCAAATTCTATGAAACTCACCCACCCCACACCTCAAACCCCCACCGCACCCACCACACCCCTCAAATCCCCACCACACCCACCCCACACCCCGAATCTCTGAAATGCAAACTAGGAAGATGTCTGTGATGTTGTGGTTTTACGTGGACGAGAGGTTGGGACTTGTGGTGGTTGTTAAGTGCCAATCTATCGATTTTTTTCTTCGTCTAGATATGCTGTAAGAGGTTGGCTAAGGACTAAGGAGATGCAACTTGTGATAAACATGGAATTGCAGAGGCATGTCGTGATGAGGCGTATGCTATAACACATGCACAAGTCCCTCTCCAACATAGACATCTGTATGGCATAAAAGGATAACAACCACCGAGACAACTCAGTTTTGGGTTTGTCTAAACTCTGACATTGAAATCAAAAGAGGGTGGCAATATACAAGTTTTTAAGTTTGTTCATGTCCAGTGTGGTGGTTTCTTACGAGGTAAAATAGGTCTCGAAGGAGGTGAGTGTCGACTTGGCCACTCCATTGGAGCTTTTTGTAGAAAATGATTATCGCCCGAGAGAGCTAGATGACAATTTCCCTTAATGTACTTGATTTACTGTGAAAAGCTCGTGCAATAACAATGCTACAACTACTTCAGCTTAGATAGTTTTACAGCGAGAATTACTCGAGATATAATTAACACTCTTAAATAAAGAAATTAGTTTAATTAAGAAAGTAAGTCGATCAAAGAAAAGGGTGGTATACTCAGGCGCTACTAATGAAAAATAATTACGTTAAATTGTTTAGAAAATCAAACTGAATGTATTTTGTACAGCAATTGGTCATTATTCTAAGTGCATGGAGTGAGGTTAGAGTACCTGAAACTACATATTGACCGTCAGGTGTAAACGTAGCCTCTATTGTTGTATTTGGAGATGGATCTAGACTGAACCCACACCGCTGCAGCAGAGAAAATTTAACATCCATTAAGCTCCGGTTAAATTAGGCTTCAAACTCATTTCAGAAGATATCACCATGAAACACCACTAACCTTGTCACCACCATATGCATCAAGAACATATATGTTGTTACTAGTGGTAGTCAAAAGCATTGATTTACCATCATTGCTGAATTTAATATCACAGACCTCAGCCATATCTCCACCAACTAAAAAAGTGTCAAATGGGCCCTACACACAGACGGGACAATCTTACGATGAGCATACATGATGCCAAATGTAGTTAGTGCTGTATAGGTACGAACCTTGTCATAAGATCGTGAATCAAACAATTTGATAGCACCCCCTTCCATTGCTACTGCAAAGACAAGACCTTGTTGGTCATAAGCAACTGAAGGCCTGCCACGTAGACGTAATATTCCCTGAAAACTACAACAGTAAGCATAAATCACAATCATGTCTTTTCCTTCACAAGAGAAACTTAAGTCCCCACAACTAGAAACCACCCTTACCCCTACTATTCAGTTTAATTATCTGACTAATATCTATAAAAATGTGGCTGTTTTAAAGTCCAACAGCAATTGGTGTTGTAGTACTTTTATATTCTACTTGAAACTGATATGTAGCTATAGACGACTCTACTACACAGGCGAAATAAACATGTCGCTAAAGGCTACAATTATGTACAAGGCCCAGACTACTTATTCATTGTAATATCTTGTACTATGGACTATGGTTAATTATTCTTGACCACAATTGGCATTTGATTCATGAAAAAAACCAACCTGGCAGGCATTCACACGAAGATCCCATATTCTGACACTGTGGTCAAGAGAACCAGACATGAAGCTGTCATTGACTGGAGACATAGACAGAGACACAACCCTACAGCCAAGTTAGACAAGAACACAAAATTAAATCATATTCAGCATGACAGGAATTCTGCATTAGAAATTGAATGAAGTGGGAGTCGATGATGAAATATAGTTCCCAATAATCAGAAATTAAGATAATCAAATACATACTTTTACACTAAAACATCCTTTTTCTCCTTTACGGTAAACACAGGCCTTTTAACTGGTCGCAAACAGTCAATCATATCACACAAATTAGTGCAATCCTTTTTGATGGGTAAAAAATTCCATTTACAGCATGCCAGTGGGGCCCAAGCCAACGACAAGTGGGCATGAAGTATAGAAAGGTGCCAGGAGTACGTAAATACATGATGTCAACACATTTTTGGTACTTTGTGTATACAAGCATCTTCTTGCGTTTTTCACACGGTAAACATGGGCCGCAGAAAAATAATAAGAACTTGTAGATACATTTTACAGGTAAAATTCTCACCAAAATGTGAACGTTTTATTCTCATTTATAATTTACTGTTAAGGAAACGATACAGTAACTTAAAACATTTAAACCTTTCTCTGTGCCCCTTGAAGTAGCGAAGGCACCGATTATCATACATTGATAGATACCGCAGGGATTCTGGGAGAACAAAATGAAACAAAAATGCATGATGTTTCTCAATCAATATACCGAAGCTGGCCTAAGTAAACTTTATACTGAGATGCTCACCTCCAGTTGACTCCAAATTGTATTTTGAAGAACATATAACAGAACTGGGGTGGTGCGTAAAGCATATACGATCAGCACCATGGTTCTTATGATATGTGGTCTTCAATAACCTGAAGTTCGTAACAGAATGGTGAAGGGATAAATGGCACACAAAGTCATCAGATTTCCGCACGGTGCATAAGTAGCACAGCAATGGAAAACAACATTTTACTGCAGAAACCAATTTCAAGTAACCTTCAATTTCTTTAAATAGCTAAATGAAGAAGGATGTAAACATCAGCAGCTTTAACAAGATCAAACAAATAAACTAAATTAAGCACCTAACGATGGTAATTAAAATCATCTCTCCTTTACCGCTTAGGTTTGAGAAGGAAAAAAAAGGTGGAATAACATCCATATTGATACATACAAGAAAACCTATATTAGAACTAAAGTGATTTTGTCCAGAATTATAGATTCAAGCGAAGTTCGCATATAGATAGTTAACAGCTAACCAGATTCTTATTGCGATGTAGATGTATCATTTCTATCTACCCACACATAGAATACAGACAGACAAGTGCTGAAACCAGCCTTTGTAAACATTTGTTGTTCAGTAATGTTCAGCAGAAACTACTAACATCACTTTAGATTCCACTTAACCACGGAAGGCTATTTATTCCAGTTTCCTTCTTTGCTTTTTTTCCATTAAAAAGCACTAACAATCTAATATGAAACAGCATGGCAGGATGTATTCAAATGGCACGAATCCTGTTTTCCACACGTGCGCAGTTGCATAATGCTCACATAGATTAGCGTAAGCATTATACCTAAGCTAAAACCTTCTACCATTGAACAATAAACGGACCAAACAGCCCAACCATAGGTCAGCATCAGCATCTACAGCAAGATCCTACATTTTATTACTCTCACTGAGGGTTACTCACTTAGCATTTGCAATGTCATATAGTCGCACTGAATCGTCCTCACTGGCTGTAACCAATAAATCCTCTGCACGGTGAAAATCAAGTGCGTTTATCTTTCCACCCTGAAAAATCATACAGGCCAGAGGGTATATAATTCTGACTCCGCTATACAAATTAAATGCCTCCAAATATTCAAGTAGTCAAAGCCATCATTTAAGCAAATAATAGGGAGAACAAGAGGTCAATTGATTCTTCTACAGCACGATGGAGATGGTTAAATGTGTCCTCGGTTTTGCCGGCGCATTCAGCGCCAGTTGTGAACAATTTCGCCCCTTGTCTAGTTAAAGGTACTAGGCAAACATAGAAGCAACGAGGACTTAAATTAAATGAAGGCATTTCAATATGCATTGTGTCAAGTTTTGCCTAAATGACTAACACAACAATTTTTTAGTAGCGAGGACAATGATGCAATCTTAAGTTCACAATACTATGTCATAAGGCTCTAATCTAAGGGCTCACTCTTAGGGAACAGTACCATATGCTAGGTCTGGATACATCTCTAATCTATCTACCAGACTCTGTACTGAAAACTCTGTAACTTTACGTGCTTAGAGGATAATTATGTTTCTATTATTATTGAAATACACAAAGTACGATTACCAACTTAAAACATTTAAAGAAGAAAAAATTCCAAATCAAAATTCCAAATCTGGTCACCCTTCTACTCCTTGCCCTGTACTATTATAACAGAACAGTTGATAAGTTAATAGATTGTAGTTCTCCAAATAATTGAGCTGTTCGAAGAAGTAACTGAACATAAAGGAACTACTTCCATCTTGAATTATGAGTACAATTTCTGAATATCCTGGCCTTTCTGGAGAGCAAAAATGTATATATTCACTATCTAGGTAATATTTTCTCTCTAGTGCTTGATCACTAGTTAAGATTGACCAACTAAAAGTCAACAATCAAGGGAGAGACCAAGAGTAAATAAAGAACGAAAGTGGTTGAAGCAAGGTTACTCGGGAACAACAGTATAATGCGAAGGGCCATTGCAAGGTCTGAGCAGGGCTAAATGTACCTCAATTGCGAGAAAAAGAAAACATAGACAAATATTCCCAGATACTTAGTGAACACAATATGCTTTAGGGTAATTGTTTGGATATGGTGAACACAATGTACTCCATGTGGCTTTCGCATAATTCGTCCAAGATTCCCAATCGCGCTGACGTTGTCTTCGTATTTGCCGATGTTTTTACATTAGTCGATTGAATATTTGTTAAGACAGTTGTTTTGAAGGGAAGTAAGACTCACGAAATCGGAAAAGACGGCTGCAACCGACATGCTAACGACGATCTCTTCATTCAGTTCCGCGAGCGAAGACGTCGTCTTCATTGATCAACCCAACGAAAGAATGCAAGAACTGGCTGAGCGGGCTCGATGCAAAGAGGAAGTAGATTTAATTAGGGTTTTAGGCGGAGAGAGGGGTTTAATTAACTGCGATAAAAAGGGCCCGGCGGAAGAGTATATGGGATTTGTTGGCCAGTGGGCCCTCTGTAATTACCTGAGTCAATTTTTTCATGATTTTGGATTCCAAATTAAGAGATAAAAATTGAAAGAATAATTAAAATTATAATGTATATGATTCGTCGGTGATTCAAACTCGAAACCTTTACGTTATTCCTTAAGCCTTTTGATACTTCACCCACTCTTTGGAATTAAATTTAGAATTCAATTTACCTTTTTTTTTTAAACAAAAAAAAATTTAAATTACATAATTTCTATTTATGTTTACAACATATATGAAATGAAAATGTGATCATTTTTTTTTTAAAATTATTCTTTGCTTGCTATGCAAAACAAACTACGATAAACCATTTCAATGTATTGGTGTGCCATGTGATGATAGTAGTGCATGAATAGTTACGGTATAAGTTAAATATTCTTGACAATTTAAATTTATATAAAATCAACTTCATTCCAAGATATTAAATTGATCGCCTCTACTAATTCTCTAATATTTTTTAGTTCATAATATATTAGAAAAATAATGTGATATTATCACCTATAAAAGAAAAAAGTGTAACATGTATATGCAAGCTGGATAGTAATTTCACCACTTGCTTTTATGTGTACGCGTTTTCTTGGTATCCAAAGTCAACTAATTGTAATCTAATTATAATATTACCTAACTAATTTTGATATCGTGTTTTGCACACCAAAATACTGTTATACAATTTTAAGATACTAAATTATATAGGAAGAGTCTCTTTCCACCTTAAGGTTGTTGCTAAAAAAAGTTAACAATTATTTTTAACAACAACAAATAATTAAAAAACACATGGGAAGTTGTAAATAGTATTTTTCAACACTGGATAAGAGTGCTAATATTACTTACTTTTAAATTAATATATAAAGAAACACCATTAAATGTCAGCTCTTTTAAAAAAATGAGACTTTTCCTTTTTAAAAAATTAAGTAACATAGAGTATAGTCTAACTTTTAAACGGATAGATTCTCCTATCATAATTTAAAAAAAAAATAGTGTAGAGAGAGAGAGATTGAAGTAAGAGATAAGGAAGGAGAAAGATGTAATTACTAATTTGATTATCAAATTTAAAAATAAATTACAAACAACTTAAGTTAATTTAATGATTGATTTACAAACCAAATCATAAAATTAGATTGTCACAAAAAGTAAATATTATAGATCATAAATAAAAATAAAAATGCAAATATGTTGGTGATGATCAGTGATTAGTTTACAAAAATATAAGCCTTTTATTCTTATCAAAACCATCAAATTAATTGAGTTATGTGCAAATAGTATAAGTAGGAGTATATTATAGTAAAAAATTTATAGAGAGGTAACGTGGGAAGAAATATGCATGTCTGAAAAGTTAAATAAAAAGAGAAAAATGTGAAATAGAGAGAAAATGAGACCCCGGAGAGAGGAGGAGAGGAAAATAAGGTAAGTCAAATCATCATTACTAAAATGTAAGTAACTCATAATGGTTTTAAAAAGTCAAATTTTAAAAGTTTACTTGGCGAGACAAGTTAGTGTATAAGTAGACGAAGTTTTATCCTTAATAATCTATTTTTAAAACTTTATTACTTATCTACCCAATTTTGAACCTTATTTATCTATATAACCCACTTTTAGAAATCGTGATTTCAAACAGAGATTTCAAAGGAAGAAAACGTGATTCCAAACAACGCTTTTAATAATCCAACGTATGAAATCTCTGATAATAATCAAAATTTCTTTTGAAAATGTTGTTTTAAACAACGTTTTTTTCCCTTTAAATTTTTATTTGGAACTACGATTTTTAAAAGTGGGTTAGATAGGTAAATAAGTTTCAAAATGAGATAAAAAGTAATTAAGTATTAAAAATAGATTATTAAGGACAAAAACTCTAAGTAGATGGTGACTAAATAAAATTATCTCATGTGCTTTAATGTATACGGTAATATACATATACATATTTTTGAGTCTGTTTTTGAAAGAAATCATAAATCTAAAAGTCATTAATTAACTATTTTTGATTCCGTATATTGCATATGAGAGTAACAACTATCAAAGTATTTATTGAAAAATCTTCTACTTATATTCCTAATAACAATAACGAAATTAATAGTGATAACTTTTGACAAAATGTAGGAATTAATAAAATTACAAAGATATAAACAAAAAAAAAGAAATTCAAATTAAATTGAATAAGATATAGGGAGAGAGAGAAAATATGAATTCAAATTATTATTACAAGAGTAAATAAATTCAAAATGTTTCAAAAAGTCAAAATAAAAAAGCTTACATGACGAGTTAAAATAGTGTCTATGTAGGCGGTGATTTGACTGCTTTATCTCAGTTTCGATTTTTACATACTGAAATAAAAAGAAGGAGATTCTATTATTTAGAGAGAAAAATAATTAAAAAAATTTGAAAATCACTAAAAAAGATTAAACGAATTACAAAAAGAACTACTTTTGACAAAATATAGGAATTATTAAAATTCTAAAGATATAAATAAGTTTTTTGAGTGCAACATGTTTAAGAGAGATGTAAAATCTATATAACTGGTTAAACTTCAAATGGTAAAAAAAAATTCAAATCAAATTGAATAAGAGTAATTGAAATTATTATTATAAAGGTAAGTAAATTTAAAATATTTTAAAAATTAAAAATTCAAAAATTAAGAAATTCATAGACGATAATCGAAATAAATATATATAATATATATTATTAGATACATTTTAACTGTCCATATTATCAAAGTATGTCCATTTCTTCTTAATTGTAGAAAGAAAAGAATTTAGATACTCAAAAAAGAACCAAAACTTTTGTCATTTTCTCTCCTTGAAAAAAAGCTCACAACTACAAGAAAAGGAATAGCAAAGGAACCACGTCGCTATCTTTTCCTCTAATTTCTCTTCTAAAAAGTACTCACGAACGGCTATAAAACAAACCGACAACTCTTTCTTCTCCGGCGGTCCGAAGTATCCCCCTCCATATTCATGTACCTTCAATACAATCCACGCTCACACAGTTCCACTCCTCTCGTCGACAAATGGATTCTTACGTTCCTCTACTCGAGAGAACCCGTGTCCCTCAACCGTCACTCCAAAAACTCGCCGTGATCTCCATCTTCGACAAGCTCCGCTCATCTCCGCCGCACCTCAACTCCGAGTCCGATTCAGGCCGAGACGCCGTCACTCAGTGCCTTCGCTCCACTTCCGCCGCCGTCGTCGACCAGTCTGTCCGAGAAATCTGCCGCCTCGTGAATGATTCTAAACTCGACCTCCACCGCGGATTGCTGGAGCTCCAGGCCGCGCTCGAAGGCTCCGGTCCACGGTTCGTCGACGTTTTCGTCAAAGGCCTGGGATTTCTCGTTAGGCTAGGCTTTCAAAACCACAGCTCCACATTCCGGTTTTCTTCCTCCCTGTCTCACCCTTTCGTTAAGGTAGCACTAAATTACTCATCACTCTTTCCGTTTCAATTCTTGTCCAGTCAACTCTTGTGTATCCTAGAGCTTATGCGTTGAATTGAACTCAAATAGTGGTTATAAGTTAGATAAGTATCTAGACATTCGTCTATCTTTTGGTTTGATGATTTTCGTTCTCTGACTTTCGTGAATTATAGAATAAATTTGAGCATGTTGAGTTCCATTATTTTTACCTGAGCTTGACTTGTTAAACTCTTTCAGTGGTCCACTCTGACCTTTTGCGACTGCGCATAGTTAAACATGTAAAGTTTTTTGTTGTTTTATCCTAGTCTCTCTGTTTCATACTATCCGTCCTTTTTGACTTTTTTTGGTGAATTTTACAAGATAAAAATCATACATGCAAGCATTGCTTAATTTGTTGTTTTTACCCTACTTTATTTGTCAAACAGTACTAATATAATTTATAGTCAGAACTGCTATTTGAGTTGAATTCAGTGCATATGTAATTGAATTCTAGACTAGGAATTTGCATAAAGTCGAACTAGGTTGTATATTTTATAGTGTCATGTCAGGGTTTCAGATACGTTTGTATTTGATATTTGCAGATACTTTCATGTCGAACAGAGGTTCAATTGGAACTTGTGCAGCAAGTGCTTTTATTTATGGTGCAGAATAAGAAGTTGGGAATGGTGGAAGTCTGTGAATTCTTAAGACCTTTTTTGAATTATTCGATATTAAGGATACCGTATTCGACTTCGTTGTCTTTGTTTACCAGGAATTTGATACTGTCAATGGCATCACTGTGTTGTCAGTATCCTTCGGAGGCAATGCCTGTATTTAAGTTGTTGATTGGATGTCTCAGTTATTTTCCGCGCAAGAATGCAGAAGTAAGTGGACTTGTTGGAAGTATATTAATGACAGTTATCTGTGCAGTATAATTGCAAGAGGAATTCACTCGAAGATATAGTAAAATTATGTACTAGAGTATTATTTTGGTGTTTTGCAGGATTCTAGTGCTGTTACATATATTGCTGAATACATCCTGGATGCAGTTATTGTGGTTTTGAGGCACTTGGTTGGAACAAAATTGGTATGATTGCAAAGTTTCAAATTGAGTTGTGTCCTAGTTTCATGATTTACCAATAACTTCATTCGAAACACAGTTGGAGTAAATATCATTTGATATATGGAGTCACATATAGTTTTTCGTCTGTATTTACAGCTGGTTCACGAGGCTCAATTGTGTGGTGTTGAACTGCTAGAGACTATATTGTCATTACATATATGTATTTCTCGGCGATCAGGTGGGGGTGACGCTACTCTTGAAATAGCAAGGCGGTTGTTTGTCGTCCAGCAAGAGCTTAGTTTAAGTTATATACACGAAGTATCCTCAGTGATGTTATCACTGCTTGTTACTCTGTTCCAGTCAGAGCTTGAGCATGAACAGCTATCCATACTGAAACTGCTATTATTGCTATTGACTTGGAAAAGCGAGACAGGTATGGTTATTTACAGTTTGTTTCATTGAAATTGAACTAGACAAAGATGGTGTGTGGTGGCTCTCTTCTAGATTTAAAATTCATAAGGAGCGTTTTTCGGGTTTCAACGGTGTCATCTGCTGTATATTGTGTAGTCCTGTATCTTTCTAGATTGCATCCTTTGCCCCATTCAGGATGTTAGGCATGTTTTATTTGATCCTCTTGCCTTGGTCTCTAGAGCGGGGATGCTTCCATGGGGTATGTGTTAGATTCTTTTCCGTATTTTGTTGGGTGATTCTTAAGAAGTGTGTTTGGGGGTCAATGGGGACTTCTTTTGCATCTCTTGCAGTCCCCTTTGTTCTTTGTCGTATACACCACGTGTAGATAGATTTCTTGCTTTTCATTGATCATTCACCCCAGTAGAGGGAATAAGAAACTCCATAAATTGGTTATTGTCTTATCCTGTTTATATGCATCTAACGATTCAAGGTATCCTGTGGTACTTAATGCTTTGAAGTTGTCCTCTAAGCCAATTAGGATACTCTCTTTGGTTTGTGTTCTCAGCTATCCTCTTAAAGTTGACTCTAATAAACTGATATTGCCCCTTCGTTTGAACTAGTACTCATTACACTTCGTACCAGATGCATATTCACTTGCTATTCCTGCCAGCGAAATTTGTTATTGGGTAGTCCTTGTCTTTATATGGCATTATGCATGTCTTCCGTGAAAATGTGTAACTAGACAAAATGCCAATATATGTATGCTGTGTGTACCCCTTAGCGTTTTCCAAGAAATTTAGTCTGCGAAACCCTCGTCGGGTTTAGTACTTCCAAGGTTTTGGTAGAAAAAACTTCATGTTCTTGATTATGTTGTTATGATTAATTTCTATGTTACTAGTATAGAGCACGTGCGTTGCACGTGGATATAGTCGAGAGTAATGTTTGAGGTGATATTATTGTCTTTTTTTGGGAGCAAAATAATTTAATTCAATTATAACTTGTTTTAGAAGAAATGTATATTTGATGTTCGCAATTGTAATCAGCTAAATGTTTGGAAATATTCTTTATAGGCTTCTGGATTGAAGAAATATTTGATGGTGCTGCTAAAAAGCAAATGGAGAAATTAAAAGAATGAATCTACGTCTTTGTTTTTGTAATATGTTAAATTAGTTTATGGTTAAGATTTGTAATTTTCAAGACCAGGTGCTTTGCATTTCATCAAAAAGAAGTGCAAAACACCCGGTCTTCAACTAGAATAACCGAACATATTTTCAGTTCAAATTGGTATCATATCTAAGCCTTTTTTTTTGCATTCAACTTTTTTTTTTCTTTTGGCTTTTGTTTTTCTAACAATTTTTTGTTTCTTAATTGATTTTTCATGCATTTCAGTTTCTTTATTTTGTTTTTGTTTTTCAGTCTTTCAATTGGTTAATTGTTTGCTAGCCTGAAAATGCAAGGGGAAAAAAATCACAGTTCTCATTAATCAGTTCAATATCTAATGTTTATTTCATTTTAACCAAATTAAAAAAAAGAATAGTAAATAAATTTCTTTATTCTGTTTTTCTTTCTTATCACACTTTTCATTTTTTCAATGTATAGATAGATTCATTACCCAATGTTCTTTTAATTTCATCAAAATTTAAAAGGGAGTAATAAAAGAAGGGTAAGAATGTAGTTTACATAATTAACGGAGGACATAATCGTCCAAAAATGATTTACAACATTCATACTTTTATAGGTAGTATTAGCGTGCGCGCACACACACAAATATCTATTCTTTGCTACCACACATTATGTTTCCCAATGTGTAAATAAAGGTTTAGATTAAATTTATGACTACCTAATGTTCCTTGAACGCATTACAAAAAAAAACTAATTAGGGAAGGGTAGGGTTGTCATTGGAATAACTGACGGAGGGCAAAATCGAAAATGATTACAAATTTAGTAATTAATAATAGTATTTATGAAAGGGTAGGATAATAATGAAGTAGTATTTATGAAAGGGTAGGATTGTTATTGGAGTGATTAACGAAGGGCAAAATGGAATAAAATGATTTACAAGATTCATACTTTTATAGGTAGTATAGATGTCCTTGCTTTCCTGCTCTTTTCTAGACTGCTGCAGTGACGAATTCAATTTCTTTACTTGCTTTTACAGAGCATGTTGGTGGGAAAGCTGCAGACAGTTTGAATGAGGAGCTTTTATTTGTTTTTCCTGCCATCAATCTTTTGTCTTCCCCTTCTGATTCTGTTAAACAAGCGGCAACTGATGTTCTTTATATATTGGGAAGGCTCTCAACTAATATGTTCATCAAGCCCAAAAAAGAAATGATGCATGGGAGATCTCCATCTGTGAGCACACCTGGATGCATTATTTCGAGGATGTTGAAACATATGTGGTTTCAGGTTTACTTTCCTGATCTTGGGCTAAAGTTGTTTTGTTTTTCTCTTTGATTTTCTAAGGTCTGAATCTTGTTGCAATAGTAAAAGTTGTGCCAATGCTCGTTCATGATGTCTGTCGGACTAACAATTGAACTTTTATATCTCCTATCTCTTCTGATTCAGAAAAAATTTACAGTTGTTCTTCTTGAGTTGATCCATGAGTGTAGATTTTTGGTTCCAGTATACTTTGCACGAACTCGTGTTTCAGCCCCACTTTTGGCACTTTTTGTTTCAACTGTAGATGGGGTTTAACTTTAGCAGCATACATTGACTTATCAACAAGGACTCAAGGAGGGCATCTAGTTGCTTCGGGGTGTGACTTATAAGTGAGGGAATTAGCTTGGTAGGTTTTTATAACAAATTGGTCTGCTTAGCAATATCAAATGTGATTGATAAATTCGTGGTAGAAAGCCAAGATTTTTTAACTGATGGGAACAAAGTTCAAGCTGACCTCATTAAGACTTCTAGATTCCGGGTAATGTTGCGCAAAGAATATTCGTGCAAACTTTGCTGCATTCCTCATCTTAATCTGTAATCCTACTAATCATCCTTCTCTAGTGGCTTTTGTGGTTAAGGTGCTGGAAGAAGGTAGTTTGACTAGTATGTATATTGGTATGTTAAATGCAGAACTTATTTGCAAGCAATTGCAGACATGATTCGATGCATAAAAAGCCAAGTGATATTTGAAAAAGGTTTTGAGGAATATGGCGCTAAGCTACTCATGAAGTTTAAAATTGCAGCATGATAAAATTGTTTGTAGTTTGTACAATCAAGAATGTTTACCGCTGAAATCTGCCAAAAGAATACAAAATGATGTTTCAGATCGATGGCAGAGATACTGTAACCATCACATAAGTTGAATTGGATGAAGCTCTTTATGGTGTGCTAAACGTAGATTTGGAGAGATTGCAGCCATTACATTAGTTATGTTGTTGAGAAAAGTGAGTGGACTGACTGGGGCATGTTATAGGGAAATTTTTTGGCAAAAGAATGAGACCAAAAGTTTTAATTCCTTATCCTACAAAACTGTGGGGAAATTTTTGGCCAAAGAATGAGACCAAAAGTTTTAATTCATTATCCTACAAAACTGTAATGTGAGCTGTCTGATGGCTGCTATACGTTGGTCATGTGATGTGGTGGTAAGTTGGTCAACCTGAATATTTCTAGGTGCGGTAATGGCTAGCTGAAGGCAAGAATCACATGAGTTTCAATTGTGGGGAATGCCATGATTGGCATGAATTGATATAAAAGGTGGAATTAAATTGCATTGACTGGCGGATAAATCAATTATTGATTCATATAATGGAATTTAACTAAATATTACATGGATTTTTGATATCAAGGATGAAAAGTGCAAAATGCCAGAATTTTAGCAATGGTACCTAAAAGACAGATAATATTTTTCGTCCTACACATTTATTAGTTATCTGCTCTTTCTTCTGATTTACTTAAATTTTATTTCTAGGCCTTTTATGACGATTATATGCTTAATGTCACGTCTGAGGTGACTATTTTTCCCTCACTCGAAATCTTATGTGACGGTACTATTACCTTATCTATAGCCTGTCCCTTTCAGGACCAATCTTCTTTCTCCAATTCTCTCTATCTATATCATGCTCGTATTCGTGAAACCGGTTACGAAGGAATGAACAAGTTATCAAAGACCTCAATTTCTCTCCTATGCGATTATTCTCTCGGGCTTGTTGAAAGACGAAAGTCCTCCCTACCCATCTCTCAGTCTCAGGATATGTTTCTAACTGGTAATTAGCTTGTTATGGTCCCGCCCCCAGCGTTCCTTGGCTTGAATTAATATTTGTTTTTTCTGGTTTAAGGTTTCATCTCCATTTGTTCTTGTAGAAATGCCCTCGTTAGTTGGTGCAATTGCCAGTGTTTTAGTCATGCATCAAAAGTTTGGGAGCTCTGCCATAGATCTCTTGGCTGTCACTGGCAGTATGGATGCTAGACTTGGTGTTTCACTGTTGCTAGTTATTCTGTTCTACAGCAATATTTTGTATGGTAAAGGCGAAGTTATCGACTTGCATGATATGCTGGTGAGTTCGTATATGTACCCAAAGCTCACCGTTTACGAACATATCAAGGGAATACCAGCTTTTCCTTTCGGCTGTTTGCTTTGACTGGTTTCTAATTAATGTTTCCTGCCTACAACTATGCAGCTAAAACTTCTGGGAGTACTCCCTTCGCTTGTTTCACATCCTGCAATGATACCACTCGTAGTTCAGACTATTTTGCCAATGCTTCAAAAAGATGCAAAACCGTATGTTCTCTAAACGAGCATGTCAGACCTGTCTTTCTGTTGTACTATTGTGTGGTTTATAGTTCCCTGCTCTTTTCTTCTTGTGATATCTTTTATGTTACAGGTGGAGTGCAATTTTTTTGGGTCAATGTGCAATCCATTGTTTGTAGCCTATAGCCAATAGGCTACCATTTAATAGCTCTAGGAGCTGATAATTTCTCTGAGTTGCAAAAATTTCACATAGACAAAAACTTGCTATTTTCTCATTTTGGTTAGTAGGACACCACACTTGACTTGTTTCTTTGCCTCGATAGCTCAACATATGCAAAATATCCTAGTACCTATATGTGAGCTTAGACTCGGTACACTTTTCTTCTGAAGTCCGTAGTTTTTGATTGTGAAGCATCTTAATTTTGCCCTAAATGCTACTCCCTCCGTCCCTAAATAATTGCTCAATTTTGACTTGGCACGCATATTAAGGATATAAGTTATATATGGTGTGTTCCCATTTTACCCTAAAGAGGGGTGGAAAGAAGTGGGGCAAGAGAGAAAATTGGTTGGTGGAAGATTAAATGTGTAGAGAGAAGAAGGGGGAAGGAGGTGGGCCAGGAGAAATAGAATTAAAATAGTGTAGAAGGGGAGTAAATATGGAAAAGCTCCTGCAGAATATTTCCTGATCTAGAAAGTGATCAATTTTTTTGGACAACTCAAAAAGGAAAATTGATCAATTATTTAGGGACGGGGAGGGAGTATTAGTAAGTCTCTGTGTCGAGAATTATTGGCGAAGTTTGCTTTTCTGGTGTTTAGAAAGATTGTTTATCTTGACACGTGAGTGTCGTTACTCATTAGTTGTTACTGTCAGTCTCTTGCATTCGTGCTGTATAGATGCTTATATCTAGACATCTATGTTCCATTACCTACATAATTCTCTTTGGTTTTGTGTCCAGTGTGTTGTATGCTACTGCAACACGTTTGCTTTGCAAGACCTGGGAGATCAATGATCGTGTATTTGGGAGTTTGCAGGTAAAATTTTTGGTGTGGTCATATTTATTGCCTAATGTGATGTAGCTGTTTTCATCTCGTCTACTAAGATGGAAATAAATGATTGAAAACAATTGCAGTCCAAGAATTATCGGTGAAGAGTAATGCACTGCAGGACAAAAACTTTTTTACACGAGGAATGATCACTGTGGCAATTGTGATAAGCAATGGGAAAAGTTACACCTTCCTCCTTAACCACCTCCTTTTCCTTTCATCCAAATAAGCCACTTTGGGTTGAGATCATCTATGTAATTCTGTTACCCCCCCCCCCCCCCCGCAACCCCAAACAAACACACACACACAAAACAAACAAACGAACGAAAAATAAATGAATAAAAAAAGAGTTATCTTGCGGAGATGTCTTCGTCTCTTGATTTTGCCTTCCTCTGGATGTTAGGCAGTATTACGTCCAAAAAGATTTACCGAGTTTGCATCTGAGAGCAATATCTGTTTAAGCATGGCTGTTTCCATCCGGGATGTCTGCAGAAGAAACCCTGATAGGGGTGTGGACCTTATCCTGTCTGTTTCGGTAGGAATTCCTAGTTTCTTTATTATGTCAACGCTTTGCCCAGAGACCTGGTATTAAGCTACCTGCTTTATCTTTAATGAACAGGCATGCATCGAGAGCCAAGATCCTACTATTCAAGCTCTTGGTTTTCAGAGCCTTGCCCACCTCTGTGAAGCTGATGTAGTAGGTAACTCTATTTTGCTTCACATGTGATAGTCTCTGCTTTTATTTCACAAACTCATGTTGCTCTAAAGTGCTTTTCCTAATTTTATCAAAAACTTGACAATAGTTTCTTTCTGCTTTCCTCTTTTACATTGTTCTTGCTTATACTGGAGAAGGCAGTTGAGGCAAAGCTGTCCTTGAAACTTGATTAAACGCTGTTTATGAAATGTTCACCTTTAAGATATAAATTGGCAAGTTCTGTCACTTAGTACTGTAACAGGCAGTTACAACATAAAACCATTGATGGAATCCTTTGACTTCTGGGCACTACTTTGGCCTACGCAATTTGCCTTTCACTGGATGTTGTCAACAACAGATGCTTGTGTCTATGGCAGAGCTTGGAGATTGTTTATTTGTTTTCTACGCTGAATTAGTGGTTGAATCTGCTCTCGGAACCGTTGATAGGAAATGACATCCTCTGTTGCACCTTTTAGCTTCCTACTGGTTAGAGTCGTGAAACATTGTCTTCATGTGGATGTTGCTGGGATCTGATTTGCTTTGCCTAAGTTGCACTAACAAGTATTTTTACATTCTGGAGTTATGGTTATAGTTTTCTCAAATAACTATTAATTTTTTACTCCTTTTACCTCTTCATAGGAGATGTTCTTCTTGTGAAAAACCAACTTGCCTACTTTTCATCTGAGCATACGAGACAAGTAGCTTGCTAATGGTCCCTTGCTCTGCATACCTTGTTCCCACTTCTCAGATAAGACGTGGAGAAGAAGGGTCATTACCATTAACTGTACCAATTGACCCCGTCAATTTTTGGTATTTGACTAATTAATGACAAATTCCATTTTAACAAATTATATTGGTCAATAAAATTGGATATTTACATGACAAAAGTACCCTCCCACTGAAATCAACTTGGTTCCAGCTGACCTTCCACCACCACCATTGGCCGGTCTTGTTAAGCCACAGCCATCACTGTCGTGCTCGCCTACCTCCGTCAAATTCATATCAAACCTAACCCGCTGAACCAAAAAGCAGCAGTACCACTCACCTTATCAAACCTAATGGCCTCTTCTCCTTTGCCACTTCGAAGCCCCCGCCTTCACCACTATAGTTCTTATGGCGACGCGAGGTGCAACGCGCAGGCGCGTACCTAATCGTAGCAAGGCTCACAGTACATCTACATACTAATTCGTATAGCATCAAAATCAACAATATAAAGCATCAAATTCGTAGGAACTCACTTGTCCAAATTTGGTTACAGTAATTCCTTGTCCAAATGAAATCTCAACTTTTGGAAGTCAATCTGCTAAAAGTGGCTTATGCAGTTAAATCTTCTTCCACAAGCACTTCTGCAGTTGCCTCTTTCATTATGACTTGCGTCTTTTCTAATCAAGATCGTATTTGACTACTTAATCAATATGTGGAATCCACCAGGAAAAACTTATTTAAACCGTAGGTTTTCAATAAAATAGATGAAGTGTGCCTGTAGTGGCCGAGTGCTCTGTGCCTAGGTACACAAGGCGCGCACCCCTTTCTGAAGGGGCTGTGCCTAAGGCTAGGCAAGGTGCTAGCCTAGCCTTCTGCCTTAAATAACTATGATTACTGCTGTTGCAAGTGTTTTCTCCGCAGCAAACCCCTTCCCAACTCCCTTCGCCACTCCCAACCACGTAACAACAATCTCATTCTCTTTGTGGAGCCAACCCAAAAGCCCCTCAAATCCCCGACACATCCCCGTCTCACTCCAGCTGCCTCAAACGCATCCTTAATTTCATCTCCTGTTTGTTGAGGCGGTATTGGATGTGTATTCCACTCTCAAGGTTCCA
Source organism: Escallonia herrerae (assembly GCA_033070095.1). Lineage (NCBI taxonomy): Eukaryota > Viridiplantae > Streptophyta > Magnoliopsida > Escalloniales > Escalloniaceae > Escallonia > Escallonia herrerae. Next base: position 320,907 of record JAVXUP010000282.1, read on the forward strand.
GAAGCCATCATCATTGGGCTACGATGTGTGTGGCTGAGTGAGGTTCCCAAATACGCGTCTAGGTTTTGGCAGATCAGAGGTAGCAGATGATACTAAGGATATTTTTGGCATCTTTTAAATGTTGTCTTGGTTAACATTATCGTTGACTTATTGTGGCGATATATGGGATTTCCCTTCTAAAGTTCATCTGGATCGAGTTGAGGGAGGTCTATCGTTACAACTGATACTTGAGGGTTCGACCCAGAAAAGGAATATAGTTGAGCGGGTTAAACTGTAGTTCCTTAAACGTGCAGACGATAAGAAAGTTAAAAAAGAAACTTCTCATCCTTATTCCTTCTATATTAATGCCACTTAATTGTAACGATCTTTGTTAGTTACAGGCTCACAAGTGGATATCTTTGCATTTACATGGATAGACTAATTTTCCTTGAACCATGATATTGAGAAATATGTTTACACTGTTGCTTATCCTAGAAACATAAAAGTTTGAACTGGAAATATGCATGCTATAACTTATCGAAAGTTAAAGTTGGTTTCTAGGACGTGGTAATCTTTTACTTCTTTCCTCAGCTCATTTTGAAGTTTGCTAACATTACACGTCTTTTATTTTAGATTTCTATACTGCTTGGAGTGTTGTTGCAAAGCATGTGGCAAATTACTTAGAAAATCCAGTTCTCGCCCATGGGTAAGTATGCATGTCTTGTTTGTTTATGTGCTTCATATGGCGCATCTTTTATATTGAGCTTTGACATTGCTTTTCACAATATGAATGAAACTGTTCTTACTTGGGAGGAGGAATGTTTCGTGAGGTTATATGGCACTACAACTTTGCACATTTGTTGTTAATTTTTTCATAGGTGTGGATGTCCTTCATTGAGCCATCAAAATCTTAGATTACAAGCTGAGATGTGGTGCAACTGCAACATATCTGCTTGAAGTTCGTCTCTTTCTTCTAATTTGACACAACTCAACAAGGCAGTCTCTTGGTTATATGCATCAGCTACATCAGTTCTGTTACCCATCCTGCTCTGCTTAGTGTCATATTGTTTTGATCTGACCAGCAGATTAATTCCATTTTTGTTTTGGTGTGTTACATCTGTTTAAACTTCCAGAAGAAATTTCTAGGCTTCTTCTTCCCCTAGTGTTACCGTTAGAAGTGGTCATTTGGCTTCCTTATTCTGCTTATAAACATGCACAGTTCCTAGTCTTCGTTGTATGTTTTCAAGCCTTCTAAGCCAATCGTTCTTTTTTCTCGAAAAGTAAAAATGAACTTGGTATAAAGCCATCAAAACTATCCAAACCTCAAAAAAAAAGGCTCAAAGGAGCTGCCCAAATGAAGACTTCCAGCATTTCCATCAACAACTCCACCACTTATTGGTGCTACTTCTCTTATTAGTTATATATATATATATATATATATATATATATATATATATATATATACACACACACACACTCTTAACAGATAAGCGTAAATCTCCTTCTTTTCCTGGTTAAAACATACAATATGAAAATGGTGTATGTTGTGGGATGTCATCTTCAAAACGTATGAATGATTCTTCCTAAATCAACACGAAATGGTAAGGGTGATCCTATCCAAGTTTACAGTGATGTTAATTTACTATGTTTCTGCTGTACTTTGCTGTACTTGACCATGCCTTAGGCTCAACTCTCTGTTTGTTGTATTATAATGTCGGTGTATCCTGCAGCAAGTCCTTCCTTTTCTATCTATCTATCTCTTACCTCTAGGGACTTTACACCTTGGAATAAGCCCTTTAAATTTAGTAGACTTAATAAAGATACTCTTTTCCAAGATTGACCCTGCCAATTTGATATTTCAGGCGCCAAACTTTACTCATATTCGGTTTTTCAAACTATGTGCTAGTGTTTCTCTTATGTTTGCTTTATTTCTTGCAAGCCTATGTGAGGTGATATTCTTTGCACTGCTGTACTTGAGTTCTCAAACTTTCTATGGGCAGCATATGTCTTCTATTAAGGTGGGGCGCAATGGATGCTGAAGCATACCCAGATGCTGCGATGAGTGTTTTGCAAATATTGTTGGAAGTTGGTAGCTTTAGACATCCTGGTCATGGATCCATTTGGGCAAAGGCTCGGGCGTCTGCCATTGAGTCATTGACTCAGTACGAGGTACTTTTTAAGCAGTCTGTTTATATGTATCTATATTCTGATTTTCCCATCTTTCCATCTTGTCCTTGCTCTTCATTTTATCGTAACTGAGCTTTTTGGTTTCATATTAAGCATGCTGTGTTTTATTAGGTACTGCATATTCAGAAGAGCATTCTTGATTTCAAGGAAAGGAACTTGGAGCTGTTTATTCACGAGAACAACCCTGAAGTGCTCAGGGCCATGGAAGGATTTCTGGTCAAGATTATGGCACATGAGCATACGTTAGGACACTATCTTTTTCATATTCATTTTCTGCTTTGGAAGGAAATAAGCAAAGTTGCTGAATTTGCTAACCTTTTATCATTTCCACAGTACGAGGCGAAGGTTAGTAAAGGACAAAAGGGTTGGTGGGAACAAGATTGAGAAGTTACTAGATGTTTTTCCACGGGTTATGTTTACCCTAGGTATCATCACATTGCTGCTATACAGTTTATTTAACGTTTGAGACGAGTGCTGGATTTTCTTTCACCAGTTTTTGTGGAAAAAGAACGGGTTAATGAACTGGGATTGGTTTATTGCATAGATTTGGCATCTTTCTTTTGATAAGTAGACGTGTGAATAATGGCCCAAAACTGGGGGGTTAGGGGGGTACACAAGGGGTATCCACAGCGAAACCAAAGCCCGGGCCGTTGAGATGATCTTGGCCAAGCAAAAACCTCGACAACTAAAAACAGCATTTTGTTATTTTTTAGTTCTTTAAGTTGCTTGATCCTTTTGAGTATGGCAAAATAAGTGTGCTTTTCTACTAAGATGTTCAATTATAGGCCCTCTTAAGTAGGCTATCATGGCTGCAGGAAATAACAGCATAACTAGGGAGTTACCTGGTGCAGCTCTATTTTGCCTTCCCTTGACTCCTAAAGACATGAACCAGGGGATGTCAAGAGTAAGATGATCTTGCAAATCTTTATTATTTGATTTTTTTCTCAAGGTTTTACTGTGCTTTTGAATCTTCACTGATTAGTGTTCAGGTTTTACAAGATATACATGCTAGATATGAGAATACACTGGTGGAGATAGCTGCGTCTCTTCAACTATCGAGAAATATTCTGATTGCACTAATTTCACTACAATCGTGGAAATCCTTCATGCACCGCTGGATGAGGGCCTGCATTGCTTCGGTGGATGCTAAAGCTCCACATGCCAAATTGGACAGAAGTTCAAACATTGCTACTGATATTCTTAGAGTTGAGTGATCCTTCTACTCTTATATAGTCATGCTGCTCTGTAGAGTCTAGTCTTCACTGCACCTACTTTCCTAGATTTATGAAGCTTGATTTATGTTCTTTCCTCGTTGTGCAGAGTATGAGACGGATTGCAGAAGACTCCATTCCTAGATCTGCTGAAAATATTGCACTAGCTGTAGGGGCGCTTTGTATGGTAAAGACCACTCTTAGCTCAGAAAAATGAATTTTAGTGTTATTGAAGTAGTGACTTATACATTCTTGCGATGGAAAAATATTTGCCGTGATGATCTTGAGTGTACTACTCACTTGAATTGTGTCATGCTATAGCATGCTTTGCTCAAGTATGTCTTAGGCTCTCTTTGCTAATACAGGTCTTGCCGTCATCTGCCCATGCTGCTAAATCAACTGCTTCAAAGTTCCTGTTAAATTGGCTGTTTCAGTATGAACATGAACATCGCCAATGGTCAGCCGCAATATCTCTTGGAGTGATCACAACTGGCCTGCATGTAACGGATCATAAGCAGAAATTTGAGAACATCAATGCACTACTTGAGGTACACTTTTCCTGTTTTTTGTTCGGGTCGTGTTGTGATAACTTTTGAGGAAAATGCTCTTCACTCCTCTACTATACATGATGTGCCAATTACACCATTCTACTATCAAGAACTGCTTTAACCTCCTCTGAGTACCGGAAATTGGGCACATTAGGCAGAAGGTGTTTTAAAGTACTGCTGCATGAATGTCACTCAATCATGTGTAACGACATTTCTTTCCGTCTTCTTTATACTCTCCTCTAATCTCTGTTTTGACCACTAGTCTTACGGCCTACCACTGCCAACAACCACCACCAACTATTACCATCACTGGAATACGTACACAATCACCCACAAATGACCACCAGCACCATCGGAACACTGTCCAGCAACAACACAACAGGAGAGATCTAACTGTCTACAATGATCAGTTAATATTGTTACTTAGGAAGTAGAAAGGATCCGTGAGGGTATTATTTCATCTTAGTAATCTTGTAACGATTTCGTCTAATGTGCCCAATATCCGATGGTGAGAGGAGGTTTTAAGCACTTTTTGTTAGTAGAGGAGTGCACTTTTTGTTGTCGCCGTCAATGCCGTGACGATCGTCGCACTCATGCGCCACTTCCATGACATGTGCCCCCGACACCAGGTATGTTCTCGCGACGGTCGTCGCCGCGCCCATGCGCCACTTCCATGACATGTACCCCCCGGCACCAGGTATGGTCTCCATGACGGTCGTCGCTGCGCCCATGCGCCACTTCCATGACATGTGCCCCCGGCACCAGGAATGGTCTCGCGACTGTCATCGCCGCGCCCATGCGCCACAATCAAGGTCTCGTGCCGTAGGCACGGCGCTCATGCACCACAATCATGTCTTGTGCATTAGACACCGCGCCCATGCGCCACAATCAATGTCTCGTGTTGTAGGCACCGCGCCCATGCGCCACAATCAACGTCTCGTGCCGTTGGCATCGCCCCCATGCGTCACAATCATGTTACAGACCTCCGGGCACCACTCATTCACCACATCATGCGCCCCCGCTATGGACGTGGAACATGGTTCGACCCACTCTTCGGAGTGTGCAGCATCCCGAGGGGCTCCACTCGTAGTGTTCCGGCACGAGAACCCTTCGCAGAGGGATAGGCTCATTACCACAAAGTTATCGCCGCCTAAGGTGACTTGCATGACACTAGGCACTGAGCTGCGACCATGTCCACTCACGTTATCGGTGATCATCGGCGCCCCCAGGACGATGACCCCCGGGTCACTCCGGGACATGAGCAGGTCTTTGGAGGGCATCATGCCTAGTCCCCCTGGCAGTTGGTTACAGGGCCAACCCTTGCTGCTGTCAGGTTCTCTACGCGTCCCTTGACGCATACTTGTGGGATTCAGTATGGGCTTGGACCGGTGGCTAGGGCAACAGGCTTACTCTGATCTTGCCGTCACGGTGTCTTCTGTCTTCTCAGACAGGTAGAGCGACGTTGTGTGGGGCAAGGCAGTGCGAATTTTGGAACCAACAGTCCAACTGAGAATCGGTATTTTTGGACCCCCTGGTGACGTGTCACTCCCAGGGGATGACATGTGGCACTTGATGACACAGGCATACATTTGCCTATAAATAGTGGACTTTTGGACTCATTTAAGGGAGAGAACTTTTCATTTCACAAAAATCACTTTCTCACTCTAGAGCCCAGAACTCTTGAATTCTAGAGAGAGAAAGTCATTTATTCCGTAACTTTGGACATAACTTCGGACCGTAGCATTGGACCTTGACTCGGACGTTGACTTAGACTGTCGACTGCCAGCCCTGTTCGTCTCAGCCTTGTCTCCGCAGCACTGACACTCCTTACGCCCTGTCTGGGAAGCCTTGCTCTCTGCCCTTACTCCACCCTCACTGTCTCTCACTTTGCATACTTAAAAGCTGACTCGGACTGCAGCCTTTGTGGCACCTCCACATAGGTACGAACCCACATTCCTTGGCATCACTAGTTTGTAGGCAATCCTTAGTTCGGTAGCTCAGTTCTACATTTTGATTTCACATGGTTAATAAGAGTAGAACCTTCCGTGTGATTTTCTCAGGGGTGTTTCTAATTTGGTACTGTAGGCATATGACCTTTGTTCTAATGAACAACAATAGCAATATATGTTTTACGTTTGATTGTGGTCTAAGCCACGCATAAGTTAAGAGTATTTGTCGATATGGCACATTACGTCAATTACGTGATAAAGATTTGATTTTGAAACGGTGGACTAGGCTTTAATAATATATTGATGTTTCATCATAAGATGGAGATCTGGTTCGAGTACTCAATACTGGACCACATGCTACTTACATTTAGAGTCCTAAAGTTGTAAGCGTCAATCAAAGAAAATGAGTGAAGGATAAGGCTATGATTAGTGAGTGTTCTTGAGTAGCTCAATCAAAGAAATAGTCTTCTTTCTGTATGAACCCGTGCCTTTTCCGGTCTTCCATCGACCCTCTTTGTGTAAACCTGCTTAAGTTTCAACAAATCCTTCAATTGTGTCGATATTATAAACTTCACTCATGTATCATTCACCATGTCTGCTGATATGCCTCCAGAGCATAATTCTTTCATTTGGTTTGTGTAGAGTTACGGAGGCTTAAAAGTAAACAAACTGTGTCATCTCTCTCATTGTTTGGGACATTGAATTGCATGCCTGTAGAGTTCTAACCAGACGTCCCGCCGTGTATATGTAGACAGCAAAAGGACATAATTGATAATTTATTTTGCTTATTCCAACTTATTAATTTTTATTTTTTTTCGAAAACTCATTTCGAGCCACCGAATACAGCAATTTAAAAGTTTGTATATCAGCAAAAATCTGTTCTTGTATGTTTTATGTGCAGATCGGTTTCAACACACCACCACCCCTGCACGTGCTAGTCTTTTTTTGGCAATCTTTTCTTTTGAAATGAAATTAGCTGTTGATCATTCAGTAGTGGAAGGCAATCAACTTGGTGCCAAATTATGTGTGTCAGGTTGCATGCTTTGTTTTTATGTAATTGAAAGTTAAAGTGGATTTCTAGTCTCTATGAAACTCTTTTTGGTAAATTCACAAGCTTGAGCTGGACCTTGAGGAGAGATTGTTTTAATGTAGCAGATTTAAAACATCATTTGGTTAACACAGAATTTCCGAATTATCTGGGAGAATTACCCAGCTAAAGCCTATTTCCTCTTAAGTACATATTGAGTTATTCGGCTATAATATGATTCACCGTAAACTTTCTTGTTGTAGGAAATCTTGTCCCTTTTTGTTTCTCATCTTTTTGGCAGTTTAGTAGTTCCTTCAAAATTGCTGTTAAAAGTCGAGTAAATACTGCTACATAATGCAATTCTAACTCATCAACTGCCATCGGAGCTCGCCACTACGTAATACAATGAACTCGACTGGGTTCTTCCATTCTTGTCATTCGTCCCTCCCTCTAAGCACATAGCAATTTGAAGTTATGCATCCTACACATACCTACAAAGCATAAAAGAACAATCGAGCATGATCATACAAGAGAAATAGATTTGTGTGGGGGAAGAATTTGAAGCATCAAAAAACCATATCTGTTTCGTTACTAATGCCCTCTACTTTCAGGTTGCAGCTGGTAGCAAGAGTTTCCTGGTAAAAGGAGCATGTGGAGTGGGATTGGGCTTTTCATGCGAAGATCTTCTTACCAGGTTTGAAGTGGACGATCACTCACACTTGGACAAGGACAAATACCTGATTCAAGAATCAGAATTACTAGGAAAGATAGTTAGGACTTTAATTAAGATGATATGTGAGGTCTCTCAATCATCAGATGATGCTCTACAAACCATATCTGCATATTTTCCACTGGAGACAGATGATATCCGTTCAAATATCAGATCTAAGTTATTCAGTAAGAAATGTGATGGCTTGGAGGAAGATATATGGGGTGTTGCAGGACTTGTCCTGGGTTTGGGGTATTCTGTTAGTGCAATATACAGGTCTGGGGCTCATGATATTGTGCTTAAGATAAAAGCCTTAGTCCTGTCATGGATACCACATGTGAATCGTTCAGTGGAAAGCTCCATTATCAGTGAAAAAGGTGAAATGATGTTATCTGTGGGATCTTGTCTTACACTTCCCGTCGTAGTTGCTTTCTGCCAGAAAGTAGAACTGATTGATGACACTGATTTGGACCACATATTTAGTGGCTGTAGGGAGCTCATTTCAGAATTGCTTTCTGTTAAAAGTTCTGGCACCCTTTACGAGAGCTTGTTGATGGCATCTTGTATTGGATCAGGGAGTCTTCTTGCCTGCATCTTAAATGAAGGGGCGCACTCGCTTAAAATTGAATATGTTAAAGATCTGCTGGCATTGTTTAGAAGAAGCTACTGTAGTCCTCATCATCCTCTTGTTCATTTGGGTGGGATGCTGGGAGTTGTAAATGCATTAGGAGCCGGTGCTGGGACACTGTTTCAACATTCCCCCCCTACCTCTTCGCAGATGGCTTATGATCAGAAGGTACCTTGCTGTTGCCAAACTCATATTTCGACTCGTTTACCTATCTCTTATATCTTGTTATATGTCTTACAGCCGGAATCTTTATACATAATGGGTCCTCTGATATCAAGTGCTGCAATGGAGCCTGATTTGACGTCATCGATACAAGAGATGTTTCTTGTTGCACAGAACTCTGCTGACCATCAATTGCAACATCTTGCTGCATGGACAATTTCCTTCTTGAGACATCGTTTGTGCTTCAGAGAACGTCAATATGAGGACAGCAATATCCAAGGTGAGACAGGTGGTTCAAAGTCTATTTCTCAAGGTTTTTCCCAAGACAGTATGGTTATGAAGCTTTGTTTGTGGCTACTGCATCTGAACCATCTGGAGGTCAGTCTCTTCCTGCAACTATGCTTGTCCGGAGCATCATACTTCGTCTCAATTAATCATTTGCATGCTTGGATACCTTTTGTTTCTATTATTACTCGAGAGTTTATATATCCTCCAGTATACTCCACAAATATATTTTCCTATGCTGGCTTCTCCTCTCCTGTCCACTTAAAACCTTTTGTAGTAATCATTCAGTATTATTGTCCTTGATGAGCATGCTCCTAGACATCGATCTGTGTCAATAGTGTAAAGACATAGTGGCCCAAGAAATATAAAGACCATCAGGTGTGCTCCTTGTTTTAAGGGGGTCATGTAAAGTTCTTTGTTCTGCAGCTTTAGTCTTACTTTTTACCTAGTCAGTTAAACTTAAGAAAGTGAAGTATCTTGAGCCTCTCCCTGCGTATTAACCTATTAACTCCTAACATCGATCTTGTCACTGCATAATATAAGGTCGGGTGGGTCCATTGGGAATATCTGAGAGTGAGGAAGAAAAGCTATCTTGAAGCACAGGGGTTGAAGCAACTTTTGTGCTTGTAGACCTAGCAATCTTAACATGCAGAGAGGCAGACAGAGGAAAGTTTCATTTGGCGGCAAGTTCACCATAATGTCACCTGGAATTGCCTCACATGCTTGCTGTCCTCTTCTAGCTAGTAGCTATATGAAAATGATGTATGCAACTCATCTCAATACACAATACATACAAACACACGTACAGACTATACAGCAAGTACCCTTATCTTTCATTTTCGATGTAGAGACCTTTGTGTATATTAGTCATCGGTATATGTCCCAGAGTTTGCTGTTGCGAACTTCAGTTGACGTGCACTTTTTGAGCAAAACTTCTGTTTTGTCCCTTTCTTATAAAAATATAGAGGTAAAAAACTTTATATTAAGATGGACATTTGTAATCTTTCGAAGGGTTGCAGCATATTTAGTTCATGACTTTTATTGGTCGTTTGGAACGTCCTCTTAAGCACGAAGGTTTATGTCATGACCAAAAGTGTGGGCTAAACTTTTTTGGTCAGTCATTGTCCGTCCTTGGCTGATTCTGTTTTTTATCTTTTACCTGACTCCTTAAAAATATGAAATCCAAGTTACATAAGATGTTTGGGCTTGAGAAAAGTAGCCCATTGCTGATTTTTTATTAACCTTTTATATGTGACCAAAAGCGTGAGGGTATGAGTATAGTGGGGAGTGAGCGAATGACTTGATGTCATTCTCCGAGCTAAGAGCTCCTCAAGGCCTCAATTCCTTCATAGGAATAGAGTAAGGCCTTGACCTTTGTAGCTCTTCGCTGCCGCTTCGCTTTCGAAGCGAAGAGCTCACAATTTTTGATAAGATCTTTTCTTCTTCTTTTCCAAGGCCTCTATTCCGTCAAAGGAATAGAATAAGGCCTTGACCTTCGTCGAGCTCCGAGCGCCTCATAGAATTCAACATTTTTGTTTTGTCCCAACTCCCAAGGAATAAGAATTTCTTTACCCTGGGACTCCCCAAAATTCACTCAATGGCTTCTGTTGAAAATAAGGATTTTATTTGGAAAGCGATGGAAGCTCAATTTTATGTTGATTGACTTTTCCCTTCAAGTCATAATACTCTGATTTGGCTTTGCAATACTCAGACAGGTAGCATAGCGCATGTTAACACAGTCACAACTGCTTTACGGTGTCTTTCACATGCTCCCAGATTACCACTATTAGATTGGGGTGCAATTATCAGAAGGTGCATGAGATATGAGGTTCAAGTTGCTGAACTGTTGCCACCAGATTCAACTTTCACAAAAGGAGTTCTCAGGGCTGAATGTCTGCAGTTCTCTATAAATCATGCCGACAAATTTGAACCCCTCCTTGCCTTCCTCGACGAGCTATCTGATCTGCCAAGGTTCAGGACACTTGAGCTGAATCTACAGTCAAGTATGCTCTTTCACCTGGCAGACCTGATGGAGATATTCTCAGGTTCCAGGCTTGAGAAACTATTTGATGATGTGACTAACTTCACATATGCATTAGTTTCTTCTGACCAAACTTATAACTCAGAAGAAAAAAGCTCATTACGGGTTTCATGCTGGAAGGGTCTTTGTATGTGTCTGGATGAAGCTTCTCTTAACTCACAAGAGTACATATCCAATGTGGAAAAGTGCATGGAGGCTCTCTTTTCTACATTGCCAGATTTAAGCTCAGAGGCTATTTTAGAAGTGGATCAAGGTTATGTTATGGAGGAATGGTCTGAAGCAGTTAGATGCCTCGGGAAGGCTCGTCAGGACTGGTTATTGGTTCTTCTGCAGGTACTCAAAATTTCCTTTCGCTATATTTTATCCTTGACATTATATACCTGCGCATATTTGTGATTTAGCTTTGCTCGTTGCAAATAATTGTTGTTTTTGTTTAATAAGCGAGATGTATATTCAGTAAGGAAACTGTTTGAGTGTATTGGAATTTAGTTGATTCCGCTAATCGCAGGAATATAAGTTAGATAGTCTTTTGTCATGCGTGAGGAGTGTCGATGCAAGGCATTTTTTTTTATCTAAGAGATTATGAGCCTCGAGGTAGTTCATTTACTTTAACTAACCCGTGCATATGCAGGTTTTCGAAGTGGAATTTACAAATGAGGAATCCCTGGTTCTTGAGGTAAAGAAGAAGATTCAAGCCAAAGCCAGGCTAGTTAACATTGGTTCTATCCCATTGAGCGAGCTGGGGAAACTGAAAGCATATATGTTGAACAGTAGATCACAAGGTCAGTTCGTCAAAGAGTGACCAATTTAGCACTTGGGCATAAAATATACTACTCATCGAGGTTGTTCAACTTTAAGCCTCTCCGGACAAAACTTTGCTTCTGGAGTTAATTGTAGCCTTCTATTTATGCAGCTATATGGGATGTTTTGGTAGATGTCGCAGCAACTCTGCAATATGCTGAGGGAAGCGCCAAAAGGCAGTGGCTTGTTGATACAGTGGAAATCAGTTGTGTGACTAGTTATCCTTCTACGGTTGGTATTACTCCCTTAGGTTTGGAACTATTGCAGTAGGAAAGTGAATGAGTATTCCTTAGCACAGTTGCATCGTTGCATAGTAGTGTATGGTGGTTTGGGAACTGGGCTCTTGTATACTGCTGCATCTTCGTCTACGCCTATTTATTTGATGGAACTGGAATACTAGACATGCTTCAGCTGAGGGGTCAACCTGGAACCATTTCTATGTACTAAGTCATTAGAAAATTGAGAGGTTTGACGAAACTACTAGACATGCTTCATCCGAGGGGCCAACCTGGTACCATTTCTATGTACTAAGTCATGAAAAAATTGAGAGGATTAGTAGGAAAACCCAAATCTTGGGTGCATGTTGGGTTCGTGGGACACCCTACAGAACTAATAATTTGGTGTGGTGTTTATTTCAGAAATCCAGTGGTCGGAAGTGAATAAGTTGCCATCCTAGAAAATAAAAGGAGGAACAGCTAACCACCACAGTACTTCAGATGGCCCATTTCAGTCTATTATGTTTGCTACTTGAATCGATTTTCATGACCAGAAGCTAATAAGATATATCTGTTATTGTCCGCAGTTTGGTGTATGACAGGTGATTATTTATGCTTACTATATTGTCATTGCTTCCCATGCAGGCTCTTCGATTTCTTGGTCTGCTTTCTGGTAGCTTCTCCAAATATATGCCTCTTCTGATTGCGGAACAAACTGTTGTGTTGAGTGACCTACCAGTCACCCTTGCATCTCTTTTGTCGGACACCAGTTGGGAAACGGTAGCGGAATCTGTTGTTTTGCATCTGTGGACATCCATGGAACGTATCCATGCTTGGATCACACATAGGGGGAGAGAGGAGGATTATTCTAACGCACAATCAATTGACAGGAGTGAGGATGATACGGCTGTTTTTCTTTTGCAGGTGATGCATCATGCCTGTGTTTCATTGAAAGATTTCCTTCCCCTAGAGAAACAGCTGATGCTTGCCAACATGATCCTCCCCTCGGTTTGTATCAGTGAAGGAAAACTGTACCCAGATCGGTTGAGTTGGTAATGAACCTCACAGATACTACTCTATTTGGCCATTTCATGCAAGGAAAGCTCCATTAGCATAGAAGCTAGGGAAATTGTAGCAGATTGAACTCTCTTACAAGGCTAGTCCTTGGTCAATTTGGTTTTCAGTATTTCCGATCCCCAGAGTTTCACTGCCTATGCAACACACAACTGATTGAATTAGGCTCCACTGAGTATTTAGGTCAATATTGTGAGTAAAATACACTTGATTGACATAACACAAGGCTTCATGAACAAAGCTGTGAAATCAGGGACTGCCAAAAAATGATCCCTGCATGGTAATGAAACAGAACATCCTTCCCTGGTAGTGGTAGCAGAAGAGGCTCAAAGACTGAGGTCCGAGCAGCTAGCTTAACTTGGCTACTCGGGTAGAAAAATGCTTCACTAAAAAGTTGTAGTCGCATATATCGAGCGCATTAACCATAATTTTCTAAACAAGAGCAAAGCATGCTCTTATATTACCCTATCAAGTAAGAATCTCACAAGTCATAATGTACACGCAAATAGCAACTTCGAACATAGTATAGTTCCTTTGCAAGTTACCAGTAAAACTTTAATTAGACCCGTGGATCTGGTGGCCATTAAAACCCACAAGAGACATGGAACGAAAGACGAGTCTACTCAATTCGTGTAAAGTAGTTAGCCGCATGCTGTTTCAGTTTATCAGGAATCACGAGCTGCGGCAGATGAGTTCATCGGAATCAGGATAGAAGCCCCCAAGGGCCGATTGAACTGTAGAAAGTGCACATGACCCCGAGTCACATATGGCATCTCTCCTACCCAATGCTACATTTCCTGGTACAAGACTAAGATTCACACACCGAGAGAACTGAACCGCAATTGTGACTTCGTGATTCTTTCACGTAAAAATAAGCAAGTGCAGTGAAGACCAATTTAACTAATCCAAGTTGAACAGTTTATATCACAAACAATCAGATATGACAAATTTTAAGAGTAAATCCAGGTACCAGAAATCGCAAGTCCTAGAAATTGCCAGCATAAAGTTACTAGTCAAACGCATAATGGTCCACAAGCAATGCCAAACTGACCGAACTGCGTTATGGACCACAAGCGAATGGTCAGTCAGTTCCGCAAGATTAACACTCCAGTTTCAATTTCTAGGTTTGTGATGCGTAATTGAATCCTTTTCTAATCCTGGGCTTGGCATTTGAAGTTTGATCTGTCTGTCCTGATTGGGTCGGTTCGGCTGCACAAGTGCACATTGGTTCGTCATAGTCCGTCCACAGACTGGAGGTGCTATGCGAGCCGGTTCGGCGGCACCTTAGTTCGTGATAGGCCGTAAACTTCAGCCAAAGCCCGAAAGTCGAAATCATTCGAGCAATGCAAATTACTGCCCAGAACTAAGCCCAAAATGTTTGTGCCCACTCGTAATTTTGAGCAGTTCGCTGCACTCAAATGGGTAAAACTCTTTATACTGTGATAATTAATGATGGTAAAATATAGTAATTGATTTTTCTGTTAACAATTTTAGTGACACTATTTAACTCTACTTTTTAGAGTCACTTAAAATATTTAGCGATCATTAATTGTTACTACTATATAGAGAGTTGTAGTTATCTTCCTACAATTGGAGTAACAGCAAAAAACTATTTCTTTCTAAATTTGTGAACACGTAGATATAATTTAGTAAGCAAATAATCATGAAAAAAACAACAATAATTATGAAAATTTGAATCAAATGAACGAAGATCCAGCTCAAGATTAGCCGCTAAAAAATTGCATAATGTTCTAAGGGCTGACGTGGGAAGCATCCTATTACGTAATTTTCTAAAGGGTTAATGATAATCCGTTCCTTATAATTTACACGTTTTTACAGGTCTCTCACTACGTATTCAACTTTGACAAAAGTGTTCTTCAATTTCATTAAACCATGGCAAATTGATCCAAAACCTAACGCTTGTTCACTTTCGGACGTTACGCATGCACAACACATGCCCTTTTTTCATTGACAATTTGGTATAATCACCCCCACTACCAACCACTGCAGACCAGCACTAATTGCAGCCACCTTACTAATTGCCAAACACCAGCATCACTTATCTCTCTCTCTCTTGTAGTTCTGCTCACTCTTTCTCTATCTCTCCACCGTCACCACCATCCAGAAGCCCCGAGCTTACCATATCACTCACCATTTCATTATCTTACCAAAATCCTCCTCCACCACCACCACCGCTATCACCATCCCATCTACCATAACCCATGACTACTACCATCGAGTTGTCGGTGGCAATTGATTATTGATTGAGACCTTGGGTGGATAGTAAGAGAGTAAAAGAGAAAAAAGAGGCATCAGTGATTGGTGGTCGTTATTAGTGGGTAAGGTCGTGGCAATTATTGGTTGCTAGAAGTGGGTGGTAGTTATTTTGCCAATTTGCTCACGGGAAAGTGGCATGTGTTGTTCACGTATACACTTAGAGACTGTTTGAGATTGATTCTCAAAAGTAGATTTTGATTAAATTTGAATCAGTTTCTAAAATCAAGTTTAATCAAATTTTAAGCATAATAGATTAAAAGTTGTTGAAGATGTTTCAATAAAAAAAATATTAAAGTAGGTTTAGTATAACAAAATTACCATATAATATATTCAAATTGAAAGGAAGCATTTAATGTCTGTGTATATATAAGGATATTTTAGTAATTCTTTTGATCAAACCTGATTCTCCAAAACCGATTAAATCGAATTTTAAAAAACGAGGATTCTAGATTCAATCAATTTTGAGCATATTGAAACAATTTTTTTCTTCTTCCAAACACTTAAAACCTGATTTAAACATGAATTTAATTAGGTTTGACTATTATAGAATCAATCTCAAACATCGTCTTAATGCTCGAAAACGAATGGACATCAGATTTTGGATCGATTTGCAATTGTTTGATGAATCAAAAGGAGCACATTTTGTCAAAGTAGAAAATTAAAGGGAGACACTTGTAAAAACATGTAAATTGTAAGGAAAAGCCTTGTCATTAATCATTTTCTAAAAAAAAAAAAAAGGGACAGGAAAACTCATTTTGGCTAGACCTGTGTATCATAGACTTAAGCAGTAAACACAACCACCTTACCTTCTTACAAAAAGTTACCGATTGAGTCTTTTCGTTAATATTGTTGAACACCAAGTCTGTTAAGTTGTCAGGTGCGAAAGATGAATGACAAGATGGACTAACAAATCCAAGGGAATTTTTTTTTTCTTCTTTACATCAATTTTGCAACCCCATCACCAAACTCTGACCCTTCTCTGCTACACGACCGTCACCAATTGGCTACAGCTACTCGTACCATACCAAATCTCAACGTGATCACGAAGAATCAAACTTCAATTTTTAGTACTTCCATCACTCAATCACCACCATGCAACAACACCATCATCACTCCTACCTATCTCCACTGCCAACACCACAACCTAGATCACCATAAACCGATTGAACCACTTCACACCTTAAGGCTCTCAGGCAAATTCTTGCCACCCATATCCACCGCCGCTACCACCACAATTATGCCACCACCCTTAGAACCCTTCGCACAACCAGTTCACTTAAAACTAACCCAACCAACTTCACCATCACGCACAATTTTGTTGCGAAGATTTAACCCAACAAACAAGAACTAATAAACACCAAAACTGCTAATAAACACTAAAACTCCATCGCGATTTCAATGCCAAAGTACCCACACGAAGATCACTCACTGCTAATAAACACTAAAACTCCATCGCGATTTCAATGACAAAGTACCCACACGAAGATCAGATACTTTAAATTGGATCGAAGCAGAACTAACCCCAATACAAATTTTAGTTTGGAAACTTCATCCCCGCGAGAAATATGGGATAAAGAAGAACATTAAAACAAGCACATGGACCTCTCGAGCACATGGCCCAACTTTGACTTAGACTTCAACAGTCTAAAGAGCAAAAGATAAGGCGGTCGGTGCATTAAATGCTTGGCTTCAAATTCAAAGAGGACTTCGACGCAGGAACGGGTACATGAAAGCGCTAGTTAAACCATTGGGTACATGAAAGCGCTAGTTAAACCATTAGCAACGATAATAATAGAAATCATAACCACTGTATTCTTGAAAATTTTACCAAGTCACAATTCTAGCTTTAAATCATATAAAAATATCATAAAAGTCAAGTCCTAATAGCTTGTGGAACCCAACTTCACAACTCAAAACAAATACTCAATAACGGATATACCGGACGAACTAGGCCACGGCACCTCGACCACGACCATTTTCCCCTCGTACATGAAACCAACATCCTTGCCATTAACCCGGCAAGCTCTCGGCTGCTGCGAAGAGAAGACCCGCATTTCTCCGGTTCCCTTCACCACGATCCGAACCCCCTCGTCGTCGGACGCAAACGACTGGATTGCACCACCGGAATTGAGCATGTTCACTAGCCCGATTGGAGCAAATTGAACACACTTCCTAGCAGCGGTGGTGACGGGCGACACCGTTATGAGCTCGAAGTTGAAGGGCTCGAGCGAGATTTCAATGTTGTCTGTTGGCTTCGAGAGGAGTAGTTTCTTTTCGTGGTACTTGTAGAGCGCAAAAACCTGAGTTTCTTCGACATAGATTGGGTTCTTCCCGCTTTTCCACTCGATGTCACTGGGGCTGGCCATGGAGGTCACGGTGTGAGAACACTCAGAGAAGCATTTGTTCGTCCTATCTTCTCGGCTCCATCCTCCACCTTGGCAGTTGAATGCTCCAAGAACACCAGTGTACTGCACAGAATTTAGACATTGTTAAAGATTGAAAACAAGAAGACGTTTGAATTTGCCATCGCAAACCGCATAAAATTCATACCTTGTTCAAGTTCCAAATCTTGAGCATAGTCTTCCCATCATGGAGGGGATCATCAAAGAGGCGATCACGAGTGGGAAGTGCGTAGTACTGGCACCGCAGTATCGACCCATCGGGCAACGCTAGCCTCTTGAGCAGCTCAAAGTTGTGTTTCCCAACAGTGTCACTGACATAAATCGGACCACCGGAGATTGCGCGCGAGGCAGCATGAAATTCGGCGCAAGGGTGAGTCGACTGGAACATGTCCCAATCAGGGTGTATGAAGTTGCCCATCCACAAGCTGTTGTAGGCACAGTGCACCATGTGACACCCTTGTAGCCAGAATGTGCCGTTGGGATCCCCAGAAGGATCAGTGCACCAAAAGTCATCTCCTGCTCACAGTAACAGGAAACATAAGCCACAATTTCTATCTGCTGTAATCTTTTCTACTGCAATACATACTGTTACATGGTGCTATTCACAAACTAAAATCTTGATGATATCCCATACGTGTATGCACCTACACATACCACGCAGAAAAAACTGGTGCACATTTGCTGCAGTATGAGTCGACAAAGGAACCTTGTGTGCACATGGCAGGTTGGTGTCGTGTGTTTATTTCTATGAGCCGCAAGTGTGGTCTCGCTTTCACCGAAACCAACTACATGGGACCAAGATAAAGGTTCCATTTCCCATCCAGATTTCGATCAACACCAAACTTCAAATTGGCTTCCTTTGCAATCTACAAACATAATTATACTGTTTCTACTTTCGGCCATTTAACGAGTGTCGGGCTACCCTTAATTAATACCAAGATCATTGCACATTTCTAGTCATCCTACTTAAAAAGAATTCTCAAATTATTATTATTGGGAATTAATAAAGAGTGACATACCAACACGACCAAGCGCTATGGCCTCGGTGCCAAGGAACATGAAGTCGTTGCAGTGCTCCATGCTAGCAATCACGCCATTCCCATTGAAGTGTTTCCTCACCGATGAGGTTAATGCTTTGTAATATGCCTCCGCGAGGTTAACTCTCCCACCATACTCCTCGCACAGCATTTCTAGCAACTGTACAACCCAAAAATAGAATACACGGGATTAACTAATCTATTGACAGTAAGAACTTAAAAAAAGGATCAAATTTGACAATGATGATGCAGTCTTGTCCTACGGGAATCTGGAAGAAAAACCTAAAACTAAATGAACAAAGACCAAAGCGAGGTGCTGAGTCACCCCTTTTACCAGTAATTTGAACAAAAATTACTGGTAGCGTGCCGACCAATTAATTCAAAGAATTATTATCATTATCCAGATAAATCTAGAGTCGAGTGATGTACCTCGCATGGAATGAGGTGATCAAGTCAAACAAGACAAAGAGGAGTGGTAGTTGTATAGAACTTACATGAATAACGTCCACTTTGACTCCATCAATCCCAACAGCCTCCAAGTGTGAGTGCAGGCCTTCATACAGCTGATCAACAACATCTGGTGAGACCAACCCAATACCGTTTTTCACGATCTTATCAACCGCCAGATCCTCCATTGTCTTCTTCAACCCGGGTGTCAGCTTCGGGGCAACAACCTTGGATTCGGGTAAACCCGGAACCTTGGGCCGGAGCCCACCCCAATACCCACAGAGTGCATGCCACACATAGACATAGTCCACGCTCTCGAAGTTCTCTTTCAGGTCCCTAACAAAGGCGCCCATGCCCTTGTTAGGGGCACCGGAGTCGGCCTCTCTAGGGCTCTCGTAGTCCCTGAATTTGTAATTCTCTTGGAACTTTATGAGCCTACAGGGCATTTGCTCACCAGCAGCAGTCCTGTTCATGCCTTCTTGGGTGAGTGGGTCATCATCATGGCTAATGGACTGCCACCCATCATCGAGAAGAACCAACCCAGGTGGGCACCCTCCATCAACCAGCCCTTTAACACCCTCCATCACGCCTTGAGGGTGCACCGTAAGGTAGAATGCATCCCACGTGCACCAACCAAACTTGTCCACGATACCCGGAGGAGTTTTTTCTTCCAAAAGGCTAAAGGACCCAAGGTGAAGCCTGGCCACCTTCATGGCTTCCTTCACAAGAATGTAGGGATCATCGCCAGCATGCAGATAAAGCACGCTGTGGTACGACGAACCAGTCACCTTAGTGGACCCGCTCTCGACGCAAACATCAACAAAATCGTCGGTACCGGGCTGGAGGGAGGCCCGGAAAGGTCCTTCCAAAATTGGAAGGAGCAAAACATAAGGGCGACCCGACTCCGACTTGTCGAGAAGGACCATCTGGGTCTCGATTTCAAGGTCTCTACCGTTGGATCCGACCCAGTGGGTGGTCCACCAGACCTTGAACCTGAAAATGCTCATGAACCTTATGTTCTCCAGCTTGCCAACCGGCACAACATGGTGACTTTTGGCCTCACTGGATTCAAAGCCAACAAAGCAACCTGCAGGCTTGTCAGTAGCAATACAGGGTGATGGGTAGGACTGGATGTTAGAAGGAACGTGGGACAGAAAAACATGGCCGTTGGCCGTGAAGTTTGATCCCTCCAACTCGATCATAGGCTCCTTATGCCCATTCACGACCTTAGTGGCATCAGAACTACTTTTGATCAAACTTGGAGCCATTGCAGCGGGTAAACAAAAAGCTTAAAGAGAGGAAAAACACAAGAGAGTATGTAAGAAGAAAGCAAAAGGAGATAGAACTAGGGGTTTGGTGTGGTAAGGTGCGAGGCCAAGGGGTGGCTTTTATAGAGAGAGAGGGGTGCAAGAGAGATGGAAGGTTAAATCTTTTGAAGAATCTCTGCAAGTTTTAAGGAACTCGTTGCCTTCTTTAAAGTTGCTATGAAGTTCTGCAATTATGGAAACTGGCGAATTTATAGGCAAATCAAGGTGTGGGAAATTTCAAACGAAAGTGAGGAGGGCGGTTGGAAAATCAATTTTAAATTCGTTTTGGGTTCACTTTTACTAAAAAGTGCACGTAATTAAAATTATCCGTAAGTCCTTGTCATCGGGGAGATTTTGTTACAAGGACGATTCGGAACATTTTCTGAAATATGACCATTCTAATTGTCCCTAAGGGGAAAAAGATTGCATTAATGACGTAGAATATTTTCCTTTTGTGCCACCGACTTTCCTTAAAATTTGGAACGTAATTAACTGTTGATACTTGGACAGAATAATCAAATAGATTCAATTCTCTTTAATGTAGCTTCACAACAAAAAGATCTGCTAAATTATTTCTTTCACCTATCACTCCATATTTAAAAAGCATCTAAGATTCTCTACTTTTCAGCACCGTTAACGCAATTAAAAATATCTCAATAGATTGTCATTATAAATTTTTTGTTATAGTAGAGGATCCTTGTCACTTAGCAAGCAACAATTTTTATTTTAAAAAAATTTGATTGCTAACCGAGTTGTCAAAAGATGGCGAGAACCTTGCGTACATCAACAATTAAAAGTCGCTAAATGTCCTTAGTAGTTTTTTCAATAACACTAAAAAAATGATGATAAGATTTATCGCGGAAAGTATTCATAAAAATGTCACTAATTGCATTTAGTGATTGTTAATTATAGCTACAAAAAAAATTATAGCTATCCTCTTATAACTAGATAGCAGTAAAAAAAAATCTTTCTTATTTGTATTTTGTAAGTGAATCAAAAAATTATAGATACGTGTTATTTCTTGGACCCAGATACTTTTAGAAATTCAGAACTTATTCCATTGCAAGTTGCAATGAAGAGGACAAGGTATAATAAGGTCATTATAATGCTGCGAGGAATAATTTTCTGGAATCTGGTATGCTTTTTCACCAAAGATTTGATATAATGCGTTCCTTTTTTTTTATTTTATGGAAAGCAATTATTTCCTTCTGCAAGAAATTTCCCTCTTATACACAAAATTTGCCACTTCGATTCTTACACAAGAAATCTCCTTCTGCATTGTATAGGCAAGTTTTGTTTCATTGAAGTAATCTGATACTAATAATAAAAGGGGTGGGTAGGGCTTGGTTTAGTTAATTTACAGATCTTAGATTTCAACAAAGTAGCTCATGAAGGCCTAAGTTCTTCTGATATCCTATATCCGCTCAATCTGATCCATGATTGTCGACTTCTAATACAGACGTGTTGCTATGTCAGTATTTGTCTACAGCCACTATCCAGAACGATGTTGTTTCATAACAATGAGTAAATTCCAAAAAAAAAATTTGTTTTTCCAATTGAACCAGCTCATTCCTCTTAATTATCTTAAAAACCTCACCACCTTCCTCGATGCGGCCCTCTGAGAGCGAAAATGGGAAGACCGAGCGAGAGGAAGTGAGAAATAACTTGTGTACCCATTATCCCCCATCGTTTTGGTTAATGGATGGCATAAAAGTAATTTTGAATATCCTAATAACAGTCTCTCACACCATAATAAAGTATAAACCCATTCAAAAAGCGCTTAATATTTTATTTTGCAGAAAGCTCACCTACCGTTGTGACGCTCGTTTGTACCAAACAAGCAGGTGGCAAGCGCAGGTGATATCAGTTGTGTGAGCAACAAATAGCAATGAGCACCTGGCTATTTTATCCTACCATTTTTTTTAATTATTTTCCCCCCATTGTGCTGCCATAACTGGGTTGCAGCATGTGTATGTAATGTAACAGCCTCACGCCCAAACTGAGATTCTTTAAGGAAACCTTTTGGGTTTGACTGGGCCACAGGTGTTCGGTATCTTAACATTCTTTACTCAAAGCGTGTGGGTGTCTTGTGGGCCTGGGCCTTGTTTCTCTATGAATCTATTATCCGGGCGGTGGTTCGCCCACTTGTTCAACCAACGTACTTGAGCAGCAGCAGCGCCGACCGCTTTAAGGAGCGGATGAGATAAGGTTACACGTGGGAGTGTACTAGCCTGGCACGTGGAATACTTTCTACACAAATTTATTCCTTTTCTTAACCAAAATAAAAAAAAATAGGAAGGAAGGAAGGAAAAAAGAAAAAATTTGCTGGCAAATAATCGTAATAATTAATGTCTTATTTGTAATTTAATATCACTTCTCTCCGATCCTACCTGCAGCTAAATACTGTATTCTTTTCACGGTAATGACTTGTGTCATGTTAACATGGGTCATTAAGCATCATTTATTAGGACTTAATTATGTATATTAGAAATTAGTTATTTGTGTTAAATTCTTATCAATTCTCGAGATGAGATGAAACGTTAACCCATGACTTATCTTATTCCCATGAGTCTAAAATTACATATTTTATAAAAACATGTCTCGATGATCTCGCTTTTCAGAAAGTATCTTAACCATATAAAGAAAATGAGAAAATAAAGGTTAAACTTCTTTAATGTGTTACATGTATCCACCAACTAAAAGTCTAAAACATACATAAAACTAACTCAGCCAATGCTTGAGACTTTTTTTAAAATTAAAAATGTGAGCAATACGTGCCTTAAAGGTTAAGTAATGGTTATGATGGTCATTTTGGTACTTATTTCCTTTCATTGGTCTCTTTGTAAATGTAAACATCACTAAAAAGAAAGGTTACGTCTAGAGTAGTTGCTGACTTTCTGGGTAGTTCCTCCTCAGTGCTCGCATTCTGGGGGAATTAAGGCCTGGCCCAGTCCCAGAACGACGTGCTGTCTGCGGGAATTAGCTCACAACTCTACACGTAACTACGTGGATTAATTAGTAAACGGTAACCTGATCCCCTGTGCGTGCGTGGGATTTTCTCTTGAAAAGGTCGGACCGGTCAAAGTCGTCCGAGAGTCGGTGAGACCACACCTTATCCGTCGGAAACTGGGGAGCAAATGGTCTGTCGTGCGTGGCAGCTTAACCAACGCTACCGCTTTTTTTCTTCTATTAGATAATAATAATCTTCCCGTTTAATTGGAATTTTCTTTTATTTTTTTGCAAATTTTTATAATAAATTTCAGTATATTTAATTTAAGTACAAATATTAATATGTATCGTTTGACAAGTTAAGTCGAGATTTAAATCATGAGTAAAATTTATGTTCAGTGTGCTGAGTCTATCTTATTAATTTCCAAAAATTAAAAGAAAAAAAATTATATGAAACGCAAAGAGCGACTGTTCTTAAGCGGTAACCTTAACCATGTCAACATGGACGGATGTAAAACATGGCGCCCCCCTAAAATTTGGAAACTTGTGTTTAACTATTTTAAGTAATGGTTAATCAAGTTCAAAATATTTAAGAACCTTGTCATTATATTGTAACCTTAATGTATTATTTTATTTTGTTGTATCTTTAACTTTTTGTCTCACCGGCTGTCATATTTTTTGTTTTTCTCGTTTACTTGTTTATCTTCATTCTTTCAAATTTCAAATCTCCAGTTATAAAGAAAATATCGAAGTTAGTTCTACTAAATTCTTGCGGTATTTTAACTTATTCGTGATTATTTTTCTCGTACAATTAATAATAATACATAATAGATCGACAAAATAGGTAATTTTTTTATGGAAGGTTAGTAATTTTTTATTACCAATTTAAGTAAATCAGTATGAATAGTGAACTTGTATGATTAGTAGTCAAATTAAGTAACATGTTTTGCATTTAACGAATCAAATAGTGACGCGAATTCTTTTACGGTAGCATTTAATTTTTCTTATAGTTTTTTGGTGCCTCCGAATTAGATTTTTTGCCTCCACCCCTGCATGTCAATATTTTTCAAAGTCAAGTTTGATTCCATTTTTTAAGTGCATCTGGTGTAGCAAAATTAATAGGTAGAAAAAGCCAAGACTTCTCGATCAATAGCATATCCCTTTTTTCTATATAAGGGATTGAATGCAATGGAAACAAATTAAGAAAAAGTGGCATCAAGGAATTTCTTCGGATGCTCTTCATTCTTTACAAGCCTCCTTTATACAAAGCAACCTCCTCTTTATGTTTTATGTCATTATTATCAGTCTTCCGTGAACTCCCTCTCTCTCTCTCTCTCTCTCTCTCTCTCTCCCCGAACATATATTCATGTTGAACGTCTCATCATCTTGCCTGCAGCATTCCAAAAGCTCCATTGTCACCAACGATTCCTCTTCTAATCTCTACAACCGAGTGATCAATTTATTCCCTCGCGCCTTTTTTTTTAGTGTACACTAGTGTCTTTGGTGCGTTTACGGAACTTGAACTTATACAAATACTTAGTTAGAATACAAAAATTATTATAAAAACTAAATCCTTGCGTGACAGAATTACCTAAAGAAGATTATAAAAGCCTAGATCTTTGGAGGCTACTTGCTAATACCGTATGCACGCTTATCACAATTCAAACTATCTTGATCTACTTGTATTAAGTATGATAACATTCTTGAATCTGTGTTTATCTTTTAACAACTTGAGTTTATGAAATAGACGGTAGCTTAACATAGTATCAGAGTACTACGATTCTTTCTGCTTGCATACTTAGTTTCACTTTATTATATTGTAATTTACACTTAATTTATTTGTACATTGGTGGTGCACTTTGATTTATCTATTCACGTGCAATCGGAAACTTGCACATGAGGGAGAATGTTAAGAAGATGTTTGAGATTGATTTTGAGTGTTTGACAAAAAAGAATATGAGATTTAATCTGCCTCAAATAGCTAAAAATTGATTTAATCCATAATCCTGAAAAGTGATGATTATGAAATAATTACTTTTCTCACATTATCATGTTTGACTTTCTAATTTATCAAACTATTCCCAAGTTTCTCATAAAAAAACATCATATCATTTTCACTACTTTGAAGAAGTTATTGTATTATGAGCATTTATTTGAGATTGTGGATATTTTTAATTTTAAATGAGGAAAAAAAAATATTGTAGGTTGGTGAAATTTTTTTTTTTATGACTTATGTATGTAATTTTTTACAAATGAAAGTTTTGTCAAAATTAATTCACTAAATGTATATTAGAATTTGTTTTTGTTAAATGTCCTCTATTGTCATTTTGTCATAGTGAAACTGATTTAAACACTTTTTATCCAAATAATTTTTGTAACTGCTAACTAGTTTATAATTACTTTTGCGAAATAATAAACTGATTCTACTTAAAGTAGACTAATCTAATTTTAAAAACTGATTAAAATTTAAGTTAAAATTTACTTTCTAGAATCAATCCCTAAATAGCTAAGTATGATGACACTGTTGGACTCATTCTTTAACAGTTTAAGTTTTTAAAACAAATCATAACTTAACAACTTGCTTACTCTAGACCAATATCTAGGAAGTACATCCACACAAGTTACTTGCTAAACTTGAGAAGTTACTTGCTAAACTTGAGAGAGCGAGATCTCGGAAATATATCCATGCTTACTCTAGACCAATATCTAGGAAGTACATCCACACAAGTTACTTGCTAAACTTCAGAGAGCGAGATCTCGTACACACTTGTAGGACAACTTTTCAAAGCCCCCCCCCCCCCCCCCCGGTTAAGAGGAAAAAATATATTATATATAACAAGTCATGCCGACAATACAAAAGATGAACTACAATATTTTACAGACAATTTAAAAGTAATGGAAGCTAAACATTGTCCGAGATGGTGCAATGTTTGAATGACTAGGTAATCATACGAAACCCCCCTTTCTTTGTTTTACTTTTTGATGATGTTGTTTCATATAATAAATAGTCCTCTTGTAACTAGTATTTATTTAAAACGCTCCTCATCAAAATTTTCATATGCATATCATAGCGTGTCCACGACTTACCAGTGCAAGCCGAATTCAAGTGTTTCCACCAAGTCATGACTTCGAAACCTCTTACAGATATTAGTAGCTTGAGATCAAGGTGATTATCCAGTAATAATAAAAACCTTTTTTTTTCTTATATATATACAATAGAAGATCGTAAGTTTAAGTCTCCTTAGAGGTGGGAATATATGAGGTAACAAAATCTATTCAATAGAAAAAGAAAAACGTATCCACGACTAGTAGGAAATGGCATTTTATGGTTCTATTTCATATTGGGCTTACCTAAGGAAAGGGGCTCTTATTGAATATGGCCTTTTATGCTTCTATTTCATATTAAACGACCCAAAACCAAAAGATACTGGGCTCACTTTGCCAGTAATTAATTCATTGTGAGAACTCTTTTAACTTATTCTGGGAAATGATTAAAGCAAGAGAAACAAGATTAGAAAATTATAATCCATAGATGTATGAGAAGCGTCAATGTATCTAAACAAAAAAGAGTCATGAGCTCTGCTTTCGCTTAAGCTCACCTCCCTTGAGAAAATTTTCAAAATCTGATGCATAAGTTTGGAGCTAAAAATGGCAATATGTACGCGATCAATGCGAATCACGTTATACGTTGGCAAAAGTGTGAATAATGCGGGAGATTTACAGGATTACTACAACTTTCTCTCTTATTTGTCATCAAGGTTACACGGTTTACAATGCGTGTTAACCCTCTTCCTCGTTATCTATGTGAACCTACAGCTCATATACACTTCACCTTTCTAACGATTCAGGTCTTGCTTCGGTGTAACTCCCAGTGCAGACTGGATAAAAGGAAAACAAAGAAGCAGCCAAAAGAACAGGCTAAGGTAAGATGATGGAATTGGAGATGACCGTATGCAGCTCCACTTTTTATTTACTGTTCACAAATATGCTCTAGGTTGCGTATTGCCTTGAAAAAAATCTAAGTTTGATTAAGGAATATAGAGGAAGTTATAAATTGCAGAACTTACCATATTAAGAAGATGCAAAGCAGCGGGTCGAGTGAATTTCCTCGCAAAAAGAAAGCATGGAGAGGGCATCCCTTTGCTAGTGCACCATTCTCTTCGGTATTCAGTTTCAAAATAGATATTATCTATATCCTGCAAAGCATTAACTTCAGATGTTAATAGTAAGCCATTGCTCAATCGAGTCAATCAAGTTCCAGTGTGTCAAGCTTCCCAAACTTGTCTAGTAGTGTTCAAGTAGACTGCCTATTCACGGAAAAATATGCAACTTCATTTTATTTGTTGAACCAGACCATACCAGTGGGTCGAAAGGGTTCAAAACTGGACCAGTCAGTTCCTATAGGACTAAACTGCCAAGAATAGATAAACCAGTTTCTTGCCGCCATCAAACAGACAACTGGGCCATTAATGGATGCCCATTCATGCTACCAAGAAAGTTAAAGATTAACATGCGCACAGGAGCATCCGTGCAGATTCGGATGCTAGCCGCGTAGTTATATCACAAGGCACATAACTGTTGGGTCACATCAGAGCTTGTGCCAAGTAGAACAACTATTTTACATGCTAATATCTCATCATCACCATTTAGCCTAAAACAAAGTTTTTGGATGGATCAAATATCATTTGACCCTGGGGTTTTGCGGTAGATTTCAAGGAACTCTTACACTTTTATTTGTCTCGATCAAGTCCTACACTAGACAGGCTTTTTGCAATTTTCAGAAGTTTTATCCATAAAAAAGGCAGAATTTGGGTCACCCCATATATGTAGTTCAACCAGAGGCTTCTAAAGAGGTGGGAACCAAAAGGGGTAAACCAATTTTCTCCTACTTGGAGATATACTATTAAAGCTCACTTCGAGCTTTGGCTTCTCCATAGCAGGCAATGACCGGCCAACCTATATTCCCAACCCTGAGGTGTCCATGAGGGTTGCCTTCTTGCCAGCGAGAAGCAGCTGAAGTATGTTGAATATTCACTTCATGAACTGAACCCCTTAAAAAAAATTCACTCAGGTTGATGCAATTGTGGAAGATTTGACCATTCATTTGTTAGGCTTTTGAAGCTCCCTGTAATTTATACCACTTTGCTTCAATATTACTAGGCGCCATTCCGGGAGTGAGGCCAGATTTAGCCTGCAAGACAAAGGGCTTCGACAAGATTCTTGTTCCAGCTTGACTATGAATGATTTTCGGTAAAGACTCGTACAAGTATAAATTTTACCATGGTTGGTTTATGATGGCCTGATGGGCAACAAAAGCCTCAAGATATTCGATAAATTATCTTCTAATTGTGTGACAAATTAAAGGAAGAATTACGTTTTCAGGGATTTTGACAGTTCTGTCGTGGCGTCCTGCCCAAATCCCATAGGAATTGCACGAGCACAAAAACCCAAGTTTCATCAATGCTCACATCACCGCTGAAGTTTTCTCCGGTCCATTAGGCTAAGATTTACAAACAAGATGAAGAAGAGTTAGGTAAAATGGACAGAGTACCTTTCTTTGTTGGAAACTGAAAGAATTTGAGGGTATTTTGGTAGGAACAAAAAGCATGATGTACTACTAATACACTTGGATAGACTAAGCATAATGTGCTGTATGTGGGCCAGCTCCTAGCCTCCTATACAAGTATGCATCTATAAATGATAAATACATACGTGTACCACCAATATAATGCACGCATTTATTTAGTCAGTGATTTTGCATTTTCTTAAACTTATCTTTTGAAGTTTAACACAGAATTAAGATGAATCTTATTATTGGTAAGTTCGATTATATAAGAAGTTAAAACTGGTTGACCCAGTCATTATAAGTTATAACAGTGAACAGCCCCCTGGCTGGTCCAGCTTGTTCCTAATAGCTATGGTCCAGAGATACATAGTAGGCAGACAGGCACGGAGAGCAACAACAAAGATCCTTTATTTATCAAAGTACTTCCACTAATGTAGTGAACTACAATCAACTGTTGGAAATACTCGGGATGATATAATTTTTCTCTAATGTAATGAAGTTCTCTATAGTCAAACTAGTTCATCTATGTCGACAATGACCACAAGAAGTTAAGATAATCTTGCTCTATACAATGAGGGGAGTTTCGAGGATTAAGGCCCTAATAGACAGAAATTAATACTTAGCATGAAGTCAGTAAGAAGGGAAAGGAAATGACAATACCTTTATAGATTGAATGAGCGAAAGAGTAGCATCTGCTAACTTATAGGTGACAGGATGCCATCCTCGCCGCTTAGGGTCTTTGGAGGATGAAAGGTCCCAAGAAGTATGAGTCAGTGTCCTTCGTGTGATTTCTTCTTCAAGCCCTTCTTGCTGTTATTCAAAGATGATACTTAGGATATAAAAATCGATAGTTTTAGTTCTAGGAACCCATATAGTCTTACAAAGACCACATTTTGGACCACCTCAGTTATGAGGCCATGGCTGGAGAGACCAACTCCAGATAGAAATTAATTTTGATTCAATAAGCATATCAACAAACAAAGGAGTTCAGCTTTACTTTCATGAACAAGGCTTTACTTTCATGAACAAGGCCCAGCTAGCAGAATGAAACATCAACTTACAGCAAGTAAAGTCGAGACATAATGTTCATCTGGTATACAGTTATGCTCCTTGGATGCATCAACAGGCTGCAAAATGACAAATCCGATGAGAACCCTTACTTGATCTCATTTCGAAGATAGACCAATGCTCCATGTTGCTGGTAGCTCAAGCTCATAACAGAAACTTAGAAGGATAATCTATATGTTAAAGATTCCAATTAATAAAGCCAAGTGCAGGCGTATTCAAAACACATTGGCAGAATAGATTGGAAATGAAAAGGCTAAAAAGAAGGAAAGCGCACTCACAAGAGGATGATCTCGCCAAAACTCAGGTAGTGACCTCCTCTGCATAATAGTGAAAGATGGTTAATAAGGAAAGTGGCATAAAAACTATCCTTGTCAAAATTACCCTTAGGATAATGGTAAGAAAACTAAAAATTGGGTCACCCGATAAATAGGTGAAGGCACCTGATTTATAAAAACCCTATTTACTTCAGAGAACAATCGATTTGACATGAATCATCATCTTTCAATTCAAGAACTCGAAGCAGTAGTATCTCAATAGATGATTTAGATCTAGAAGACACCTATCATAAGTTTAGAGGAGACTTGTTGCGAGTAGTAAAAGTAAGCACGTCGATGTGAAGTTTTAAGTTGTCTCAAAAGCTAGGTAGCATGGACACCTCTCCTAGGTGGAGGTATGGTGTCCTAAACGGACGGACACCCCGATACCCTCTGGACACCACCCGACACGTGTCGGACACGGCTCATCGGTGTCGGAATTTTTTTTTAATTTCCGACACCGTGTCGGACACTTCATCGACGAGTGTCGGACACGGCGTGGAGCAGTGTCGCACGGTTTTAGGGCAAATTTCAGATGTTTTGAACTCTTACCGTCTTCTTCTCTCTCACCTCACGGCCGTCTTCTTCTCTCTCACCTCACGGCTACTGTCTCCCGACCACATCAAGGCTGTCGCTGGTGTTGCCGGAGCTGTTGCCGAAGCTCAGTCGACGAAGATCCGAAGCCGAAGCCAACAGATCTGACGGCTACAGTCGCCGAAAGAAGAGAAGCCAGATGCTGCCGCTATCGCCATCTCCGTCTCCAGAGGTCTCGCCGTCGTGGCCGGAGGTCAGCCGCCACCGTCGCTGGCCCACAGGTCTCATCTCGCTCCTTTCCCCTCACTTCCTCTCGTTTCTTTTTTTGGTTTAAACTTCCTCTCGTTTCTTTCCTGTTCTTTTTTCTTTCCCTTCTCGTTCGTTTCTTTCCTGTTCTTTTTCTTTGTCCTCTCGTTTCTTTCTTTTCTTTTTTTTTCTTCTCTCTGTGTGGTTGCATTTCTAGTACATTGGACTAAATAAATATTGACCAAATAAATTATTATTTGTTATTTTAGATTGTGAAATATATTTGATATTTATTAAAATATATATATATATATATATATAATAAAATATATATTAAAAAATAGTGGTGTCCTGCGGTGTCCAAAATCTGATTTTTTGAAAATTGCGGTTCTGGTGTCGGTGTCCGACACCGACACCATGTCCGTGCTACCTAGCTCAAAAGTAAGTCGGCCACCAATCTTTCAGAGCACATAAGCCACATACTAACAAGCGAGCATTGTAACCAAATGAAAAGTAGATTGGCAATAAATATGCATGGCATGAAGTATGAAAGTTATCAGAACACAAGGTGGGGTATCGAATAGGTTATTTAACAATGTCATGTTTCATGTTCTTAGTATTAATCCAGTAATAGCATAGCTGATAGCTTCTGAAAAATGTTTCCTGACTGTAAACAATCATGCAAAATAGTTATGACTTGCCATGCAGTGCCTTCGAAACAGAGGGAAGACAATATCATCTTGCACTACGATCTCTGCATGTTTTCTGGTCAGAGCAACCCACTGCAAGAATACAATGAATACAAATTAAGAATAGCTCAGGTACTGACATTACATAGTATGTACCCGGGGCGCCAACACCTCGCTAGCCACTTCTATCTCTCTTCAAGGATTCTTTTAGTTTGGTTTTCTGGGGGGTGGGGGTGTACGCTTAACTGTAGGACTAACAGGAACCAACAATTGAACGTATTCAGTTACCTGAGATCCTTTTCTCCAGTTATGAACAGGAACAACAGGATGCATTTTTGGATTGTAGCGGCCTTCTTTTGTATCGGCAAAGCTGCTTCCATCATTGAATATATAAGAAACTAACAGACTAACCCAAACTCATAGACATGAAAGTGTAGTCCTGCCCATAATTACTCTCAGTTTCCCTCTATAAGCATTCTTTTTTATCTAACAGGCATCAATCAGAATATCAGATAGCATGAAAAGAAACTAAGATTGAAATGAGTGTTACAAAAAAAACTCTTATTAACTAGACACTTCAGAAAACTCACCCAAGCAAGAAAAAGAAAACAAGTGCATCCACTTACCTGTCCACATAACTGTTTGATGTAGACATTATGTAGTCGTATGTGTAGCTGAAGTTGTACAGGGGTATACAGCTGAAATCAGGTTAAGAAGCGGACATAACATTAGCATAACGTCTTCAAAAGAAACATTTTATTGGCAACTGAACAGGAAGTAAAAAAACGAAAAGGCAATGTTATCATGTCATTTTAAAAGGATGTGCATTGGCCGGGGCACATACTTTAGGTGTGGATGTGCGTCAAAGTGTCTGATTGCCCAGCCCGCGATCCAATATCAAGGGAAAATGACCACACAGCAATATGTTTTTCTTTTTACTATTAGGGTTTATCCGCCAAGGGAACTTGAATAAGGGCAAGCTTGTCAATGGCATGTCCAGTTGAAGAACTTGTAGATTTCACAATCATAAGTAACTTGTTTCTCCAAGAAAGGTACCACAACAATATATATCACATATTTGCATATGTACATGGTCAGAGTCCATTTAGCATGGTTAACCAAATAACAGTTATTCATGAAAGAATCATCAACTACCCAAACTTCCCATATGAACCCAAACATGATAACCACGGCTTAGAAGTGCAACATAGAAATATGTGTGCATGATTAACAATTAAGGAGTACTAAGATAGGAAGAAACCTAACCTGTCTGAGAGGAAAACAAAACGTTCATTAGAAGGATCCGGAAGTGCAGCTTCAAGCAAGATACGCTCCGCCTGAATCATGCTTGCTCCTCCCCAATCTACCTGTAGAACACAGACCAGTTGCTGAGAACTATTAAGCCACTGAGAAATCGACATATCACCTCAATGATAAATGAAAAGAACATGGACTTGCGAATCACATCAAGAAGATATCACATAGGTCAGAAAAATAGATGATGGATGACAGCTTACGAAGGCGAACACCTAACCGAATGGGAATGGAGTATTCCTAGACTCCACTACATTCGAAATAGCGAACTTGCTTTTAGTAGAGCCAAGTTCAATACATACCGAACCAACCAGCTTTCGAGATCATGCTAGATGCTATAACTAGTAACCTGTTTTGACTAAAGGATGATTTCCTACCAGTAAAAGTAAGAAGTCTTTGGTACTCGGCATTTTCAAGCTAGGGACAGCATTATGCACTAAAGTTAAAGAAGGGAACTTTCTTTTGAACAGATAGGTGTCACTTACAATGCTGAACAACCGTAGGAACTAAATCAAACACACACATGATCCAACAATATGATCCTCAATGAGCAGAGTGTCAGGGCATAGGTACAAGCCCTGCATCATAAAGTAAACTTACTAAGCTTCCATGCAGTTTATGTTGTTTTCGAGACTCTCGTTTCTCCGAAGAGGTATACCTCGACGTTAATAAACTAACTGATATAAGCAGCAGAGATGTTTTGAAATATACGGCAAAGTAGCTTCACAAATTCCTAGAAATACGTCATAGAAAAACAAATAACCTTACTTGCGGAAATATCTTGAGAAGAAGCTGTTTACTTACTATTTGAAAACTAAAAGCTAGAATAATATAAAGACGAGAGAGACCTGTATGCTATTGTTAACTTGACGATTCAAGAAATAGACTGATCTTGTTGTTGCCTTGTTCAATATGAAGCCAGGCCTAGAGTGAACAGAAATGGAATATCTGAGCTCGATATCGCCCTGCAAATAAAATGAAATACAGAAAGCAGAATATCACAGTAGGGTCAATGGCAAACTCATACTACTTGTCCTCGTGATACATAAAGCAGGGTAGCCTGTGTACAGTACTTAGCACGCAACTACACATATGTCCACCTCACTGGGGATCTAAGTCCCTCTAACTAACAGTATTAACCCATGGTCATCCAATCCCACCCCATCAAACACCCATTACGCTGCAGACGACATTTGTGGGGAATCATGCAATCAATCCATTGGGGTGTCTTCTTAATGAGACACCATTTACCCAACCTTCAGCAGGACAAATTCTCAACACTAATGAGAGATTACTGATGATATCACAAAGCAAACAAGGAACAACTTACTAAGTACTATATGAACAATCTCTATAAGCAAAAAAATACTACCTCTATTCCATTGGAATTTTTCCTTTGACTTTTTGTGAATTCCTAAGGTAGATTTAGTACAAAGTAAACATCAAATTAAACTCAAATAGCAACCATAGATTCAACGAGTATTTTTTAGCAAGTCAAGATAGAGTAAAAAGAATGAGCAAGTCAACATTTACATGTACTAAATCTATCCTAGGATGTCGCAAAAATTAAAATGGGGAAATCCAATTTGACGGAGGGAGTATATTTTATCTACTTAATAAACCAGCATACACCGGTAGCTAACATCCCTCCATAAGATGAAGAGATTAAAGAAGTAAGCAATGGCGATTATGTGCATATCAAAACTTATACGGAAAACATTCACAGCTTTGCCCCCAAATGTGCATTCAATGAAAGCCATTAATTCAAACAGAATGTGCTTGACATGTAATCGCTAATTACCGTTAATATGTAATCAACTATATATCACACACGTAAAGCCAAGTATAACGGACAGCATATCAAGATTAGCCTATCAGATCCAAACAGCACATAATTACATAGTCAACTATAGAAGATAAAAAAAAAGAAGAAGAAGAAGAAGAACACTCGGACAGATCATACGAAAAAAAGGGACATGAATTACAGTAAGAACGTAGTTAACACTACCTGAAAGAATGCATCCCAGACCATGTCCAGAGGAAGCCGATTTCTGGCTATGAAGAGGAACGCAATTTTAGGCTTCTGTACGGTTGGCGGATACTGTGACGCCAACATCTTGATTCGACTGTACTGCGTTTCGACTAGCAGTAAAGTTGAGAAGCAGAAGCCGAGCAAAAGCACAGCAATTATCTTTCTCCTCCATTTGTGATGAGATTTTTGCTTAGTATTAGCCTTCCGCTTGCTCATTTAGCTTCACTTCCACTTCCTCAGTCAAGATTCTCCCCCATTAGCTCAAAATGTGGCCTGCGTTCACTCAAATCGCCCTAATTTGGATGGTGGAAGAGCATGAAGCTTCTAAAGCTGTGACAGTTACTGGGAAATGTTGCGTGAATGGTGTGGATGAACTGATAGTTGCAGAAAAGTGGGTAGTTGGTACAAAAAGTGAGTGCTTGGCTTGGGGAGTGAGCTTCCTCCTCTGGCTTTGGCGTGTCGCCTTGCGTGTACTGAGGGAGATCGGACTAGGAGCGGTTATATTTATTCAGTTCGCGGTTCATTTCAAGCAGGAGTAATTCGGAGATTTACCCCTTACTAAATTTTTAATATTTGCCAACCATAAGAAACTCCTAGGACAAATAACAAAATGGTCATTTATCTACCGAGGTAATGTACACTCTTGCTTCAATATAACTTTTATCAACTAGTCTTTTTTGTTGCCTTTCTTAATCTTAATTTTTAAGTAAACAATAGTAACATATTACGCGTCGATTTTTTATTTTGACCCAAACAGACTATCTCACACATGTTTGACCAAGTTCTGACCCATAACCAACCCCCAAAATCTAAGCTGCAACACTAATAATTTTTACCTTAGGGTTAAGAGTGACAGTGGTGGCTGGGGATGGGATTTAATAAAAAGAGATATGTGGTGAGGAGGGTGAAGTTAGGGCAACTGAAGGTGGGGGTGAGCGCATTGCCGAGCTTGGCACCAGCATGGGACTCTTCGTCCTTGGCCTCAAGGACGTCGTCCTGGAACACATATGAAGCCCAAAAAGGCCAGCGGTCCAAGTGACGGTGATGGGGGGAAAGAAAGGGGATCGTTGGGGAACGGAAAAAAGGTGGTGACTGACGAGGAACTCAAACCCAATTGTGAAGTAAATTGGAGAAGGATTCAGCGAGCTGACTCAATGAGTTGGGTATTCATTTTTTAAAAAAATTTTCTTTCTAAATACATGTTTTTGTTTTACGATTTTGTCCTCCATTTTGACCATTAATCGGTAAAAGTTGATAAAAAGGACAAAAAATATCATTGAATTGTAGATAAAGAATTATATTCAAATATTTAATGGACAGCGAACTGATTGTGCATCAGTCCTGTAGATAAAGGACCATATATGTAATGTATCCAAATTATATATATTTTTAATATATATTTTATAATCTCTTTTTTCTTTTGCCTTCTATATGGTTTTTCTCTCTACGAAATCATGGGTGTATTATATTGTGAGACGTTCTCCACTTCTCATTTTTTTGTTGTCCTTTCGCTTTGATAACTTGGGATTTAATTTTTTTCCGGTGTCGCTCTTTGTCAGTGTTTTTTTTTTAAAATTCCAAGTACTAGTTTCCACGTTTAGGGGGTCTACCTCTCTTTGCAAGAGTTTCGGCTTGTTTTCATTTGTCTATGTTAGGCGAGGGGATCGGTTTGTGCATGGTAGCTGTTCGGCAGTAGATCTGTTTTTTTTGCTTACTCCTTTGGTGGCGAGGAGGATAGTGGTTTGATTTGACAAAGATGATCTATGTTCAAGGCATGATTCTTAATTATATTTTTCTAATTTGTCACATTTGTCTTTTTTGGTGCTTTTTGCAAAGAGTTACTCTATATTTCTTGAATAATCTCTTAAGGTATTATCGTGCGACCCCAAAAAGAAAAAGAACAATACACAATTAAGCCCAATTCTTTGCTTGTATTTGAATCTAACCATACTCTAAAATCATCGCCTGCATCATCCATGGCAC
The DNA here is from genome assembly GCA_033070095.1 of Escallonia herrerae. Classification (NCBI taxonomy): domain Eukaryota; kingdom Viridiplantae; phylum Streptophyta; class Magnoliopsida; order Escalloniales; family Escalloniaceae; genus Escallonia; species Escallonia herrerae. Next base: position 357,888 of record JAVXUP010000282.1, read on the forward strand.
CCGCCTGCACCTAATGCTATTTAGAAATTGGCTAAAGGAAGACATGATGGTTGCCAAGTGAGGTTCAAAATCGTGAGAGGGAACGGTAAAACAATATGCATGGTCCTTGACCATTAGTTACGATCATCTTGCCGCATTGAATACATTGCAAAAACACTCGTCGTTTACTCCCTCATTCTATCACATAAACTCTCAATTCAACTATCCTAATTACTCAAAGTCAGTAATCTAAGCCCATACAATATTACTCAGTAATCTAAGCCCATACAATATTACTCGATAGATGAAATACCCCCCCCCCCCCCCTCCCCTTTTGGCATTGATAAATGAAATACCAAGGTCATAATAAACCCGGTCACTGTCATGCTCTCTTCCCTTCAACAACTATGTCATTGCATCCCAAATACATAAAATCATCAGAAAGCAAGACTATGCACCTACAATGTACGGTGGTTAGACATCAAAAGTTGGAAGAAGTAATCATAGGTCAGTCAGTTGATAGGTGAAGAGTTGCATCAGCACATGCAGATTTGGTATTGCTACCCCGCAGCCACTGCCATCGATCATAACGATCCTGCGCAATGTTTAGTGCAAATTACTCAAATGGATTACATCAAGCATTTGCATTGTGGAATTGAATTGACATTGTGAAGTGTTTTCTTTAGGGTTTATTTATTTATTTTTTAAACTGAGCTTCTTTATGCAAGTTCAATGCCTTGCATATACCGAGCTGTATTTGGCGCAATTTTAGATATTTCAAATCAAATCATTAACCAACAGAGAGTTGAAGAGTTGCGGTATTAATACATGTGATTTTATGAGTGACGCAGGGCTAGACATTTTTTTCTTTACAGTTGTTGGTGACTATCTCGTGTCATTAGCTTCGTCATGCTTGTTACGTGTCGCGATAGAAGGACAATACATTACAAGCATGACAAGACTCAAATAAGCACGATGTAATGCTTGTTAGAAAATGCGGATAGTTATGTTCTTCCCTCCTCAAAAGAACTCAAAATATTACTAATCTCGAGACTCAATAAACTTAGATTTAAGAATGTCAAAGAAATAATTTCTGTCATGTTCTTAAAGGAAAAAAAATGCCTTTTCTTCAAAACAACAAAAGTAATTACAAAAATAATACTCCATAGAAAATTTCATGGTTATAAAAAGAAAGAAACATGAGGATATACAAATTCGACAACAACGTTATCAACACATTTACACGTCAAAATGATTGGGCTAAGTCCAATGATTTTTTGAAGATGACTAGTGGGATGTTTGAAAATATTTCTAAAATGATCAAATTTTATTAAATCTAGAGGTCGTTTGGAACTGATTTTCAAAGTAGATTTTGATTAAATCCAAATCAGTTTTTAAAATTATCTTTAATCCATTTTAAGAATAATAGATTAAAGTAGTTAAAGGTGTTTAGGTCAAGAGGGATTAAAGTATATTTTGCGTGACAAAATTATCATATACTAGTATACTCAAATTGAAAGGGAGCATTTAATGTCTGTTTATGTGTGATGATATTTTGATAATCTTTTTGGTCAAACATGGTTAAATCAAATTCCAAAAAATGAGGATTTCGAGGTTAATTACTTTTGAGCAGATTTAATCAGTTTAAATTTTGTTGCCAAATTCTTCAAACTTGAATTAATGTGGACTTAATCAGATTTGACTATTTTAGAACCAATTTAAACACCATATAATCTCATCCAGAATCCTCATTTATTTGACCAAATGAATTATCAGAATATTTCACGCATGAATGGACATTAATTATCTCTTTTAATTTTATCATACTAAATCTATTTTCATCATGTTTTATCCATATATATTTGAACAACTTTTAATTTAAGTTTAAAATAGATTAAACCTGATTTTAAGAACTTAATCAAAATTCACTATTAAAAATCAACCACAAAAAACCTCAAATAGATAGGTGTTAATCTGATGTTTTAAACAAATAGGGTTCTAATCTGATAATTTAAAATATGTTGATAGAAAATTTCGTTCAGAAACACACACACACAAAGGTCGTCTGTTTTAAGGGACATCCAAACGCGCCATTAGCCACGTTTAGCGGGAAGTTGAATTGAAGCGATACCAGAGATACGTCCATGGAGTCGTCTTGTATACCCACTCAATTCAACGTTAAGAGGTACCCCTTCTCTTGAAGTGTATATATATGTTCAAGCAAAAGTCAATATTGTATGGTTTCTTTCTTGAACCCTTGGCTATTGATAAATGCCAAGTTAGAATCATGTTTTATCTAGTTTCTTGGTTCTACTGATTGATTTTCTGTGTTTTCGTGACAATTGAAGCCCTATTTCAAGAAAATCTTCCTGATTTGTAAAACATAGTGAATATTAGAGCAATGTATATATACATGTGTTTGTCATCTTGTAAGAAAGATTGATTTATTTTCTGGTTTTGTTTGTTCAGCGGTACGCATCTCATGTGTTTAATTTGCGGTTTGTCTGAATTACACCTTGATGTAGTGGTTGATTTTTCTTTGTTCTTTGGACAATTAAAGCCTTGAATTAAGAGAAAGTGGAAGGACTCCTGGATGGGCATTTCCTGGATTTATAAAATGGCCTGAATGTCTCACAAAAAGTAGAAATTTACCGAGAAGATGTTTGGCCACTTCAGATGGTGGGTTTAGGCGGGAGACGCACGGGGTTGGCAGCAGAGATGGGGTGATCATTGTCGACCATGGTTCTCGTAGAAAGGAGTCCAATCTGATGCTAAGTAAGCTGTCTCCTTGCACTCAATGCCATGATTCTTACTAGTTTTTGGATTTTGGTTGTAAGGTCTAGACGTCTAGTTAATGATTACTGTTTTGATGGCTTCCAGATGAGTTCGTGTCAATGTTTAGAGATAAAACCGGGTACCCAATTGTAGAACCTGCTCACATGGTAAATTCCTTTTCCCCTACCTCATTTTGTGGATGAAACCAGAAAACATCCAATAATTTACATAATCCATCTATACAAGTGCTAGTATTTATGTGGTTTTGCTACTCATTGTGCCCAGATATCCTTGGTGAGATGCTTTACACTAAACACCGAATATATAGTATTGTATTCTCAAGCAACGAGATGTTGCAACTTATCTTGTTATTGTAGTTACTATGAGGGTGGAGCTATCCGCCTTTTGAACATAGCTTTCTACCGTCCACCACTACGTTTATGGCTTCAAATTCTGCAGTTCCCCTTGTTGCGAGTTGTAAATGTCCACTATAATGTCTGAGAGCATGTCTAGTTATTTCAGGAAAAGCTGAGATCGCCTCTCTCTCTCTCTCTCTCTCTCTCTCTCACACACACACACACACACACGCACACATTCCACACAAACACACAACTATAAATCACAAGCGCAATTATAGTGGAAGTGTCAGTTTCTAAAGCATTCAATTCTAGCATCTGTATGAAGGCAAATGTCTTTCGTTATACCAGGAGCTGGCGGAGCCATCAATAAGAGATGCTTTTGGTTCATGTGTCCAACAAGGAGCTATTTGTGTAATAGTAAGCCCATTTTTCCTCTTCCCAGGAAGACACTGGCACCAGGTAACTCTGCATAGCATCTTTTAGTTCTGGCAATGGATTTATACATGGCATGAATGTCATCATAGGAAAGAATGAGACTTCATTGAAAATTAAATCATCTTTGTCACTTTACAGGATATTCCTTCTTTAACAGCTGAAGCTGCAAAGAAGCATCCAGGTGTATCATATATTATAACTGCGCCTCTTGGACTGCATGAGTTACTACTGGTACAAAATCTCAATTAAGACTGGAAGTTTTACAGTTTCCTATACTTTCGTCATGTGACTGATCGAGGGTTTCTTTCATTTTCTTGTACTCTTTGATATGGGTATTTCTCTTGATCATTCCTTGTGTTATCACATTCAAGTAGTGATTTCATATATTACCAACCATGACAAGTCCTTCCCCTCAAAGTTGACATATATTCAAATCAATCTTTAAATGTGAACTGAATTAGCAGCGTCTGATCCTTTTTACTCACAAATTATTCTGAACTCGGCATCCATGCTGAAATACACTTTTTTCCTCCCTCAATATTTCTCATCTATCCAGTTTCAAGGTGCTAGTTTTCGTGCTTGTCTTGAAAGATTTGGTATTGCAGGATGTTGTCAATGACAGAATTAAACACTGCTTAAGCCATGTTGCTGGAGATGCGGATGAGTGTTCTGTTTGTGCTGGAACAGGCAAATGTCAGATCCATTGATTGATGCTACAGTAAAGAAAACCTCTTTGAGGGTCGTCTGCAGTGTCGCACCCTGCTTGGATACTGATAAAAATGAACTAGTTTGCTACAGTCCACGAGCTGGATTTTGAGGTGCAAGGACTATTCAAATGTTACCAAGTAATGAATCTCTCTGGGGTAAGTGGTGGGAACGATTCTACGGACTGGCCTGGACACAAGTTCGTTGCTCCTGTAAACACGGAACGCTGAATTCTATGAGTTTATTAGGATTTGGGCGTCAGGGTGCTTTATGTATCCTTTTTTATCACTTCGTTTTCCCAAAGGAATGTCATTTGAGATTTCACTTGCTGATCAGGATCTAATGTATCTAACGGCGTACAGACTTTTCTTTTAGTGGCGATGCAATTCATACTGAAGAATTTTCACTTCTTGATGAATGTTTCAGTAGTTGGTTCAATGTGAAGTGGCAGTAGATATGGTAGGCGTCAGAACACTTCTATTTTGCCTTTTGTGGGGAATAGCAAACGGAACTGGCCTCTATCAGTTTGACAGAATTGAAATAGAACTCAACCTAACTTGGGCTGTTATTTGTATTTTTTTGGCAGATTGGTTTGGATATCTGCTGTTGATTATCTATTTTGAAATTGGCCTCCTTAAATTGAGTCTTGGGGCTGTTTGGCTCTTCGAGTGAATCGTGCTGAATATTGGCAGTGATGAGTGGCATGGTGGAGGAGTATTGAGCGTGCCCAGAAACTTATTATGGTAGAGATAAAACATTTTGAGCCTATAGGTCACGACTTATTTGTGACTATATCAGTTGAAGATGTACTACTCGATGTGTTTGCATGAAAACCATATTTATGCCGCATGCAATGATATATTAACGTAGGCTTTTTTTACTCTGGAAACAAGTTGAAGCAGTTCTATATGTATGTACATATCTCCTTCCTCATCTCATCCCCTCTCCTTTTTGTTTTTCTTCACATCTATTCTGTGTTTTAATGCCGACTGACTTGATGCCATGTACAGGTGACTTGTAGAGATTACATATTGCAATGATGCACCATTCTTTCCATCAATGAGTTCTTTTTCTTTCGCATCTTCCGTTATTGGCCTGAAAATTCCTTCGCCCATTTCCAAATTCTTGAGAATTTCTCTGTCCTGAGTTTTTCGCTTGCACTAGCTCGAGCCTGTGCTTGAGCTGGGGTTTCTGGTTCAATATCACGCTGCGCTGAAATCCAGTAGCATTTGCAGGAGACGAGAAGAGTTTAGCAAACAAGGAATTGCAGACTCAAAATTTGCATCCGAGAAGCACATTGATGGTAGATATCAATAAGTCAAGGGCCATACCACTTCTTTGGGATTCAGACTGCTGCTTCAACTGCTTGCCGAAGGACTTGGCTGCCATAAAAACATTTGCGGGTCTTTCCCAGCCTTGTCCAAATATGCCATACCCGCCTTCTTTTGGTTGAGGCCGAACTAGGAACTCAAGCACTTCTAGGTCTTCTCTTTCCACCCAATGGATGCAGTTCACCGGACATGAATCAACTGACACCTGTAAGTTTCATGGCTTCAATCTGTACTAGTTCAATCTTTCTGTTCTTAGTAAGAATTGCAAAAAATGGTATGGAGTCCATAGCATCCATAATCAGTTATGACACTGGAACTATTATGTCAATTTTTTTGTCATCATCTCCATATTGAACTTTGACACGTGCACTTCCAAGAGTTTCATCCATCATGAATGTGTTTCCTGCATGGTGCACGCATTCTCTGCACCCTGTGTAGTTCAAGAGCTCACCGACAACATTCAGGAAAGCTCACTTTTGAGGAAGCAATAATATAATGTACCGCGTTTATTATAGGAAATCTCACCTATGCAAGCATTCTCGTCAACGAATAGAGCCTGTGGTCTGAGGGCACCTTCCCATGAACTATAACCCAAACCAGACGCATCTCTTCCAAACCCAACTCTATCGTGTCCAATGCTAGCATCGTAGTCACTTCTGAGATCCTCTCTCATCAGCACCGTGTATGCCTCATTCAGCATCAAGGTATGCTCATGGCCCTTCAAAATTCTCAGTTTCGATGAGATTTGATGCTCTTGTACAGAAACTAGTAAAATGCATGGGGTTATTCAGGTGAACTTATAATAGTGGAACTATGATTGGCCACAGATTGATAAGTAATAGTACAGATAAGTTGTTCAGCTTGAAACTTAAAGCTGTGCATAGAAGGGAAAGATGACCTTTTCGCCTGCTATATCTTGATGGTATCTCTTTTGCATCTTTCTGTAAGCTTCTTTGATTTGTTGGGGAGTAGAATTAGCTGAAACACCAAGCAACTCATAGTGATTCTTTTTTGTTCTCCGCTCGGTTGAAGTCATACAACATCTGATCGCAGTAGATTTTTGCCTCCATCTTGAACACAAACACAATAAGTTGGGAGTTTCAGCAAAACATGTACCCAAGAGAGAGAGTTACAACACCGTTTGCAGAAAGCTAAGAGAGAGGGAGGGGGGTTGGTGGTTCAGGGGACTACCTTGAGATTGGCGTGTGGTGAACTCCGGGGGGCCTTGCCACTGGGAATGGATGAACTGAGGCTATAGACATAGTTCTGACCTTCAGGAGGAGGTTTGCCAGTTCAGAAGATATCTAAAAACTCGAAAAGTTGGAAGAAGATTCAACGTAGGTATTTTTGTTAATCTCAGATACTCAATAAGAATCTTCTTTAGAAACATCCAACGCTTGCGGGCCAGAATGTGGGTACCACAAAAGTTCGTAACCATATTGCAATTAGCAAAAGCTTGAGCCAACGCCAATTTATGCTCAGACTAAAATAGTGTTGAAGCAGAAAGATAATATTCGGTGGCTACCTTTATTTTGACGAGTTGCCTGCAGAGGAATTTGCTGGGACCTGATCTGTATCTGTACCTTCCTAATGCTGGAAGATCGTTGGGCTAAGCCGAAAACAAAGGGAAAGTATAGTTTGAGCCCCTCTACTTAGGGTGCTCGCTGAAAAATTTGACTCACTCCGCTTTAGGTTGATGTACTTAAAACCCCTTCAACTGTGAAAATACATACAGTACATTGGACGGTACAGTTATAGGACTAACGACATCCATATCCCTTTTCTTTAATTATTTTTTATAAAAATCCAAGGTTAATGCTCCTTTGTTTCCTTTCCAACATCTCTCTCATCCACCCCGTCAACCACCCCTACCCTCACAATCGCCACCCTTACACCGACCCCATCCCCCAGTGTGCACACATGCACACCACCCAAACACACCACACCTGTCCTCCCAAATCCCCATAACCACACTGGCATACATGCTGCACACACACACACCTGGCGCTTACTCTGTGTGCGCACAAACACATCTACTACCATTATCTCAATAATAATCACCCACCGTTGCCTCATAAACAAGCCACCACGAAAGATCCACCAGCCACTGCAATAGCCATCCACCACCGATGACCAACAACCATTTTCACAACAATAACCCGCAACCGCCGCAAAAACAAACCATCGTCACCCACCAGTCACCCCATAAACAAACAATCGTCAACCAGCAATCACCCATCACTTTCGCACGATCCCCTCTTTCTCTTCGCCTATCACCACCAATCACCATTGTCAACCACCACCAGTAACACAATGGGCTCAGATCTAGCTTGATCTGGATTTGTTCTGCATCACTGCCATTTCCTCCACCTCTCTGATCTCGAGCCATGAGACGGGCTCTAGTTTAATTTGGTGGGTAAGGAAAAAGAAGGGTGTGGTGCATGTTCGTGTGTGTGGTGGTGGGTGATGGAGGCAGCAGTGGTAGTGGGCGGTGCCGTGGGGGGCGGGGGAGGTTGACGGGGCGGAAGTGAAGGAGGGTATAACGGGCATTTAATTAGAAACAGTATATTCGCCTATGCGCGTGTTGTTCACATGCAGTTAAAGTTGACATTTTTTGTCAACTGAACGGCATTTTCATGACTAAAAAGGTGTTAGGTACATAAAGTTGAAGCAGAATGGATCTAATTTCTCGGCCCCTACGTAGACAGGGTTAAACTGTACCTTCCCAAGATATCTAGAAGAAGAAAAATTTTACGCTATTGATTCATGCTGGACTCTCGTAGTGCCAGCATTCAAGTCCTTTACAAGTATGACAGCTAGAAAGAATGGATAACGTAAACCCCTCTAGTAAGTTCAGTCAATCGTTTCCTCATAAAGTTTTTGCTTCTAAGCTATATTACAGTACATTACATGGCCTTCCACGTTAAGAAGATGTGCACTTCAAAATTAATTGTGCGGACTTGATATATACATTTGGCTACCACCCTTCATTCTGCGTTGATCCGATGATCGTAGCGCTCAGACCATCGGAAACATCGGGATATCCTTCAATCCTGTATCATGGTATCATGTGGTAGTCTCCATGACAGAAATCTGGCTGGACTGAAGGACGGCAGAACGTGCCACCCCATTGCGGGAAGTAGATGAACGTAAGCGGTAGGGTAGAGATGAGCATCATAAGCCCCATCAGTGATATTCCTTTCTCTGTGGAGAATGTGTTGGAGCCGGAAAAGAGTAACAGCTGCGTAACCACTGCCCCTACTGTCCCACCACTCCCGGTCATCCCTGATATAACTCCCAGAGACCTGCAAACGTTTATCAATGATCAAAAGTTATCGTTACGTCATGCATCATATACGACGGACTACAATCGATTTTTTAATGTTACCGAAAAGACGAAAAGGCGCCTCGGTATACAAGGCTTATGCCATGTAAGGTTTTGCGAGAATTAAATCTTCTGATTATAGACAATTCTGCAATTTTACTGTTCTGACCTGTGACCTTAACAATATAATTTAAATCTTTTGATTTAGAGACAATTTTGCAATCTTATGGTTCTGACCTATAAACTTAACTGCTATAATAGCTACCAAGAACTTTTGATTTCGAACTTCGAAGAAATTGAGCCCACCTTGCCAAATTTCTACTTAGAAATCGACAACACCATCAATGGGGTCATTGGTAGGGCTAGTTGCAATTAGCTCGATGCCTTGTGACAAGCAATACATATCTCATCTAACGTCCATTCCGTAAGACGTGATGAGTTTGCATCACCCAATTTCCATATGATATCTTCTGCTGTTCGTTTCACTTTTTCTTTCCCCTTTAGCTAAAGTTGAAAATGGCGGGCCAAGATTCAAGTTTTCACTTTAACCAGTTCAAGTTATGCATCAACGCTACACAATTCCAACCACGTTTGTCGGCGTAGCAGATTTTCATTTCCTACGCTTAACATAGATACTGCTAACGTTAGACATCACATTGTATATACAATTTGTAGTCGCAGTGGAAAATGGCCAAAACTATGAGAATTTTAATTTCTAGGTAACATTCATAGTAAAAGCTCCTAGAAATCATTTACAAGCAGAAACGATACGAGCGACAAAAATTATGTTCATTGTATCACCGTTTTAAGTCTTTAAATGCAGGTGAATATTTAACTTATATTTAAATTTTGTGCACAGGAAGACTTATATAATGAAGCATTTAAGCAATTTGACTATGTAAGTTCTGTGTTTGAGTTTTCAGATGAGCCATCCATACCTTTTCGAAACAAAAGGAACCACGCCAAACGTAAGACCAGAAGCTGCTTGAACAAACAAAGAGAAGCTACACATGACAATGACAGAGCCCACCAGTGAGTTAACTCGCCCAAGCAACACTGAGAGCAACCCGGCCACATTTTGCACCACCCACAAACTCCACAACCTCCCCCTCATCCCAAACCTCCTTCCCATCTTGTCGGACAGTATCCCGCCGGCCGGCCTCGACACGCAATTCGCCACCCCGAAGCTCGCCGCTATGGCCCCGGCCGTCTGAATATTCACGTTAAACCTGTTGTAGAAGTACTGGGCTATAATATTATCCGTCGTCAATTCAACTCCAAAACAAAATCCATAGGTCAATCCCAGTATCCATCCTCTGTAGTTTGTGAGCCCGTGAAAGAGAACCTCAAAAAAGTTGTCTTTATCCTTGCTGCCAGTTATACGGGAACGTTTATACTTTCGGTCTGGCAGGTCCTGGCCGAAGGCCAGGACCATGACCGCCATTACTGCTTGGAATGTCGCGGGTAAAACATACGCGACTCGCCATGCAGTAACCGACGGTACGTGTAGGCTAGTGATGAAAGAATATAGAAGAGGCATTACGAGCTGGGTCAAACCGGACCCGACATTGGCCCACCCGGCTGCGACTCCGTTGGCAAGTCCGATCGACAACGGAGCTGGAGAACATAGAGCTCATCCAGAACTGGCTGGAGACGAAGTTGGCAAGAGAGAAGCCGATGAGAAAGCGAAGGAAAATGAAGGACTGAGGTGTCGAGATCAAGGAAGTGGAGAGCACTACCGGCGCGGTGAAGAGAGAGAGGGAGGCGGAGGCGATGCGCGGGCCGAGGAGGTCGCAAGCGGGGCCCATGGTGAGGCGGGAGAAGATGGAACCGGCGAAGGAGGCGATGCCGGCATAGCCGACGTCGGCGTCGGTGAGGTGGAGGTCTTGGCGGATGATTGGGAGGAGGGGAGGGATGGAGAAGGTGGAGAAGAAGCAAGAGAAGAGAGAGAGCCATGCCAGGTGGAAGGCACGCATGTGGGGTGATGATATCGAGAGTGGCCGGAACTCGGTGGCCTTGTGGTCAGAATCCACCGCTATGGTGAAGTGGGTTTGCGGCTGTCCGGACGGAGGCTCCATGGATGGTGCCGGTGCCGGTGCCGGTGCAGTCATGCAGAATCTAGTGTTTGCTATTCCTTTTGGTTGAATTGGTGGGGTGCTTAGTGTTAAAGGTATTAAATTCTGCTTCTGGGGGTCTTTGTCTCACTTGAACTTCGATTATGTCCTTATAACTAGTGTTGTCAGTTTGTGAATATGGAGTCAATTTTGTCATTTAATTTTCGATAGAATTTAACGTCTTCATTTCTGCCTTTTTCCACAGATCTAACCTCACTGTCCCGTCTAGAGCCAAGACTTAAGTAGCACCACTACTATTTTTTGAAGATACCTTGAACTGACCTCTAAAGAAATATAGCATCAACAAAGAAATAATGAATAAATGTGAGGGTCCACTTGAGCGACTAAGTTTTGCTCCTTTGTTCTGAAATTTTGAGAAACAGTAAAATGTTTCTTGTATCTTTTCATAGTGCTTGGATACAAGTTTATATACAACAAAAACACATAATATCACTCCTAAATACAAGCTATTCTAACTAATTACAGCCTGACAATTATCCCTATGATCATAGTGATTATGTCCCTATGATTATGGTGATTGTGATGATTAAGGTTGAGTCAATGATCATGATTATGTCCCTATGTTTATGGTGATTGTGGTGATTAAGGTTGAGTCAATGATCTGATACAAGACATACATGGAAACAAAAGATCCTTCAATACTCCCCCTCAAGTTGGAGCATGAAGAGTGGAAATGCCCAACTTGCCAAGTAGCTGATGAAATCGATCATGTCCCAAAGCTTTGGTGAAAATGTCTGCCAATTGATCTTGTGAAGAAATTGATTTGGTGGCAATGGTTTGTGACTGAATATGTTGCCGAATAAAATGGCAATCTATCTCGATATGTTTTGTTCGTTCATGGAATACAGGATTAGCTGCAATGTGAATAGCTACTCGATTGTCACAAAATAAGGAAACCGGAGTAATACACGATACTTCAAGGTCTTGCAAGAGCTGTTTGAGCCAAATAATTTCACTAGTGATGGTTGCCATGGCTCTATATTCCGCCTCAGCAGAAGAACGGGAGACCACTGTTTGCTTCTTAGCTCGCCATGAAACTGGCGAAGAACCAAGAAATATGATGTAACCAGTAGTTGACTTGCGTGTCATGGGGCATCCTGCCCAATCTGCATCACAAAATGCCTGCAAATATAAGGTGTTATTTGAAGGGAGCAAGATACCCTGACCTGGTGACCCTTTCAAATAATGAAGTACCCTATAAGCAGCATCAAGATGAGGTTGTCGTGGGTCATGCATAAATTGACTAAGAATATGAACAACATAGCTGATATCTGGACGAGTGATATTGAGATACAATAATCGACCCACTAACCGACGATATTCTTTCGGATTTTTGCATATTTCACAGCTTATGTTGTTGTTCCATTGGAAAAGAAGCCGGTTTACATCCAGTCAGACCACATTCAGCCAAGATGTCAAGGACATATTTGCGTTGGCTCAAAAATATCCCTGCTGGAGAACGTACCACCTCGATCCCCAGAAAATAGTTAAGCTTCCCAAGATTTTTGATGTGAAATTTTGTATCCAAGTAATTCTTCAGCTTGCAAATACGATCTGAATTTGTCCCTGTGATAATAACATCATCGACGTAGACAAGAACAACAACAAAATATCCTCCATGGTTGAAAGTAAACAAGGAGTAATCGGCAGTGGATTGCCTAAAACCAATAGCAAGAAGAGCAGCAGTAAATTTTTTATACCAATTTCTAGATGCCTGGCGAAGACCATAGAGAGATTTTCGTAATCTGCAAACACGCTGCTCTCTCTTTTTGGCAAACCCTTGTGGAATCTTCATATACACTTCTTCCTCCAAATCGCCATGTAAGAAAGCGTTATTCACATCTAATTGATGTATTTCCCAAATTTTCACTAAAGCAATTGTCAATAAACAACGGACAGTGACTAATTTTGCAACCGGGGTAAAGGTCTCATGAAAATCAATTCCCTCAATCTGAGTGTAACCTTTTGCAACGAGACACGCCTTGTAACGTTCAATGCTCCCATCTGGTCTATATTTGATTTTGTAGACCCATTTGGAATCTATAGCTCTTTTGTCAGAGGGCAATGATTCCAAAGTCCAAGTTTGATTTTCTTCCAAAGCAGCAATTTCCTTTGTCATTGTATCTCTCCAATGTTCATGTTTGACTGCTTGAGAAAAGAATCTCGGCTCATCATTGGATGAGATGGCCGCTAAGAAAGCAGTATGATTAGGAGAAAAGTTGGAATATGAAATAAAGTGAGACAAAGGATGTACCGTCAAATTGGCCGTAGGAGAGGATGGAGGCGTGTTATTCTCTACAAGAGCAAGGGAGGGAGGCAAGACATGCTGATAGCCTGATAGAAAACGTGACACTTGCCGTTGCCTTTTGCTAGGGAGAGTGGCGGCTTGCTGATTCTCAACTGTTGGATCCAATTCATCTGATTCAGAGCACCCAACCGTAATATCTAGCGAAATGGGTTCAGTTGCGATAGATTCCATAACTGGCTCTTTGACAGTATCAATGCACAAGTCAGTACTCAAAGGAATATTACCAGCAGTTGGTTCTTCGTTACTTACTTGTCTTGATTCACCCAAACTGGACTTGGTATAAGGATAGATTCCCTCTAGGAATTGAACATCTCTGAAAACATAAATCCTTTTGCTTTCGAGATCGTATATCCTATACCCTTTCTGCCCATTAGGATATCCAACGAAAATTCCTGGTTTAGCACGAGGAGCAAATTTATCACGAGGTTTACTGTTCACATGTCCATAACATAGACAACCGAAGTTCCTTAAATGCTCATATGTTGGCTTCTTTCCAAGTAAAATTTCATATGGAGTTATGTCCTTTAGAGTTGAAAGTGGCATTCGATTGATTAAATATGCAGCAGTAAGAACACATTCTCCCCAAAAGAAAATTGAAAGATTTGCTTGAAATCGCAATGCACGAGCCACTTCCAAAAGATGCCGATGTTTGCGTTCAACTACTCCATTTTGCTGTGGAGTATCTGTGCAACTAGTTTGATGTTCCATGCCATGATCAGAATAATAGCTCATTAAATCACGATGAGAAAACTCTAAACCATTGTCAGTTCAGAGAGCTTTTATGTCCATATGAAATTGTGTATGAACCCAGTTGAAAAATTGCAATAAATATTCCTTAATTTCTGACTTGTGTTTCATGAGAAAAACCCATGTCGTTCGACTGAAATCATCCACTATAGTCAAGAAGAAATGACATCAAGAGATTGATTTCGTTTTATACGGACCCCATATGTCACAATGAATCAAAGCAAAAATATGCTGGGTTTTATTCATACTGAGAGGAAAAGATAATCTTGTCTGTTTTGCTTTGTAACAAACATCACAGAATGAAGTTTTCTTACAATCAAAACTGACTGACAAATCTGGAATTAAAGAAATGCGATTAACCGGGAGATGACCCAACCGCAAGTGCCACATGTTTGCAGAAATCGTGTTCCTTGCCGTTAATGCCTTCCCCCTTTTATTGGCTTCAAATAGTAGAGTCCATTACGCTCGCTACCCACTCCAATCAGCCTCCTCGAGTGTAAGTCCTGAATCACAGAGAAATTTTGCCAAAATGTCAGCGTACAATTCAGATCACGTGTCAATTTACTAACTGACATTAAATTGAAACAAAATTCTGGAATTAAAGAAATGCGATTAACCGGGAGATGACCCAGCCGCAAGTGCCACATGTTTGCAGAAATCGTGTTCCTTGCCGTTAATGCCTTCCCCCCTCTTATTGGCTCCAAATAGTAGAGTCCATTACGCTCTCTACCCACTCCAATACGTTCTAAATAAATAAATTATTTAAAAAAATTGATTACTTTTTAAATCAAAAAAGATTTTGTAAGTATTTTTCATACTTATTCGTTTCACACTTTTTTTATTTTATTTTATTTACACATTTAATTCTCTATCAACCCACATTCTTCTTCTGGCCCACTTTATTACTCTCATCTCTTTCGCTCTCTTACAATAAAAATAAAAACTACTTATATTTTAAATAAGTTTATAAATTAAACACGATCAAATATAACAAGACGGAAATAGTATTATATCCTTTTATATTTATGGGTATCTAAATAAAAGTTGGAATGAGTAAACAAAAAGACAAAAAAAGCATGGAGAAAGAGAAGTAAGAGACTGCAAATGTTGTTGTCAAGACTGGTGACCGAATGACACATTTGCTTGTTTTTGGTCATTGCTTTCTCAAGACTTTGTCGTAATGCAGTGTAGTTGCTATTCGTTAATCATCGGCTAATTAACATCTTTCCTGGTGGCGGTGCTACCTACAGTGGCGTAAGTAAGCTTCTTGACAGTACATCAATGACGCATGCTCTTCCCCAGGTGATATAGATTGGGTGCACTCTAGAATCTATCAACATACATCTAATCATCGTCCCCATAGATAATGTGTCGCTAAATGAACGAATATCGCAACATTTTTGAGTCGTGTGGTTTGTATAAACACTCTTAATTCATAGCGCGATATTGGCACCGACACTTCTGCACATCGACGGTGAAAGAAAATTTTGGTGCTAATCATGGCTTGCAAAGCATCTCGGCAAAAGATTTGAAATCTATTCTTGTCTGTACTAGACAACGTGAGCTAAACGTAAGAGAATTTATTTCGATTATACCTAATTAGTTTTTCGATGAGCTAAATGTTGTAGATGAAATCCGGAACTCGTTTCGTAAATAGACCTGCACAGCACAAACGACACCAGTGACTCGTCAGAAGGGTTTCTGGCGGGGAATCTCCGATACTTAAGTCACAAGATGTTTAAAGTGAATTTAGGGTAATCTCAGATTGAGTCACTTACCTTTCTTCCTTCCCGCATTTTCCTTTTATAAAGTCCCCCTTAGTAGTTAGTTATTTTTCCTTTCATTAGGGAGTTACCAGATTAATGAGAAGTTACTCCTATTAGTGGGCATATAATGTTATTCAGTGAAAGGTTACTGCCATAATGGATAAAGGAGATAATGTGAAGGTGGGTAGTTACTTCTTCCCACTTCTCCATGAATTGCGTGGTAGTTTTGATGTCATCAGATGGTGACACGTGTCACCACCCTTCCTATAGGTGGTATATTTCATCCATATCATTTGTCCCTCATTTCATGTTCTTTCTGAAGAAGAATATGAAATTTTAGCATCGTTAGTGATTATCACCAACGGCTCCCTTTAGTAAAGGATTATTGGCCAAGTAGATTTTTTTTAATTTATTTTTGGCCTTCTCTACTTGGCTTGGCCGAGTGGAGACCCATTTGAGGCTCGTCTACTACTCGGCTTGGCAGAGTAGAGGCCCTTTAAGGCTCGTCTACTCGGCTTGGCTGAGTAGAGGCTCCTTTAGGGCTCGTCTACTCTGCTTGAGTAGAGGCGTGAGGTCCAATGCCCTCGTCTACTTGGCTAGAATAGAGGCGTGAGGTCCAATGCGCTCGTCTGCTCGGCAGAGGCTAGGATCGAAGTAGCCTGTCCACTCAGCTGGAGTAGAGCGCGTGAGGTCCAATGCACTCGTCTGCTAGGCAGAGGCTAGGACCGAAGTAGCCCATCTACTCGGCTAGAGTAGAGGCGTGAGGTCCAATGCGCTCGTCTGCTCAGCAGAGGTTAGGACCAAAGTAGCTTGTCTACTCGACTAGAGTAGAGGTGTGAGGTCCAATGCGCTCGTGCTTGGCAAAGGTTATGATCGAGGTAACTGGTCTACTCGGCTTTGTCGAAGTTTTTGTCAAGGAGTAAATGGGTAAATTTGCCCCCCAGTCATATTATTGGATGCGTGCCACGTGTCTAGGTTATTTCAAAGGCCACAAGATCTCATCCGTTGGATGGATCTGTCATTTTTATATAAGGGGGAGACTATTCTATTCTTTCCCCGTTTGTTTCATTTCAGGTGAGCTGTGAGAGCGATTTTGGGGCTTTGTTCGAAGGAAGTTTCTAAGAGTTTTAAGATCGTCTTCCTTTTTCAAGTAAGCTTCCAGTTCTTTTCAACGTTCTTTTGGATTCTCTTGTTTTGATATGAAATTATGTCCAACCAAAATAGTGAACATGTTTCTGAACTTGGTGTTGACACCCGGAGCATTAGGGTAGAGCCAACCTTTGACCCTTTATTTTTAGAAATAAGTGTTCCCTTAGTTCTTTTCCAGGAGACAAGGGTTCCTGCGAAGGAAGAGTTAACGGAGAGAGCTCAGTCCCCTAAGCCTTTCGATGCCCACACGCTCATAAGTAAGTTAAGCAGTTATGACTCGAAACCTTTGCGAGAGCGTTGTGAGATTTCGCCAAGTGTAAAACTCAGGCTACCTGATGAGGGAGAATCAGCCAACTTGACCACAATTGACGAAATTGGGGTTTATTGGGATATGTTTATTAACGGCTTTAGGGTTCTCCTTCACCCTTTCTTTACTAGAGTTTTGAATGCTTATGGGCTCGCACCCGGGCAATTTTCTCTCACGCATGGCGTTTGATAAGTTTCTTCATTTATAATGCCATAAGCTTAGGCTGAGACCTAGGGTGAGAGTATCCATATGGTTCTTTACCATTTGTACAATAACTAAACAAGTAGGTTGGTATTTTCTAAGTCGGGGTCCAAAGGCCGAGGCCAACGTGTTTCCTCATCCACCATCATTTAATCACCATTGAAAAGAGAAGTTTTTATTTGTTACATTACCTAAGTCTCAGGGGAATGAAGTCTCCAATGTGTGGCTTCCTGAATGTAAGACTAAGACTTGTAATGCGTTAAAAGAGAGAGATTTGACGGAGATTGACCTTGAACACATTGAGAAGCTCAAAGGAGCAGAGCCTTTACAGTCCAAATACCCTTGCTTAGCTTCGCGAGTGCGGCATCATCTTTTCCCCTGAGCCTCAAGATTTCAACAAGGAGGAAGAAAGCTAAAATGATCCTGGTAAATATTCTTATCAAGTCTTATGCTCGTCTAGCCCTTAACAGTGAATCTTACTTTTGTCTTATGTGTAGAGATCATGTCGTTTAAAGCGCAAGGGAATCCACCACTATTCAATGCTCAAGAAGTTTTAGGAGACATTATCCCCGATGAGCTAGCTTCCATTCATGGTATTGAGGAAGACATGCAGGACTTAAATTCTGGTGCTTTGGTTTCGGGGTCTCAGCCGAAGGTAATAGAGACTGAAGATTTTGTTCTAGGTTTATCTTCGAAGTCTAAGGAGGCTCCTAAGAAGCAAAAAGTCTCGAGTAGAGCTGGGAGCAGAGCTACTTCATCTTCTGTTCGTCCTGACACTCCTCGTTGTCTTGGCTGGGGTATATCTATTGACGAGTCTGTCTTCAAGAGCCCCACACGACATAGGAATGGTGCAGCCATGCAGTCATCCCCATGGGTCGCAAGATGTTATCTTGTTACGGCGTTAATGAAACAACCATTGGGATGGTTCAACTAATGTTGCTGGTAAAGTTTTCTTGCAACTTTTGAGCTTCGTATAAATCTGTCTGGTTTTTTAAGTGTCTATTCTGTGTAGGCTGTGGCGCAAGTGCAGATCAGGGCTAAGAAGTTGATTGCTGCCGACAAGGTGTTGGACGAGGAGAAGAAGAAAGTTATGATTGAAAATAACTTTCGTCGAGAGGCTGAGAAGAAGGTGGAAGACTTGAGCAAGAAGGTGGAGCGGTTGAAGCTTACCAATGTTGAATTGACGGCTCGACTTGATCACTTGGAAACTGAGAAATCAACAGTTGCAGTCAAGCTGTGCAACTGTTTAAGAAGTCAAAGAGTTTCGTGGATCAACGCTATCGTGACTCGAAAAGAGCACTTGTTCACGGCTATAATGAGTGTAAGGGTGATATCTTAAAAGATCATCCTGAGCTCGATTTGAGCATATATGAACACAGGTTTGCCCGTGAGATTGCTGCAGACAATGCAATTCGGCATGAGGAAGCCGAACAGAAGGCAGCCGCTAGCTCTCGAGTGCTCACTAGTCCCTCTGTCAATCGTAGTGTGGGAGCTTCTGGATCAGAGGTTACATATAAAGAGGTTAAAAAAAAAAAAAGGAAGGTTGTTACCTCCATTTGTACACCATCCAAGCAAGAGACGTATTTTATATTTTTCATTATAGATAGACATCCCATGTAATTATACTCACAAGCTCAAGTAGTTCAGTGATATTTTCATTTAATATATTTGAGATGATATATATAAAAAAAAAGAACTGAACTGTTTGGTAACATTTAGCCGAACGATTTTAGCGCAAGTTTCATGATTGATATGGAGGGGAATTAACCTCAAATTGATAAGTACAAGAGGCATTTATTTGACAGCTTGAACTAATCTCGCTGCACATAATATTAATACTTAATTTAATAATATTGTCGATAATTCTACCGTTTACGATAAACTTTGTGCAATTTTACTAAATAGTCTCGGGTGAAAGAAAGGGTTTCCTTCTCATGCTACCCTAAGGTTAATTTAGTCCCTAATATTATATTATATGCATTAAATTAGCGTACCACAGATGATTGTGAGAAGTGTCAGTGCAAAGAATTTTTTTTCGAAAATATGTACCTTCTGGTAGCATTCCAAGTAGTGCATAAAGAGCTTGCCCCCATTTGATTCACTTTGGTTCCCGCCATCCCGTCTCAACCCTTTTTGACCCTTTTAAAATTTTGAAAAAGCTGAGCACAGAGAGATCCAATCGTCGGACGATCGTCAAGTTCAACGCCGTCTGCGGCTGCTCCAGCTCAGACCACAGCTACGCACACACCACGCCGGAGCTCGCGAACAGCGCACCGCCACGGTTAGGTTCCCTCCATGTTTGACCTCTCATTTCGCAAAGTGATTAATCGTTAAGAAGTAGATTATCGTGTTTCCTTCGAGTAATTTTTTGTTTTAGGAAGTAAGTCTAATTTTGTTCATTCTTATGCAGCGCAGGTGTAGAAGAAGGCGTATTTGCCTCGTTTTTCTTCGGTTTGATCACGGAGTACTAAGCTCGCTTCCCGATTATGGACACATATGCACTCAAATCCGTCTCTGATTTACCTGCTCCTTTTCGTTCCACTTTTAGCTTCAGGTACTGTAGGTTTAATATCTCTTCGTCAAAGTTATACTAGAAGGTCTAGAAATCAGGTTGAAGCAATGTTTCACGCACACAATCACACGTGTACGTGTATTGCAATGTTTCAGACACGCACACTGAATCACATGTACGAGTGGATTATTTTTAAGCATCTGCAGTTCGAGTTATCTGTCAAGACTTCTATGCATTAATTACTACATACTCCATCCGTCTCATAATCGCGGTCCTGTTTGGCTTTCGCAAGTTCCTAGAATAAAAAAAATGACGATGTGAATACTGGCTTTACTCGTTATTTTTTCTTAGTTTGATTCGTCAGACTTTGTCTGATTTGTGTTTAGAAGTTGAGGTGGTTAAATTATGAAAAAGACGGAGAACTACTTTTGGTCAATTCCACAACTAAGTAATACGATTCAAAGAAGAATTTGAAACACCTACAAGCTCCTTTACCAGTTACAGAGAGTCCACTTTTACTGAGTTTTAGGTCACGCTTTCAACTTGTTCTTTGACGTGAACATCGTTTTAACTTGTAATTGATCCGGATAAGCTTTGAGATAAGCACGCAACGAGGGATTCAGTCGCTCGGTCCAACGGATTAAGGGACCTACTTTTTGTAGTTAATAGGTACACTGTGAGATCTATTCTTAGTTGCTGAAGATCTAATGCACAACTGATGACAAAGCTCTCTTGCTATACATATTTTGAACTGGTTTATGTGTATTTATGTTTTGCATCTGTAGGTACTTTAACTCACTGCAGAGTGAATGCTTTTCTACTTGCTTCCTCTCGGATGTGAACATGGTTATCTCTGCACCAACTGGAAGTGGAAAAACAGTGCTATTTGAGCTATGCATCTTGAGGCTTCTCTCAAAGTTCATCTCCGCCGAGGGAAGATTTGTTCATATTAGGGGGACTCTCAAAACAGTAGGTTCCTACATAATTTTGCTTTTGCTTAATTTGAATTTAATGTAATACTAAAAATGTGCTGAAGATCTTCAATTTGTCAATTCCAAGGGGACCGCTACCCAGAAGAGTGTTTTATTCTTTTTTTCCTTTCATGTTAGTTTGGTTGTGACGCATGAGGTGTGGTTTGTTTTTTGTCTCTGGGGGATGGAGGGAAAAGAAATTTGAAAAAATTATCTAGTAATATTAACTACTTTCATCTTGCTTTCCTCATTGATATCTTTTTTTTGTTTCCCTTTTCCGCTGTGTTGTATCTTTGCAGCTACTTAGGTGAGTTTTTAACTCATTTTGTCTTCTTTTTTTCCTTGTGATACTAAGGTCTATATAGCCCCATCTAAGGCTTTGATACAAGAGAAGCTTCGTGATTGGAGTCAGAAACTTGGATCATGGGGAATAACTTGCTTGGAGCTGACAGGTGACAACGAGTTTTACAACCTGAGGAACATACAAGAAGCAGACATTATTCTAACCACTCCCGAGGTCTTTATGCAAATATATTCATGTGCATTCTCTTTGCAAGTTGTTGATTTACATTTCAGGGTTGGATCTTGTCTTAAACCCTCACATTGTTCTGCAGAAGTTTGATGCAGTGACTCGGTATCGTGTAAAAGATGGTGGCTTAAGTTTTTTTAGTGACATAGCTCTTGTACTTATAGATGAAGTTCATTTGCTGAATGATCCTCGTGGAGCAGCTTTGGAGGCAATCGTTAGTAGATTAAAAATGGTTGCTCAGAATCCTGAAATGAAATCAAGTTCACTAGCAGGTGTCCGTTACCTAGCTGTTTCTGCCACTATCCCAAATATTGATGACCTTGGTAGGTTCTACGTTTACGATACTGCTGTCTCCCTAATGATTAATATCGCAAAATTCAGTGAAAAAAGTTGATAAGAATAACAAATTAGTATATCTTAAATTTTGCAGCGGAATGGCTTATGGTTCCTATCCAAGGAATCAAAAGGTACTTCTAAATGCTGTCATGTTTCGAGTGTGATTCTTGTTTAAGTAATGCATATGACATACTAAGTGATTTCCGCAGGTTTGGCGAAGAAATGAGGCCTGTGAAGTTAACTACCAAAGTATTTGGTAAACATAATCAATATTTTTTTAAGTCAAGTCTCTTCTTTTACGCGTAAAGATTGATTAATTCATGGTAAAGTAGGGCTTAGTTGCAGAGCTTTGTTGGTGTAATATAGATGGAATTAGTGCATTATAGAATCAATGGGATTGTTAAGTTAAGAGTTGCTCTAAAAGCTTAAGCTCTTAGAGAATAGGCCTAAGAATGTAAACCATGCATAATACTCTCCCTCACTTGGAAGCCCTCGATTGCACGTGGAGAGGCAGACCAAGGTGCACTACCACCAAGTACGCAAATAAACGGTGTGCAAATTGCACTATAACAAAGAGGGACCAATATGCAAGTGGGAAGAATCAAACCCAAGACCTTTGCAATGAGAGCTCTGGTACCATATCAAGTTACTGGTTGCTCTAAAAGCTTAAGCTGTTAGTGAGTGGCATGGGCCCAATAGTGTATATCATGCTTAACAGGGAGTAAATGTCCACAATCTTGTTTATGTTATCTGTTTACTTTTGCAGGCTATACCCCTGCAAAAAATGACTTTCTATTTGAGAAGGTAAATGCTTACAGTCTTTGCTTTCTAGTCACCATAATAACATTTCAATTAGCTGCTTTCATTTCTGTTGTTATAAGAAAATTTATTGACTGTACACGTGTGTGTGCATGGTTGGAGTGTGTCTGTGTGTGTGTGTGGGTTTCTTTTCAAGTCACTATTGATACTTGAACCCGTTCTAATTTCCTGATGATTGACTCTCTTTCCCTGACATACAGCGCCTTCAGAACTATATCTTCGGTAAGCAGGGACAATTCAACAATTATACATTTTCTTTTCCTTTCTAAACAGAGTTTTATTAAACTGGCCTCTGAAAGTTTGACATATCTGGTCAAAATTTTCAGATATTCTTATGCAATATTCTAGAGGAAAATCTGCTCTGGTATTTTGCTCAACCAGAAAAGGTGCACAAGAAGCAGCACAGCGGCTCTCCCAGATTGCCATGACCTTTGGTTATTCAAATCCATTCATAAAAAGCAGGGAACAACAGGAAAGGCTAAGGGAAGCTTCGCTAACATGTAGCGACAAACAGATGCAATCATATATCCTTTATGGTGGTAAGTGCTCATCATCTTACCATAGAATTTCGTGACTTGGAAATATTTGAGTGCTGATGACCTAAACATCTATGCATTCCTACTTAACTCCTAAAAGTAAATTTTATCTCCTTATAAACAAGGTACTTCTTATGCAGTTGGTTATCATAATGGTGGACTTTCCATGAAGGATCGCAGCCTCATTGAAGGCCTCTTTCTTAATGGTGATCTCCAAATTCTTTGCACTACAAATACTCTTGCCCACGGAATTAACCTACCAGCACATACAGTTGTAATCAAATCAACCCAGTACTTGTATGTTTAACTTCTTTTCTCTAACTTTCTAATTTTTGCATTTAGACATTAGACCTTTTGTTTCAATCTATTGTTACTTGCTGCTTTCTCAGCAACAAGGAAAAAGGGCTCTACATGGAGTATGATCGATCAATGATACTGCAGGTCTGGGTATTGTGTTTCAGATTCTTCTGAATATGTAATCTGCAGCTAGTTGCCATGGTAATTTAAGTGAACATGCATTTCATGGACATTCTTCACACTTGTGCCAGCTTCTGGGGGTGGATGGACCCTGGGAACCTGTTTAAGCCGATGCATGTCAAAAATGCATCGGCAAGATAGTACATCTGTTGAATTCGTCCTCAGAAATTTTTGATGTTAAGAATGAATGGATGGTTGGATAGTGGAGCTGGCCCCTAGACAGAAATCTTGTTTGGTTTTCAGAAAATATAAGAAAGTTTGGCTGTTAATGTAAATCCCATTGTATTATTGGATAGTGTTTGTCAATCACGTTACCCAATAGGACTATTTGGTTCCTCCAGGATGTGAGGTCAAGTTGTTAATTCACACGGTTCTCTTGGAAGATGGAATCCTTTTCTTTCCTTCTTTGTCGTCTGTTTCCTTGTTCTTTCTGTTTAGTGAGACAGTTGATTTTCCTCTTTAAAACGGATGAAAACAAAACATTGCACATAGCTTATGATTTTAGTAGTTTAGACTTGGGAGAACTGATCTCAAGAAACATTGTTCTCCTAAAGCATTTTCTATATGATGTTTTCTTTAACTTAGTTTTTAGTCAGTTGAAACTGATATTGTATTTAGAACTTGCTTCGATGTTTTGTTGGTTAATAGAGCTTGTCCACTTGAATCTTCCCCCACAACTAGAAGCTCATCATTATTTTGGATGTCTTGCTGTTTGCCTTTAGGTAGTGCAGTAATCAGTTCTTTGGTCATGCAGATGTGTGGTAGGGCAGGTCGTCCACCATTTGACGACACGGGAATGGTTCTGATAATGACAAGAAGAGAAACAGTACACACTCTTGCTCTTTCTCTCTCCACACTAGCGCATGCATGACGCATCGTAGATGGAAATATACTCCCACATGTTTTAATTTTTTCGGTTAAATTTTCTACCATAAGCATTGGCCAAGGTGAAATAAGCTCTGTTCTTTTTTCACAGGATATACTCGGTTATAGGTAATTTTTTAATATTGCTTCCACATGATCTTAGGTCCACTTGTACGAGAATCTGCTGAATGGATGTGAACTAGTGGAATCACAGTATGTCATTCAACTTTATCTCTTGAAGTTCTTTGCACACTACTACTATGCAAGTAACTTTCAGTTTTTTAGAATCCCTTGCATAGTGTTAAGTATCATACATTTGATCTGATTTCTGGCTTGCTTTTTCTTTAGATTACTTTCATGTGTTACGGAACATCTTACAGCCGAGATAGTTCAACTGACCGTCACCGATATAACAAGGGCAATCGAGTGGTTGAATTGCTCATATTTGTACGTGAGAATGAGAAAGGCATGTTCTAATAAATTTACCTCGGAGGAAATTACGTGAGTATTCCTTTTCCTTTGTTTATGTTTCTAAAACTGTTCATGCAAATTCAGAACCCCGAGAATTATGCAATAAAGAAAGGGATACCTAGTAACCGTATAGAGAAGCATATACAAGGTGCGTTGCTGACTACTCTTCAAGTCAGGTGGATCTTTACAGAAATCTGCATTTCCTGATGATTTATGTTTTACAGAGATCTGTGTTAAGAAAGTTAACGAGTTATCACACTATCAGATGATCTGGACAGATGAAGATGGTTTTCTCTTGAGGCCCCTTGGTATGATGAAACCATAAATATCAGCTTGCCATTTTTTCCCATAGAAAATGTATCTAAAATATCGTTCTAATTTAGTTGTGTACGTTCAGAGCCAGGACGGTTGATGACGAAGTATTACCTAAAATTCGACACAATGAAATATATTCTGCAGGCCCCTTCAAACTGCAGCATAGAAGATGCACTTCATATTATTTGCCGTGCAGATGAAATTGCCTGTATGTAGTATTATCCTGTCTAATCTCACAATTAACAGAAATCTTTAGTGACATTTTGTATTTTGTTAAAACGAAGGGATACAGCTTAGACGCAATGAGAAGAAGCTCCTAAATGACATAAATGCTGATAAAGATGGTCGACTTCGCTTTCACATCTTTGGAGATAAAGGGAAAAGGAAAAAACGGATACAAACTAGAGAAGAGAAGATTTTTGTATTGGCAAATGACTGCTTGACTGGGGATCCTTTGGCGCATGATTTATCCATGAGCCAGGTTTCATTGCCTCCAAATCGTTGCGAAGCATGCAGTTTCTTGCATGAGCAAAGCTTTACTTACTAATGATCCACTCTGCAATGCTATAGGACATTACCTCCATCTGCTCAAATGGGAACAGGATTGCTAAGTGCATGAAAGAGTATTTCATTCATAAGAAGAACTACAAAGGAGCCATAAATTCAACCCTTCTGGCCAAGTCTTTGCATCAAAAACTCTGGGATGACAGTCCATACTTGCTCAAACAATTACCTGGCATTGGCATGGTGACTGCAAAGGTTCTGTTAATGTTAGATCCAACTTCTTTAGACTATCTGAAAATTTTGATTTCTTAATCTTCAATTTTGTAGATTTTTCTTTCTCACATGTGCAACCAACTTGTTTTATATTAGGCATTACATTCGATGGGGGTAAAGTCATTTGAGACTCTTTCTGAAGCCGATCCAAGGAAGATAGAGATAGTCACTGGCCGGAAGTATCCATTTGGCAACCATATTAAGGAGTCATTACTGTCACTACCGCCAAAAGTTGAGATGAAAGTAGAGCAAGCTGAGTGCCCAAGGCAAGGGAAGTCCAAGATAGTGGTAACATTGACTAGACTATCCCAACCATTGATATCAACCAAACGACATTATGCTGATATGGTATGTTGAGGAGGAATATTGCCATCTATTTCATTTTCTTATGAAACTTTTTCTCTGGCTCCAATTTTCTTCTTCTGTGGTAAGTGGTAACAAACAGTTTCATTGCAACAGGTTGTTGGTGTAGAAGAAGATAACCTGATTCTCTCTCATGAGAAGATAAGGTAATGTTGGCTTTTTTGTTTATTAATAGTTGAAGGAAAATAGTCGAGGGTATCTGGACTTAGGAGCATCCAACTCCAAGGACTACCCTACTTTAAGGTTAAACAAAGTGGTGTTGTCTTGATATTTTTTTTATAAAGATCTGGTCAATAGCATTTTTCAAACCCATACTTACCTCCTGGAGAGAATATTCTATTAGTTTAGCTGAGTTCATGCTTCAGCTGTTAGGGAAGCTTTATAGGTGGCGATCTGCATAAGTTTGGTTTTGATCAATAGACCTGTTATCCTTTTAAGTTTTGCCTTGTAGACAATTACTTGACAAGTACATTAACTCTTTTAATTGTTTGCAGCAGAGTGGAAGAGTTTTCGAGGTACAAAGATTTGAACTCCTTTGTACTACCTATATTAAAAGTAAGGCATTTCACTCCCTTGGTCCTCATTTGTTTTCTCTCCTGAAGGTTTGGCCTCCCTATGCCTGACCAACCCTCGTGGAAATGATGATCTTTTGAAGCATCTATTTCTTAATGGATCCCAAGTGTAACTTTGTTTTGGTGTATGAGGCTCAGGGCTGATCTCGTTTCTTTTCTTTGCAGTCCTTATAGTGCAACAATTTTACTGTCAAGCCCTCAGCAAGGAAAGCTGACTGTTAAGGCAGATCTCATTTTTGAAGACTTGAGTAAGCTTCAATTGTGATATTATAGATTTGTCGAGCTGTATAAAGTGATCCCAGGCTTTAAACTCATCAGACTTTTTCAACTCTCATGCCTATCCAGTTGGAATTGATATCCACCAAGAAGTTACAGTATGGGAGATTGTTTCAAATGTGATTCATAAACCCGGAATGAAGCAGGTTTCCTCCTTCCGTCTGTCCAAGGATGTCTTTCTCGTAGAAGATGATGCTCATTGTGCATCTCAGGCTCCCACTGAAGAGCCTCACGAGTTAAATGAGTCTCCAAGGGAAGTAGATTCCATGTGAGCACAATTTTTTATTTTCTGAGCTTAATGGATAATCGTTGTTCCATATGTTACTGTCGGTTTCAGATCTGGACCTTAGTTACATTGTCTTATAAGAACTGAATGCATGGTTTTCCATCGGCAGGCCCACTTTCAAGCTCATAGATGAAGAGTCAGAAGATGGTAAAAATTTGCAAGACTTGCCTTTATGCGTCACTTGATATCATTTGTCTGTTGTACTCATTGCTGCTACATCTAACTAATGAAGGTGCTCCTGCCATCGAAACTGAGGACAACGATTGCCAAATTATATCGGAGAGAACAGTATTCGACCACATACGTGAAAAGGCAAAGAAGTTGCCTGTTCTGGCTACATCAACTCATGAATGTTGCCCATCATTGGAGACCTTGACTCTTATCAGGAAGCGCACCCGTGAGAGGCAGCTTGAAGTCAATAACATCATAGAAATATTTGAAGACGCAGAGAAAAATGAAGTACCACTTGCCAATGATGCAGGTAGCCTGGTGATCTACCGCTGTTTTTTTAGTGCAGTAGTAGTTCATCTTACTTGAAGCTTTATCCTCTTTTATATTATCTAGGCAAGCTTCACCCCGAACCAGAAGCGAGCACATCAAGAACTCTGACCGAGGAAACAATATTCGAACACATAAGAAGGAAAGCCAAGAACTTCCCATTGCTTGACGAACTGAAGAGCATCAATACCAAATCATCTTCTCTGAGAAATAAGCCCGCCCTTGAGAATCAGTCCGAGTTTTGTGGGTCCTCTGTTGGCACGTTTCAAGAGTCCCATTCAGGGGTTTCAAGAAGCAGTACTGATACTCGCGGTAGTAAGTTGGTAACGAGACAAGTCCAGTACCCGGAAAGCTCAACAGAAGCCAATGGGAAGCAGCTCTGTTCTCCAGTGATGCCGAAAAGGCAATGCTGTTCAGTGGAATTAGCAGGCGAAGGAACCAGGGAGGTAGATTCTTTCATGGGATTCAAGAGTGTGTTTTCATTTCTGTGACTGCCTTTCTACGCCATATATAAGTGAAATTTGTCATAAGTTTCGATATCATGCTTCACTTTCTCACTCATGGTTCGTAGCTGTGTCTGTACACCCATGTTTTCTTCATCCCCAGTCCTTCCTCTAGTATAGGGTATGCCTGAATTAGAATCAAGCTTGGCTGTGACTAGAAACAAATCTGATAAAAGAAACACGGTTTGGTAGAAGACAACTTGGTATATACAAATGGGGAGATTGTATCTGATACTTCAAGCCGACAAAATTGTAAAATTTTCTCCCACTGAATGAGCTCGCAAAATGTGGTTTTAATTGAATCTACATTCGCAAGAACGTGAAATGTGGTCTTTAAAATTTTCCATCTAAAGGTGGTATAGCCATGACGCACTTGGACGCAGCAATGCTCGTTTCTCTATTTTTGTCTATGGAAAGAAGAAATAACTCAGAAATAACCCAGTGATTGGGAATATGATCAGACGACTTGCAGAGGTTAGTTGAGAAGTTTAGGAAATTTAAACTTATGTAAGTCAGAAGATCATAACAATGTGACACAGGTTGGCTAAACATGTCAAATTTGTTTCGTTAAAACTATGTTTGCGTGGTTGAAAGATGCACCTAGTTTTATTATGCCGTCTGTCTTAAAAAAATGTAAACTCTTATTCATATTGATAAAATCATTACTTTATCAATTCTATAACATTTCTTAAACCCAATTAATGAATAAAGTTCTGTTTACGATTGAGGTTTGGTCCAGGTAGGCTAATCCAATCCGGTAAAGATTGCATTACATCTGGTGGATCACTGATATTTGGATTGGATTGAATCAAAATTTATCTGTTCGAAACGATTAAACTTTACAATTTACAGACACACAAACGCACGCGCACGTAAAAATCACTCTCTACCACAAGTACCGAAACACACATGATCTCTCTCAATATTTCTAGCTACTCCTATGAATCATAATCAGAGTCGCTTTTTGAAAATCAACTATGAAGTATGCTTCACAGAACTAGCTTCTAGAATCATTACATGGGACACCTAAGATTCAACTTCCAGTTAAAATCTATTTGGGTTCAAAATTCCTATAACTTGGAGAATGTATCTGAAAATTTCACTATATTCTGTAGGTTGATCAGAATCCATCATGATCGAACCCAATCCAAGCAATCCATTTTCTGTTGGATTAAGATGGACTAAATTTGTTAAGGAGTTGGATTGTATTTTTAACATTTCTGGGCCTAATTCAATTCAATTCAATGACAGGCGTTGGCCCAGTCCCGTATTAGGCAATAATACTTCCGTTGGACTAGAGATGTCAAATGGGCCGGGCAGCTCTCGGCCCGCCCCTCTTGTGAACAGTAACGGCCCGCAAAAATAGGGCTTTGGGCCTGGGCTTGGACCAGGCCAGAGTTTTCAAGAGGAAGGCCTGGGCCCGCCCCAGCATGAAAAAAGCCCAAATCTGGCCTGTTTTAGGCTCAATTCTGGCCCAATTATAGCCCAAACCCACAAAAATTAAACTCATTTCCTAAATAGCCATTTCAAACAGATACAAGCTGTAGGTGAGAATGCTACAAACTATTCCACAATATTGGAGCTGACAACTAAATGAGCTATCCATCAGAAAATTCTTAAGACTAGGAGTTTCAATTTGTAGAGCTCTTCAGAAGCTTTGTTTTTAAGTATAATTAGCTTGACAGGAACCTGTAAAATTATTCATGACTAGTCGTGTCAACCAAAATTTACTCATTATACTAACACCAACTCACATAGCATCTGCTATATGTCAATTAAGTGACCCCAAGCAACAAAGCAAATAACTTATGTATGTGTCTAAAGCTGTGCTTAAACAGTCTATAGTATACTCAAATACTCAAAAGATTTTGATGAAGTTGTTTCTCTAATATGGGCCTATCTCAAAACCTATATAATCTCTTGCACAAGAACCACCAAAATGTAGACTCAATAAATTTCCTTCTCCAGTCAAAACAATAAATGTTCCATCATTTAGCACGACAAAGTTATTAAGCAAAACTATTATAATAGATTCACCTATACAACTCAAAATGACCTACCAGGTATAGTATAGGCCCCAAGGGTGAGAATATTTGCAAATGTCAGCCATACACCATGATTACATTTAAGGTGACCTAGCTCATGAGCCAAGATAGCCTGCTCGTAGTAGAAGTTCTACTACGACTCAGTTGTCTTACCACAAAATAAAAAGAAAAGAATTTGAAAATCCAGACAGAAGTGATCCACCTGAAGATTCAAGCATACATTAGACATGGTAAGAAATAGAAATAAAGAAGCGGTAGGTAACTTTTATACATATGCTTCATGAACTACATTACCATATAATAGGCAAATTTTATGTATTCTTATTGGCCATCGACGCAGGTAAATAACAAGTAGTTGGGAACAAAAAAAAAGAATTTTTTTGGGCCCAGCCCGGCCCAAGCCGGGCCCTAAATATTGGGCCTAAGGCCAGGGCTTGGATTGGGCCCATATATCCCATATTTCAGGCCCGGCCAGCCCTGTTTTGCAATCATCAGGCCCAGGCCCAGGCCCGGCTCGTTTCATTGGAGGCCCGTTGGGCTTAGGCTGGGCCGGCCCAAGCCCGACCCATTTGACATCTCTACCTTGGACACATGCAAACATAATGAAGTTCTTAGGATAAAAATAGAAATGTTATTTTCATCTTTCAATATAAAACTTTATCTTTCTTTTTGTCGCTAATATTATTTTTAATGACAATTATTTTCTTATCAACAAATGTAATTAGCATATTAAAAATTGTCACAACCCAGTCCACAGTTTCACGATGTCACAATCTTCTCTTCGTTTGTCTTAATATCTTTATTGAGGCTCAGTCACACATCTCATGAACTTTCTCTCTAATTAATGTGGGCTATACCTGATTCCACAGCAGCAACGAACCAGACAATGCAGCCTGAGCTTTTGAAAGTCAGATCTGATTGTAACAACCCGATCTACAGTCCCATAACAAATAACAAAGTAATGACTCCTTCAAGAAAACTAGTTCAGTACGTATTGATTAGATATTTGACAAGGCAAACTATCTCATAATCGATGTGAAATCGTTTAAAAAAATAATATGACTAGCCTTATTGCTAAGGTAATTTTAACTTTAATCCAAAATAATTTTGACTTCCACGTATTCGGAAAGCTATATAATAATTCTATAACATATAACGTTGACATTAGAATAAAAAGAAATGTAAAAAATGTTTTCTCTTTTTCTTTTGGGTAAATTACACTTATATCCCTGAGGTTAGAGTATAATTACAGTCAAGGACAACGAGTTTCAAAATGTAACATTCCGTGACCAAATATTTTTAAAATGTATCATCCGTATCCAGCAGTCATAATTCCGTCAAAAAAGTATACTTTTTTAATGATGTCATCAATATGTATTTTAAAAATACCAACATTACCCTTATACTGTATAGAACAGTATAAGACAAAAACTCTCTCGCGTGCCTGTGGTTTGGTTTCCCGCTTACATTTCAAAGCTACCTTTTTAACCAAGTGGGTATTCTATGTAATTGCAAAAGGAGAATAAAAATGGCAGCGAGGGACTGAGGCAAACTAGGGTGCGAGGGTGGACAGCTTGGACAACACATGATTGCAAAGGATAAATATACAACAGCTGTTCATATTAAAGGTAAACTGAGCTTATCTTGCGTTACAAAATTATGGTTTTGCAAATGTAGGGCTGTAATTTGGGTGTGCTACGAAATTAAGGTTTGTTACGAATTTAGGGCTTGTCACGAAATTAGGGTTTGCTATACTTGTTAAACTTGGTCTCTTTTGCTCTACTCTACAAGTAGAGCAAAAGAGCAAAATCTATCACTTATGGGCCTGTGCACACCAGGTGTTTGATAAAAGTCCCCAATGTGTTTTCCCCCATTTTTTTCCTGTTTGTTGCCTAATCACTACTTTCCTTTTCATTTGCAGATAGTGAATGTAAATGTCTTTGTCATTTTCTAGTATTGGATGTAAGAGATCAAATCAAGCATGTGACCTGAAATATAAGGACAAAAATTGCAATTGTGGACAAAAGGCTGCAATTAGGGTTTCATGGTCCCATAATAACAAGCAGAAGTTGTACTACACATGTCCATTCGGAGAATGCAACATGTTTGCGTGGTGCAATCCTACCAATCTTGGGCTTCTTGCACCCCAACTTGGCAGCCAGACTGTACCTGAAGCACATTTACAGTTTGGTGGTTCAACGGAGCATGACAGGCTACTGCGTATCAGGGTTGACAGCTTGGAAGAGATCATGAAGATGTTGAAAATAGCTTTAATAGGATGCTTCTTGATGTGTTTAGTGGCCATTGCCATTGGAGTGAAGTAGTAGTGTTAGGGCTGTAATTCTCTAATTTATGATTGGGTTTTCTTCTTTAGTGAAGTACTTTGTGTTGTCAAACTATTTGGCTTTGTTGTTTGTAACAGCTGTGCACAGTAGCATTTACATTAGACATCTACTATAGTTTATGTTATGGTAAATATTTCAGAGATGTCCAAACTTAAAAATAATGTAACAGTCATGTCTAAATAACAAGAGTTTTATAATATAAATGTCCAAACATCAACAATCACGTATCATTAATGTCCAAAAGTTACCAATCCTGTAACAAGGCAGACACAACCCATTCTCATCCTAATGTCCAAGTGTACCCATCAATTATAACAACATTGCAGCTCATACCACAGTCATCTCAATTCCAAACGACATATTTCATTTACAGCCCTAAATACAGTCATGCTAAAAAATACTGCCAAGTCCAAAATGACATCTTTCATCCAATTACCCTAAGCACATTCCTACGCAATTACAGTCATGTCCAAAAAGACTGTCAATTACAAACTTGGATCCCTAAGCACATTTATGTAATTACAGTCATGTCCAAAAAGATTGTTAATTACAAATATGGATCCATAAGTACATTTACAAATTCAATCCCTAAGTAATTACAGTCATGTACACAACAGATTATCAGGCTATGGTTGTTGATGCAGCTTGGGAGCTTGAAGGAGTTTGGTCATCAGTTGTCTCAGCAGTAGTAGCAGCATCAGCAGAAGTGATGGCAGCAGCAGAAGTGGTGGCAGCAGCAGCAGAAGTGTCAGCAGCAGCAGCAGCTCTCCTATTTCCATTTCCCTGTCATGTAGGAGTCAAAAAAATCTCTTAAAAAGAAGAAATGAAACATGAAAAAATGATTTGAAAAATTGGTGAGTCTTAGTCATACCCTTGCCCTTACAGGAGCCCTTTGGCATGTCCTTTTGTTGTGTCCAAGCTCCTTGCACACTGAGCACCTAAGTGTGCTTGACTTATTTTGACTTGGTCTTGGCTTATCTTCTTGCCTTTTTTTATTCTTCCTAGGCCTGCCAGGCAGCCTTCTCAGAGGTGGGGGTAAAACAGTTTGAGGAGTGATGAAAATATCAGGCCACAGCTTCATGTCTGGTACAGGATGTATCTTCTTGCCTTTTTTTATTCTTCCTAGGCCTGCCAGGCAGCCTTCTCAGAGGTGGGGGTAAAACAGTTTGAGGAGTGATGAAAATATCAGGCCACAGCTTCATGTCTGGTACAGGATGTATCATACCCTCGTAGGTCTTCAAAAATTTGTCCTTGTGGAAACAAGGATCACAGAAGTCCTCAAGCATACCCCTTCTATAAGATATGCATGCAGCAACATGCCTACAGGGAATCTCACTCACATCCCATGCCTTACATTCACAGCTCATCCTCTCAAGATTAACAATGTAGTTGATGCTCAACTCACTAACTTGAAATTCATTGTCATCAGCTACTAGAAGTGTACACTTTCTACCCTCCTCTCTATTCTTGTTCAACTTTGCCAGAACATTTGGGGGTACAATAGTGTCCCATGTTGATACTGACTGTAACATCATGTGAAACCTACCCATCAATTTGCTCCTTAGCTGCTCTACCAAGCTCAATATAGGCAGATACCTCAAGTCTCCTACCCAACTGTTGAAGCTCTCAATGATGTTATTTGTGATACTATCACACCTTGCCATTGGATCAAACCCAAACCTTGTCCATGATGATAATGGTAGGTTAGCTAGCCAATCATGAGCTTCCCTACTCTGGTTCTTTATTTTTTCCATTGCATACTTAAATGTTTTTGCATTATAAGCCCTAGCAGCCATCCAAAAGCTATTTCTCAACAATAAACCAGGGTGCTTGGCTTTGAAATTTGCATATACATGTCTGCAACAGTGCCTATTGTAGATATTTGGGAAGATATGGTTGATTGCCTCCCCTAACTCCTTATGCCTATCAGTCATAAATGTCCAAGGCTGCTCATCCCTGCCTTCCCCAATTTGGCTCTTCAAATGGCCAAAGAAAAACTCTCAACTGTCCCTGTTCTCACTCTCAACAATGCCAAATGCTACAGGAAACAAGCCATTGTTCCCATTAATAGAAATGGTAGCCAACAGTACACCTCCATATGTTCCTTTTAGATGGCATCCATCAAACCCTATCCATGCCTTTTAGGAATCCATCAATCATAGCAGGAAATGTGACAAACAGCCTTTTAAATGAAGGTGAACTGAGAGGTCAGGCCTATTGTATTCTAATTCCAATACTGCTTCAGGGTTTGTCCTCTTAACCATCTCCTTATACATTAGAAGCTTAGCATATGACTCAGCATGTCCTCCATTTATCTCTTCTAATGCCCTCTTCTTGGCCCTATACAGCTACATTCTACTAGGTTGCACCCCATACTTCTGCATTTCTGCCATCATTCCAGCAATTTTGATATCTGGATTTGATCTAATGAGATCTATGAGCTTGTTAGCAATCCAAGGTGATGTAGCTTCTGGTATTCTACCTTCTCTAACACAAGTGTGGGCTGGTCTAATAGACTTAATCTTGAAAGTTGTTCTATCAGGGCATACAGATGCATGAATTTTCCAAGGGCAGTTATCTCTTGCACAATGTCCACTTACTCTTACCAAATCACTCTTATCTCTGACCAATTTAAACCCCTCTTGTATCACATAGTCCTTCAATGCACTTCTAAAATAATGCACATCCTCAAATATCAAGCCTAACTCAAAAGAAATAGGCCCAACAGTTGTCTTTTCAAATACCTTTCCCCTCAGTTGTTCAATTCTATCCTTCACAACATCAACACTTGAGTCACTATCATATTTTGGTTCATAGTCATCACTCCCTTCATAATTAGACATATCATCCTCATACAAACCTACCCCATCATCATCACTTTCCCCCAGGCTAATAGACTCATCATTACTATCCTCACCACTATCCTCATCACTACTGTCACTTGCATTTGTTTCTACCCTATCCTCTTCACTGCTCAACCTTGCACATGTTTCATTAGTATCTTCTTCATTACTCTCCCTGTCTCTTGTCTCATCCCTTTCCTCCTCACTACTCACCCTGTCCCTTGTTTCATCCCTTTCTTCCTCACTACTCACTTTGTCCATTATTTCGTTAACATCCTCTTCACTGCTCTTTATGTTCCCTGTTTCAGTTATATCCTCCTCCCTGGTAAATGTTTCAGTTATATCCTCTTCCTTATTCCCTGTTTCAGTTATATCCTCCTCTCTGATATCTGTTTCATTTGTATCCTCTTCCCTGTTTTCTGTTTCAGTTATTCGCTCTTCCCTGTTATCTGTTTCAGTTATTCCTTCTTCCCTGTTATCTATTTCAGTTATTTCTTCCTCCCTACTTGCTGTTTCAATTATTTCTTCCTCCCTACTTGCCATGTTCCTTGTTCCAACCCTATCCTCGTTACTGCTAACCCTGGGCAATGTTTCAATTACAATTACATCATAGTCTGCTTCCTCAGCTTCACGTTCAGGAGCAGCCTCAAGTTCTAGGGTCTCATATACAATTACTGGTACTGCCTCCACAGCCAGACACATACACATCTATCAGTTTCACACTCTTGTTTAACCCAAACATCTCCATCAAACTCCTATCATCTACAATGTCAATACACATCTCAGTCTCACAAACTAAAGCACTCATAGCAAACATTACACTAACATTGCTCATAACATCACTAAGTCCCAGATTACATATGTCCTCTAGCAGGTCTATGTAACTGTACCTATCTGGATCAACATTGGGTATATTGAACTCAAACTTGTTGTCATAATGCACCCTAAGATCATGGTAAAGAGAAGCCATATTTGAACCTAGTATAAGATGAAAAGAAAATACTCCTAACTTTAAATACATATGTAAAGGGTAAAGAATATCATGCAAGGACAAAAGATTGCAGACACAACAATATTACAGCATCATTTGTCACTAATTAAGCTTTTTTCAGAAAAGCCCCAATTTTTCATTCCCGCAAACTACTTAACCTAAACAGATACAACAAATGCATGAGGAAAAACTAAGCTACACAACATACAACCCACTACACTTTCAATTCAAGGGATATCTCAAGTGCAAAAACCCTAGACATCCTTACATTTGCATGGTAGCACAGACATACGTTTAAATCGAAAAAGAAAACCCTAAACCGTAAAATTCAAACTGAGCAGATGAAGATCATAACATGCAATCGTCTATTGGGTGTTGATCTACGAGAAAATGAGTTTTAAAATGGATATATTTTGCAGAAAAAACCCAAACATAGTGTATTCACGTTCATACAAAACAATGTAAATTGCTAACAAATGGGTTCGCGATTACTAACCTTAAATTGTTTCTAGCATAGCCTTCTCACGTCGACCACGACTTCAATCTTCCACGAACTAGGGTTTTTTTAGTGTATGAGAGATGAACAAACGGGAATCGAGGAGAGAGAGAGAAGAGAGAAAAGAGATATAATAAAATGTCGCACGAGCTTCCACTTTCCCGCTTTTTGCCTCCGAAGGGCAAATCAGGATTTCAACTTTTATTTAAGGGCAATTAGGTCTTTTTGTCGGAACCGTTATGTATTTTTGTATTCTGTCTTGTCAATGGACATACGTGTAATTTATCCAAACTATTGTCTTTTGACTGTAATTATACCCTAACTTCAGGGATACAAGTGTAATTTGCCCTTTTCTTTTTTAATTACTAATCACGGTTCACTGAGACGCACGACAGTATACACAACACCACATCAGATAAACCCTTTTCAACACAAAGTAACGTTTGGCCTCTTCTGTTGAAGACCAGAAGCGTCCCCTTCATTTTGCTTCCAGTCCGTTTTTGCTCATCACCCGCTTACCATTAGGAGGTATGCACTTCTCCTTGTTTGATTATTTACATTTTTCCTTTCTTTTCTTTTTCCTTTTGCACGCCTGTGTGTTTGGTTGCTGAGATCAAAAGGAGGTCAAGAGAAAGAGCTAGAAAAAGGTAAGTTTGCTGGTGTAAATGTTTAACGACAGAGTGAAAGTTGAAGCCTAATCAATGCGTCGCATCAGCTGCATGGAGCGTTTTGCTTGTACTGGTGGCAGATTTGTAAAGAAAGTGTATTCATTTCCTTTCTTCAATTCTGTGATCTTCCCTCAGCAATTAAACGGCCCCTGCGTGTGTTCGTGTTGCCTGATTTTGAGTTTTGTGGCTGACATGAACTACAATCTGGATGGGACATAATTAATTGCAAGGAAAAGAGTCTCTTGGTAGTTTGTAGCTAAAAAATTGCATGGCATCTGGTAAAGAGCGCGTGCGTTAGACAAGTTTTGTTCCATTTGACTTACTGTGAATTTTTAGAATATGATTTGAACATGTTTATTTTACTCGTCGCGTTTGTTGTAGTTCAGCTTGTCAGATAATACTTGGGTATTATGTGAGTTCAGTTAAAGCTCAGATGTTGTAAATCTATCGTAGAAATAAATTAAAAGTTCTGGAGGACAACTATAATGAGAAGAAAGAAGTAAATTTCTTTTGGTGGGGTCGTGGGGGTTTAATGTACCTTGCATTTAACTGAATTACTTATTGCCAAATAGAAATTTAAACTTGAACCCAAGTCAACGGGCTGAGCGGGAGCGATAGCCATAGCAAAAGCGAGAGCGGTAAAATTTACACTTTGTGATGTAAGCACGGAAGCGCGAAGTGAGAGCATTCTCACGTTCGAAGGAGTTGGTACCAAACTTGATCAAGGTTATGTAAGTTAATAGTTTAGCCTGGAATTAGTACTGGCACTAGCCATTGCAGGAAACACTTTCTGAAGCCTACTTGAAAAATCACACTCAATTGCATCAATCCGCTATTTTCCAAATTTTGTTTCTTGGCTTAGATGCAACCATTATTGTGGAAGCCTATAACATAACCCCCCGCTTGCGCCCTAATCTCCACAAGAAAAATGAAAAAACAAAACTTACCCCGCCAAGTTCAGTATTGTTATACATGACATCATAGTCGCCCCCATGGCAACCTTGCTCAAGGTGATCCGCACACCTCCCAACAAATAGCCAGCATGTGATTATGTTGGACTGGTCTGGTGCGGTACCTAAAATTTTTAGAGATTTTCAATATTGCCTATGGTTGAATGACAAAAAGTGAGATACATGAAGTATGGTTTAGTGGACTATTGGTACGAGGAACTCATGCTGTTTGGCTTGTCAATTTTGTAGGAAGGAATGGCTGCTACCAAGATCGGACAAGCAGCATATAAGGACCCAAGTATAATAAAGGAGATTTTTCTACGGGATAGCTCTTGGCCTCACGGCTGGAGGCCTTTGGAAAATGCACCGCTGGAACAACCAGAAGAGAACCGGGGAATTCTATGACCTTCTCAATCGAGGTGAAATAACCGTTGTAGTGGAAAATGAGTAGGTCACATCTCCCTGAGCCATAGTTACATGTTGTGGTTATGTGTTTTTATCAGTTTTTGTTACAGCCTTTTGGTTGAGTTCCATGTATAAAGTGTCGCCAACATTCTGGTAAGCAACATATAAAGCTGTTTTTGGTTGTCTCAGCGGATTCAGGGAAGTGGTCTTCTTCAATTACAACCTTGACTCTTGTCATGTGCATGCGGTATCAATTCAGCCAAATGGAAGGTTGGCCTTAGGAGGTGCCCATAAATCTCTAGTGTAATGTCTACAAGGTGGGTGCGTGGGTGGTGAAAGTGACTGATAAGGAGAGAAACCTGTAGTACGTTAATGTGATTTATGAATCCCCAACCATTACCAGTTTAGCTGCCGAATGTAGGACTCGAGTCTTTTCTCTGATAGCCTTTCTTACTTCCATGTTTCTCTCTTGTTGTCATCGGTTGAGAGGGTCCAAATGAATACTTGGACGCAGAACAGGGCCCGGATGGTCCCAATTGGCCACCAGTCTCCCTTAGACAGCATGATTCGTATATATAGCAATCACAGGCCAAGCATATCTGCTAAGTTTATGCCACTGCGTTTCATTGCCACTCGGCATCTGATCAATATGACGTCTTATTAATTGCTGTCTAATGTATATTTATTCTAGGAGTGAGACACTACCTGGTAATGTCCAGACCATCCTGTCACATGCGTACTTTCTTTTAATTCAAGAGTAAATTCTTCCGTGTTCATCTTTGTCTCTGTTGTTGTACAAGTTTACTACAAAGCAACCTTTTGATGTCTCTGCGGCTCTGCCATGTTTCGCTTCGTGAGCTAGCATAACTTCGCGAATCATCACTACAGTGTGCCTCATCAATGAAAGCTTTGGCATCGGACTTCCTTCCAAGTTTCGCTAAATATTGACATGCTGGCGCGTACCCATAACATCTACTGAGGTTGAATATCCACCCGCACCTGCCTTTTATTGACGACACCAGTTGAACTGCAAAACACAAATAAATAGATCTATGGAACTAGTAGCTTCCATGCAAATGCCCTGATCACCAACCAGCCTCAACGGAAGAACTTTAATGCGAACATCACGTAACAAGTCTTGGCACCAGTAAGGCAGAAGTACCGGACCCCATGTTACTGAGAAGAAACATTTCGCAACAACATGCTCACGGAAGGCGTTAGACATGTCTTGATTTTCTTCCATTTATGAAATTGACGTTCTCAATGGTGAACATGAGAGTTGAGCAATCAGCATATCGAGAAATGGGAATGACAAATGCTGACCAAAAGTGCAAGCAACCTGCCGAATGACCCAACTTTCATGGAGATTCAACTGTGACAGATGAGACGGTAGGACACATGTTTGTCACCCAGTACTTCTCCTAACTAAGAATGGGAAGTATGTCCCAACAAGAAGAAAGAAAAGAGAGAAGGAAAAGGAAAAAGAAACCAACGAGCAGAGAGGCACGATAAGATTTATGTAATCAACATTGAGTAACTTGGGCAAAATTATACGAACTATCTGCACAAAAGTCCTACCTTCAATGGCATTCATCCTTCCGACGGTCCCGAGTCCTAGCGAATATATACTTACTATCTCAAGTCCAACGCAGCTCCTATGTCCATCCTACACAATCAGGCAAGCCCCCCAAAACCTCACCAGCTATGATGTGATCATGTGATTCTTTGTTTCTTGCAAGAATGCTGAATGATTGGGTCTTTACTTCTCAAACTCTCCACTTCTAGATGGGCCATCAGAGCTTTGAATAGTAGAGGACTCTGTCGAGGTGTAAGAGACCTCCATTTTTGTCAATGCATTTGATACCAAACTGTTTATGCTATAATACCTAGCGGAATTGGCTGGATCTCGCAGTCTAGAACTTAGAAAAGGAGGTTGATTTGGCATGGGAATCTCACAATCTCTGTTCTTTAGCATCTGAACCACCCGAGTCATGGATGGTCTTAAAGAAGCTGAAGCTTGTGTGCATAAGAGTCCAATTTCAAGCACAAACGATGCCTCTTGTTCCGGGAAATCACCATTGAGGCAAGGGTCAACCAATTCGGCCAACTTATCCATTTTGTAAAGCTTCCAAACCTGAGGCGAAATCATAAGACTAGAGAAGTTACTTCCTATTGCCTGTTGAATCGAACAGATATAAGGCTTTGCTTAGCATTGTGCAGGAATGACTTGAATCTTACTGTTTGTAAAAGGGATCCTGAGTCCTCTATGAAGACATTGTTTTTTCTGCCACATACAATCTCAAGAACAAGCACGCCAAAGCTATAAACATCGGCCTTCTCTGTAAGTTGTCCCCGGACAAGGTATTCAGGAGCCATGTACCCGCTGCATCATCAGGAATCAGGTGTTATGGATGAATATGAGTATAATAAACACGTGCAAACCTAAAGTATACTGGAAGCACTGAAGGAACACTTTTGGAGCGAGATTCTCATCAAAGGAGCGAAACACGAGACTAGATAGAGCATTTTCTTACAGTGTCCCTGCAATTCCAGTACTAAGGTGAGTCTTATCGTCTCCAAAACACCGAACAAGGCCAAAATCCGCAATCTTTGGAGCAAGCTTGTCGTCAAGAAGAACATTGCTGCTCTTGATGTCCCTGTGGATTATCCTGGTCTCAGAACCTCCATGAAGATATGCAAGCCCGTCGGCTGTTCCTACAATAATGTCAAACCGCTGCTTCCAGTTTAGGATTTGAACCTTGTTCTTATCTGCATAAGAAATCACAAAAATAACTGGAATGAATAACCGTCTGCTTGCAAGAATTTGCATCCACAATGATATAATGAGGGTGAAGAATATTACCAAAAAGGAACTGATCAAGACTCTTGTTTGGTATATACTCGTAAACCAAAAGGCTCTCAGGGCCCTCGATGCTACAACCCAAAAGCTTCACAAGGTTATTATGTTGAATTCCACTGATCAAGTTTACCTCATTGAAGAATTCATCGACCCATTGTCTTGTATTGAAGAACAATCTTTTCACAGCGACAGTACTACCATTCGGGAGATCCCCTTTGTATACAGAGCCAGCTCCTCCTTGGCCTATTTTCCTTGACAGGTCAAAATAATTTGTTGCCTTCTCAAGAGTTTCATATTTGAAGTTCAGACTGTTGTACTTGTTAAATGAATTTGAAATTTGACCAGGATTATAACGATCTGCAGGGATGCAAGAAACATCAGATTACAACGGCCGGAGACAAGACAAGTAGTCAATGTTTTGGGTACATGTTTCACTAATCATGTTCTTTGTTCTACTAGTGCTCGTGTGCTACCATAATTATATTTTCCAGTTGACACTTATCTCGTCCAAGAGTACCTAAATTTCAGAAATGTACCTGCTGGCAACTTTGAGAATTGTATATAGGCTGCATAAACAGCAAACAGCGAGAACATGAGAAAAGCCACACCAACCAGCACAATAGCTATGATAGCCCCTTTTGTAGAGACCCCTGGAAAGTGATTGCGACAAAGAAGAAGCAATTATGTTAATAACATGCTGCCTGTATGTCAGATAACAGCAAATGGCTGCATTCAAACAGTAGCAGTAGAACTGGGTTAAAGGGAAACAGGAACTCAGAAAACAAACAAATATACCAGAGATACAAGTATTATCCTCAATAGTCAGAACCAAGATAGACAATATGAGAGTAGCAATAAGACATTTTCTAAGGTTTATACCGGAGTGTAGGTGACTTACCAGACCTGTCTTCTTTGTTCCTAGCTTCATCATTGAAAAACTTCCTGGTTGAATACCTCATATAACAACCAGCATTCAGCCCCTTCCCTTCTCTGCTAGGCAAACACCCCTTTACCCCCTTACCTGCTTTCTGCAAACACTCTCTACACCCATCAGCACTCAGAGTCTTCCAACACTGTGCCAATCCAAACACCCCCTTCACTTCCATAACCGCAAAACCATCATTAGAAACCGCCCTTTCAGTCATATTACCAATAAGTACCCCCACGTTTTTCTCAAGTTCCGAGCGCCCCCTATCATTCACATCCATACCCAAACTAGTACTGCTGCAGTTTACGGTATCTTGATTTGGGTCGATGGTTTCGTTAAAGAAATTGTAGTGATCATAACGGAGGAAGCAACCGTCGAAGTAAAGGCGCGCGGAGATGAAGGGGAGGCAGCGGGGGACTCTGGTACGGCTGGCGGCATAGCAGAGGAGGCAGTCAGTGGGGGAGAGGTCTTGGTAGCATTGAGCTAGGCCGTAAATGGGCGGTGTTGAGTTGACTAGGTGTTGACCCCATTGGTGATTGGTGACTTGCTGGGAGAGGTATTCCATTTCCTTCACGAAGGTTGGGATGTAGCTGGTGTTTGGTGGTGGTCTTGTTGTTCCACAGAAGAGGCCTGCTTCAGAGATCCTTGGATCGGAATGCGAGTGTGGGAAAAGATTGATGAGAGTGGTGATAATGATCAGCCATGTTTGAGATTGTGAGGCTGAGAGATGCATCTAAATTTACTTGGGCTCCTAAGAATTATGATCTACTTCTACAAATTTTCTCTCTGTCCAAATGAATGTGAATATATATATATATATATATATATATATATATATATATATATGTGTGTGTGTGTGTGTGTGTGTGTGTAGTATATGGGTGTATGGTGAATGGGTCGAAAATCAGAGGAGAAGCAGCAAGCAAGAGAGAGCCTGAAACTGGGTGCTGCTTCTTGTTCTTGGTTTTCTTTCCTCTTTCCAATGAATTAGGCTCTTTTCCAATTCATGTGGTGGTGATATGTATATGAGAAAATGGTGATGAAACTTCGTGAGGAGAGGTGAAGAAATTGGACTCTTGGAGTCAAAACTGTTTCCAGCCATCCTTGTGTGTGTTCCCACCACAGTCCAAATAATTCAATTGCCTCAAACATATAAATCAATGGTGGTCGATTATGCCTTTTCACATTTCACCGATCACTAAATTGTTCGTTAGATCGGTTTACGTCTAAACAAATAGATGGAGCTGAATTCACACCCTTTATCACTACAAGACGCGTTATTAATACTTCTATTGAATAACAGAGTACGAATTGTGTGAAATACGTAACGCTAATTTAGACTCCTAACAATTTGTAGCGAAACTTATTGTGACGTACCTCTAAAATGATATGAATGCGATTTCCGTGATCACACACCGATATTTTTAGAGACTGAATTAGACTGACAAGTGTGAGTTAATGTGTGTTATCATTGACATAGATTTTAGTGTAAGTTTAGAAGAGATCAAAATTGAAGACGAAGCAAAACATGTCTAACAACTAGTCTTTTGTA
Organism: Escallonia herrerae; assembly: GCA_033070095.1. Taxonomy (NCBI): domain Eukaryota; kingdom Viridiplantae; phylum Streptophyta; class Magnoliopsida; order Escalloniales; family Escalloniaceae; genus Escallonia; species Escallonia herrerae. Next base: position 402,598 of record JAVXUP010000282.1, read on the forward strand.
CCAAAATACACATTTGAGCATACCAAATTACTTCTCAATTGGCCTAGCTAGACAGCGTGCTTGATAAGTATTTTGCGGTCAAGACAATCAGGCATGCCCAGCATGCTTGACAAGCACTTCTAAGTTGGTCCAAGCAGCATGCTTGAAGGTACTTGAAAAAAAATAACTTTGCAAGTAGTTTACTTTTCATTATTAGAACTTACTAAAGCCTTTTTTGCAGAATTGCACTGACTTTATTCGTGGAAGAATGGAACACAGATTATAGTGTTTTCGTTGCCATAATGTGATTGCATTTGTGAAGTACGCTTTTGTCAACAAGTCCATGGCTTGTTTCTTCTTCTTCTTCTTCTTTTTTGGGATTGATAAAATTTTCAGTGGCGTTGTACCGAGTTGTAAAGTTTCATTTTCCAAAGTCACAAAAGATAAAAGTATTTGCTCTATTTTAATCTCATCAATTTGTTATACTACATTATTGTCACAGTAGTCCGAAATCTTTCCTTCAGAAAGTTACGGTTGTCATCTCTTTTTTGGTCAAAGGTTCTTGTATTCATTAAGCTCAAACAATCATTTACAAATTGTTATTTAAGAAGACATACTATATACAATTGTTACGAGTTTTTGCCCTCAATAATTTATTTTTAATACTTTATTACCTCTTTACCCCATTTTGAATCTTATTTACCTATCTAACACACTTTTGAAAAACGTGGTTTGAAACTCTCTGTTTCAAACAGAGATTTCATATGTTTTCAAAAGAATCTTTGTTTCAAACCACGTTTTCTTCCCTTGAAAACGTGGTTTCAAACCACATTTTTTAAAAGTGAGTTAGATAGGTAAATAAGGTTCAAAATGGGGTAAATAGGTAATTAAGTATTAAAAATGAATTATTAAGGGTAAAAACTCCAATGGTTACTACATATTCACTGTCCTTAATATTTTCATGTCCAACCCCCAAGCTTGGCATATAGCATGATTCTGAGCTGTAGCAGGTGCCTGACTCCGGCTGTATGTTTTATATATGATCCATTGCTGGACCATCAGAAAACATCCCTGAAAATCTGCATTTTTTCCTTCAAAGATTTTGGCATTCCTTTCTTTCCATATCCCATAGATTATGACTGCTATTATTAGTTTATGCAGTTTTGATTTCGAATCTTTTCCCCTTAGATGTGTTGCAATATACCGAAGGAATTGGTCCCCTGATTTGAGTGGAATTTTTAGATCTATTTTCCTGAATGCTTGTTGCCACAACTCCTTTGCATAATACGGTTGTCATCTCAATTATGAAATACCCCAATATTTTTGTCGTTCAAATATTCGCGTCGTTCAAAGTTTCGTTACGGTTGTCATTTCAAAAGTGTCACTAAAAATTAGTAGGATCAATTTTGATAAAAAATTGTAAAAATAATATAAACATGCAACTCCAACACAACCCCCAGCTAGCCCAAATTAACACACACCAACCACCCCCTGATGCTGATGGGACCAATTTTTAATTACTCCGTTTTTTTGTCCAAGTGTCGGCGACTAAAATATAAGTAGGTCCAACGATAACACGTAACCACGTGGAAAAGTTACATTTTTCCAGTCATATACTATATTATTATTATTGGTAGTTGACATTTTTGGCTGTCCAAGAAGTCAAAAAGAAAGTATTTTGGGCATTTTAGGTATAGAACGTGGCCCGTATGTGGCGTGTTTGGTTGAAGCACTTTGACAATACATAGCTGAACGATGAAGGCTTGAAATTTGAAATGTTGTACCAAACAAAATTGTGCTTTCGGTGGGTGTGTGGGCCAGTGATGAAGCTTAAGACCAGCTTGGAGCTAATTCTGAAATGGTTAAATTTAATTTAATGTAAATTAATAATTTATTAAATATTTTTAAAAAAATGTATATCTGATTAAATCAATATTCAAAGGGTGAAAGCTGATTAAATCATAATTCAAGAACATGAGAATTTTGAATTATTCAATTTTTTATGACCAAATCAAATAAAGTACCAATGTGTACCTATTAATTACAAAAGTTTTCAGCACATTTTATTCAAACACTGAAAAGTTCTTCGTTATGTTGTACTGAAACTGTTTTAGTAGTAGTTTTATCTAAACGCCGTCTATAATTTAAAATTAATTTTGCAAAATATAACTTAAAATTAATTTTAAATTTTATTCTTAAAAATCAATCCGAAACAGGCTCCTTCTGCAAAATCCAATACCCGTGGGAACTGAATTATGTTTTTCTCTCAAAATTACATGATGGGGGAACAACTGCAAGCAGCTATTTACAAGGTGTTCAATTCTTATAGGAACCGTGTCAGCTGCACAATCTATCACGGCCCACCATCCGTCCATTAAAATAGCCTTCAAAACAAGAGCTCATCGTTTAGGTGTGGACCACTTTGGGGATATGAAAACAATGTTTAAGGCTCATTTGCAAGCTATTATGTTGTACTTATCGGAGCCATGAGACAGACATGCATGACTGGCCGATTTAACTGATTCAGCGATTAACCAGCCACCACACATGTTTGGGTCAGTTGTTAGAACATTTCTACAGTTGAATTGGTCTACGCCAGTAAAAACCAATCAACTCAGATGCAAACCGACATTAAACCGAGCAGCTGAGCTGGTTAGAACCGTGATGCCCAAATGTTTTTATTAGATAAAATTGACAGCATGGGAAGATTTGGGCCAATTAGATGGGAAGCAGCTGCTTGCGTGCTTCCTATCTACTTGGGTCACAACTCATAGTTCAATCATGATGAAATAAATTAAATTCATAATCTTATGTTCTGAAAATCAGTACTGTCGTAATATTCACAAGAATCAACTGAAGTCGTACGTTGTCGCCGGCTAGAGCCTCCCTGGGACGAGCTCAACGAAAACCGTGAGCTGCAGCTTGTAGACTCAATTGTGAAAGGAGGCTTGGTTGGCGTCGGTAGTTCTGATTCCTTCTTGTTTAGCATTTGAATTATGCTCGCCATTGTGGGACGCAAAGATGGCAACTCTTGCGTACACAAAAGACCAATCTGAACCACTCTTAGGATGTCATCTCTGTCTTCGTCACTGTTAATGCTCGTATCTACAATTTTGGATACCGTATTTTCTCGGAAGCGCTTCCATGTCTGAAAATTGAGAAGAAAAGAAAAGAAGTAGCGAGTTAAAGGCATACATGTCGTGGTAAAACACCGCGAGGCTGTTTCACGCTTTGTTTAGGCCATGTCGCACCTTGTTCATAGCAAAAGGTGCATTAGGACCAAATCTTGGTTATAAACTTTTTCTTAAGTGGTTGGACAATAAGGGTTCCTCAAGTCAGCTTTAGTGTCAACCGAGCTTAAGTCCCCTTTCCAGGTGATCTTATCTTACATCGGAGTGGTTCATTTAGAGTCGTATTTCCTCCCGTAAACAAAAGGGTAGATAAACAGCCTCACCCTTAATGGATCTATGGGCAGTTTTAACATTGGAATAAAGAAAAATCCATGTAAAACAGATAACAAGAAAGTTTGCCAGAACTTACACTGGTAACTAATGTACTGAGGGAATCTTCAGACTGGAAGTTGTTATTCTGCATTCCGCTTACTATTTCGAGCACAAGGACTCCGTAACTATACACGTCTACTTTGTCAGTTAATCGTCCTTCAGCGAGGTATTCAGGAGCCATATACCCTCTGTATATTAGGCCATAAAATTGAAACCAATGAAGTAATCCAAAAAATCTATGCATACAACGCCATTAATCAAGAACAGATGTTCTGCGAGTGATTAGGACTTACAATGTGCCAGCAATAGAGGGTGCGGTGACTGCTAGTTGGTCAGTCAAATAAAACCTGGCTAGACCAAAATCTGAGATTTTGGGTGTGTGTCTCGAGTCTAATAAAATGTTGCTTGCTTTGATGTCTCTATGAACGATCCGGACCTGACACTCTTTGTGAAGGTATTCCAAGCCTTCTGCTGTTCCTTTTATTATCTCAAACCTTTTCTTCCAGTCCAAAATTTTCTTCTTCTCTTGATCTTCCTTCCACGTGCAGCAGAAAATAAATAGATTAGGTTACTCTAGGCATAATATGCAGACAAGATTACATATTGATGGATGAAGCCATGAGAATATTGCCTAAGCATGCTCATGGCTTTTGTCTAAGCATACCAAATAAGATGAGATCAAGGCTTTTGTTTGGCAGGTATTCGTAGACAAGAAGGCTGTCTTCTGTCGTGAAGCAGCAACCAAAATACCGGACCAAGTTCTTGTGTTGGGCACGACCAATGATGTCGACTTCATTGCATATCTCCTGATTTCGAAGTTTCCCACTTATATACAGCCGTTTTATAGCAATTTCTCTACCATCTGGCAATGTTCCCTACCATGCAAGCTCTGTAAGTTCATTTTCTCAGCAGTTTGCGAAAGAGAATTTCGGTTGAAAAGCAAGCATGTATGTATGAAGAACCTTGAACACTTCACCGAAACCTCCCTGACCAATCTTGTGTGCTTCGATGAAGTTCTCAGTTGCTTTCTCTAGCATTGAGTACTTGAATTGCAGGCTCCTCTTTACCAGAAATGACTCCATGGCAGACCCTTTGCAGATTACAAACTCATTAGATCAAGAGAAACTAGGAAATGAATTTTCATTTTTTCCGTCGTTGATTGTTACCTTTTAGTTCATCATGGCGGGTTATCCGCCTGTTGTAGATGGTTGTACCTACAAAGTACCCTATGACTATGGCCGATGAGCAGATCCCAGCAGCACCAAGAACACATGCCACATATAGAAAGATTGCGCCTGTGCATGCAAAAGATTCGAAAATTTCTGTACAAACTCATGACCAATGACTAATTAAGAAGGATAAATAAGGTTTTAAAACAAATCCAAAGGAAAAAAAAATCAGTAAACAAGGCAAATATATAACTTAGGGAAGCCAAAAACACGCATAATGCAGATTATAACGTGTAGTTGTAATCCTCAAGTTAAAAGGGGAAATGAATGGCAAGATGCAAAGACCAACCTGTATTTGACAATGGATGGTGCCTGTTGAGAAAATCATAGTCTGAAAAACGTAAGAAGCAGCCGACCTTGAGCGCGCGCCCCTCCACTCCTGGCAAGCAATCTAGGGCATCCTTGAGTGCAAGTCTCAGGCAGGCGGCACATTTTTCGTCGTCCAAATTCTGCCAGCACTTAGCCATGCCGTACACTGATAAACCGTCGGACGTGGCATGTCCATCCGCGTAGCCTTCGTTTCCGGGTGCCTTCTTTACCAATTCATGGACCACTGTCTTTGCAGTCTTTGCAAATTGCTCCGACCGATCAAGGTCATCGCTGCATCTCTAAGGGGGATTACAAAAATCATGTTAAAAACCCACCAATCCTTCGTGAGGTTTTCGTGATTGTCAAGATACATAGATGCCTTGTTTTATTGACCAAAATCTTTGCACACGTTCTTCACGATTTTTGTCAGAAAAAGAAGCCTAATCTTTTCCACGAGTGAGGGTTCTATATGAGTTCGTAAATTAACATGGAGAACCACCATTCACAACCGTAAAAGGTATATTCAGGATAAGCAAACGCCAGACAAATAGGGAATTTACCTGAATATCGTCGGCCCAACTGTATTCTTTATAAAAACTATAATTTTCAACCCTTATAAAGCAACCCTCGAGGTAGACAATAGCACTAGTCGCTGGGAAGCAACCAGGGACTTGGCTGCTGAGTTTAGCGAAACAGATTTGACATTCGGTTGCAGAGAGATCGTCCAGGCATTGCGCGAGCACGTACGCTCGGTTGGGCCATTTGCCTTTCTGTCCCCTGGCAAATTTGTTCTTCTGCATGTTTACTTGCAGGGATTGCATTAACTTTAGGTAGTTCTGGTTGAAGGTTGATATGTTCTTTGCGTGATTAGATCCACATTTCTTGTTCAGTGTTCCAATTCGTGGGTCTGAATTGGTTGGATGGATCAAACAAGAGATGAAGATGATCACCATCAAGGGGAACAGCATTTTAGCCATAGTTGAGAGACGAAAACTTTTTAAGTTAGCTTCTCTCTCCCTGATAAAATAGTTTGGAAGTTGAGTTTTAGGGTTTGATATCATTATGTATATGGCTTTGTTGTTCATCATTTGCTGTAATTAGCAGTCTAAACTTGTGGTATGAATGGTTTCCCACAGCTGTTGGAGAGATCAGAACAGTCCTTATCTACCTGTAATGGTAGGCACTGACACGTTTGAAAGAGCGTGAATGATGAGGGTATTTATACTCTTAGAGCGACCGGTCGACATTTAAAAAGTCTACTTTCGGTGACATAGATATTACCGAGCGAGACTGTAAAACTTAAAATTTCTTATGAACTGGCTAATCATTAAGCACGAAAAAATGGTATTCAAACAAGATAATGCATATTTTTCAGGTTTCTGAAAATCAAAATTTCAAAACATGAAAATAAAAACAACGAATTCTATTCTAAAAGATGAATTACGTGCAAAATCCTGAAAGCCACGGTGAACTACTTGGAAGCACTGAACAATATTTTCCATTGATTCGACAAAGTCAGCTCTAAGCCAACAAGCTCGTTTGTTATCCTACAAACCAAAATTGATAATGGTTACATGGCAAAGGCAGCTACAGAAGCCAAATTCTGAAGCCGGAGTAACTCGTGCACGAAATGGCAAACCCAGCATGCTGATCATGGTTCATCCTACCAAGTAATCGCGATAGCAAGCTCAAAAGCACGAGCAACATTTGCCCAAGTCATGAGAACGTACGAATGCTCCGATTCATGCATATCTTCAACGTATTTCGCCGTAATATTAACATCTCCATCGGTTGATATACACTTCTCTTGCAAGTGTTCTCTCCAGTTGCCAATCACAAACGAGAGTTATCCAGAATAAATAAGCCGATATAACACTACTCGTCTTTCACCATGGACACTACTGGGATCCCCTTGCTAGAAAAACTTAAACACTTGACTTGCACCTCATCCCCTACATCAAAATCCCTCTTCCCACCAGCCTGCGAGGCAGAGTGAGGCAGTTGAATGAACCAAATAAACAATAGATTCAAGAAGGAAGAGAAGATGTTGGAACATGACGAGAATTTCTCGTACGGACATATGGCCTAGACTACTAAAGGTAAAAACAGACCATCACCCCAAACAGAATACAAAAGGAAATACTGCTGCAACGCTTTTACCGTGCATGGGGCATCCCACCGCGAGTCTGTAAGGGTTAGATGTACGCCGCCCCAAGTCTCATTGTCCAGGCCAAAACAAACGAAGGGGATAACATGTAATGTTAAGACAAGGGAATGTAAAAGTCAAACATAACAATTGCGACTATGTGAGTTCTTATCTTATTGTCCTATCTAGAAACATGTCAATTTCAAACCAACTTCTCTAGAATTTTGTGCTAAAACATTCAGAAACTACATATTAATACCTTAAATCGACCAAGTAGTGTATCTGTTTTGGGCTATTGAGACTTGAACGGATGTTATGACCTACCCACATTGTAAGTTTAAAAATGGAGATATGGAAAGTGTGTAGATGCAAAACACGCGCTCAAACATCACGCTTACTCAGATGATGAGTGGATTAAAGACATTGCATTGACATGCAAAATGAAATAACTAACAGAAAGAACTCAAAAGGCTGCAAAGAATATGCGAACAAGTACCTCAAAGCGATACATTCCGCGAATGTCACCACCCAAGTCCAGGACCAACCCACGTGCACGGATTTGATGAACCTTAGCTGTTACCTCCATTCCAATTTTCAGCATTTTGGCACTCATGGGAGATGCAACTGTAGTTTCCTTGTCATTTGTGGACCCACAAGTGTATCTATCCTCACCATCACTCTGGTTGCGAGATGATCCTTTTTCTTTTCTAATAGGCTTGCTTTCCGATTTTGAAGTCCTTTGGGACTTTGGCTTACTTTTGGAACTTGAATGCGCACCGGTAGATTTTTCCTCCTCGTCACAGTCTGCAGCACTTCGAATAAGAAATGATGGTGATGAGGAAGAAGAGGATGCTCCATTCATTTCCCGTTTGGCCACAGGCAAATCCTCCAGGACAGTAGTCTGATTTTCTTGTACAGTAGGCACATCACCAATAGGTTTCCAAACATTGGGCGTTTGCTTCGTGTAAGCGTTGGATTTTCCAACTGCATTACTTGTCTCACTTCCTGGTTGACGTAAGGCTTTAAGAGACAATTTAATGTTACCGCGATTATCTTGCTCTATGCACCTTAAAGAAAGTTGCTGCCCAACAGACACCACATCTGCAACTTTGGACACCTGACGAGGAAAAGACAAGATTCACCAAGAGATCAAAATAGAAGAGGCACCCATCTCATGAAATTTCATAATAGATTCCCATACAACAGATTCATGTATCAGTACAATATGGTATGAAAGTTTCCAGAGCCAAATGGGCCAACAAGAAAAGGGGAAAGGACAGCTATAAAGAATAACTGAAACACCCACACAACCCCAGGGCGGACATAGGAATTGAAAAAAGACACCCAACCTCTACAAACCTAGAATTATAAAGTAGATACACCTTTTATAAGAGGACAACATACCCCAACAAATCTAATGCAACTTGTCCTGGAGAAGCCATAACCAATGCTTTGGATTGACATTCACTCTGTAAATCCTCGTCAAGCTTGTCGAAGTAGCATGTTTAATGCTCAGTTATTAAAATACACCAAGAATGCAAGTTTTTCTTATCCACAATATCATATGCTTTTCAACACTCATTTTACCGTTGCAAATGCACTTTTCGGGAACCAGAGGTGTGGAAAACCCCCAGTCCTTTTCAAGCCCCAAAGGATATTTTACTTGATAAATAGGTATATGATGATGAATACGCAAAAGGATGCTACTATATGATGATGAATATCAATATTTTACTTGATAAACAATGGATATTACTATAACTTTTGTCCTTTTCAAGCCCCAAAGGTTCCAACAATACGCAAAAAGACAAAAAATAAAACAACAGGCCTGCAGGATTGGTAATGAAGGACATAGTATGCCGCAGTTAAGTAAAACAACGAGATGGTTGGTTCAGTGACTTAGCGCCTACATTACACGGTTGAGAATGGGGGTTCAAACCCCTCTTGCTCCTAAAAAGCATAAGCATTTTTTTTCAATTAAAAAGGACAAGTCTTGATCCCCAAAACCAGGTTAACCGGGCAGTTTAGTCCTGTTCTAGATAAATCTCGCCTGTTCATCACGAGTCAGAGCGGTTCACTGCAAATCCCTGGTGGGAAGACTGAGTCATGGTTGAACCAGTCCGACCAGCCTGTCCGGTCCATTCCGGTTCTTATCACCATGGGTAAACATTATAAGGGGTGGAAGTAGAGTTTCCATAAGCAAAAATTCCGGCAACAAAAACAACACAAAAATTGCTCAAATAACTGGCGAAGCAATCAAGAGTTATATAAACATGCCACTAATCTACATACCGGTTCATGTGACAATTCCGAAATGTGCAAGAGGCCTTGTTGGCCACCATTGAACTCCACAAAGGCACCATATTCCTTTATCGAAGTTACAATGCCTTTGTACGCTCCTCCAACTTCAATCTCTCGACCAAGTGTAAATTCAACCTACAGGAAGTAATGTGAGTATTTCAATTTCATGCACCCAAGTAATCAGAAGCTATTTGCCACCACTGGCAAAGTATGATACAACATGAGAATGGTTGGCATACTGTACAACATAAGTAAGAATGTGAACTGGTTCAGACAGAAGCCACCATGAGCGTTCAAATCCAAAAAGCAAGGATTACGAAGAAAAATATTCGAACTGAAGTTTTAGGGATTAAGGTGCCAAGCAATTACATAGTCCATTGTTCCTGCAGAACTTATAAATCACCATACTAGAAGACAATATTCACCTCGTTAAATCTTTGAGCTATGGTGAATGAGATGATGGGAATACATACGCTGAAGTCACTAATGAGATAAAATGGATCACTTAGCAAACTGAGTGTCCCCAATAAAAAAACCAGTTCTCAGAAAATGTTCACAAGGAGAAACACGTTTCATATTTTGAACTTAGAAGATAAACAATTTGGCCAAAAACTCCTCCAAGTTAGATACACTTTGAACTTACAGTAGCCAAAATATTCCCACCCTAGCCCGCAGGCAAGGGGGAGGGGCCATGTACAATAGATATATAGAAAGAAGTTGAAACATGCAAAAGAAAAAGATGCGTCCCCAGGAAGTATCCACGTCTAACAAAAAACCTACAACCCAACCATGGCCTACGGAAACCAAAAGCTATAACACAGGCCAAGAAAAACCCAGCAACAAAATTTATGAATTGCATGAATGAATCACAATAGTGTTTCTTGAGTGGGAAAAAAAGAAACGGAGGCTCAGCTTAGTATGAAAGCTTATATAGCTTGTGATCATCTTCTCTCTATTTGTTTACAGGATTGATGATGGTATTTCATTCCTCCATGTATGAAATGAAACAACATTCATTTAAAGTGGATAAGTTTGCACTGCGACTACGTAAGTTTCAGAATTTAATCCAAACTCGTGGCTTCTATAAGCGCTAGTATCATAGTGAGGTTAACGAAATTGTAAGTAACAGGAGTAAATTTTTTGAAGCATAGAGCCTCCCTTATACTTTATTTTCTCGTATTTCCTCCAAATCGGGTTGAGGATGTGGGATCTTTAAATTACAAAACTTTAAACATGACATGCTATATGACAGATAATTGACCGCAACAACATAGACCAATGTAATTTCCAGCCCAAGAAGAGCATGAGGAGACACAATATGCCAAAAGAATGCAGTGTACCTTTTCTAGTACTTTCGCCATAACAGCTTGATTCTTAGCCACTATAGTAAGTGTTCCGTCACTCACTGAAATCCTTGCACCTGCATTAGAAGAAGTATTTATGCATTAGCAGGGACCCCGTACAGTATCTATACATTTCAGCACAAACAATTTCCTCAGCAACAAGAATACACTCATTTACAACAATTACCAGTAGTTAGGGACTTCATTGCAGGAAAAAAAGATTGATGTATATTCAAGCACTGTTACCTGTTTCTTCTTCAATTTTTCTCTTTAGTGCACCAAGTGGACCAATCAATTGTCGAAGAGCATCATTGCTGTACTTCAAGGTAGCTGCAAAAAGGATCACGTTGCCAAACAGAAGCAGACATGAATTAGCTTGAGGGAATCTCCTCTCTGGTGAAAGCTGAGATGTGTAGTATCACCGTAAAGTATACACCCACACATGTCTTTGTATGGGGAAGTGACTCTGAGAAGCTTATTAGATAGTGCAAAGTGGAAGTACCTTCATGAAACGTGGGCAGGAAATGCAAAACGTACAAGCTATTAAAATAGCGTCTCAGGTAAGTTCTCTAAGAAGCTTCTCATTCTCACTTTTTATATCTAGAAATCCAAGAGATCGCTGAAAGCGTCCTACCTAACCGAGGGGAATTCCTGTCGTCCTGGGTTCGTGCGGCATTTATCTCTCGCTCCATATGGTCAAGGATTTGGAGACGACCTTTAAGCGCAGGTTCTAAACACTCGCAAATGATGTCAAGAGGAATTCCAGCAGGCTTTATATCCAATTGGATAGCCGTTACACCATTTCGGGTCCCTGCAATTTTGAAGTCCATGTCCCCCAGGTGATCTTCAAGACCCTGGAGAAAAAAAAATATTGCAAAGAGTGATAAAGTAAGAATCGACTTGTATGGAGGCAATAAATGGTGGGACCTGTCGCTTTCAAAGAAGTAACGACATAAATGTTGAAACTGATAAGGCAAAAACTGACAAGAAGAAAAGTGACATAGTCAAGATAAAACATAAATCAACCATGTCTAATTTCAGTGGCAGACTAATGGTTTAGCTCAAAGTCCGCACCAAAACAAGCTGAAAAATTACTCACCAAGATATCAGTTACAATGCGATAATCCTTGATTATGCCAGTTGATGAGTCAACTTCACTTACAAGGCCTACTGATACACCTGCTACATGTTCTCGTAAAGGAATGCCAGCATCCATTAAAGCCATACTGCCTACAATAGTAGAACGAGAAGTGAGAGTAGACACTTTCAGTAAAAAGGGTGCAGTAAGATGCCTGATTGGGGGCTTACTAGATCTACAGAACATTGAAATACCTCCACAAACGGTAGCCATCGATGTTGAACCATCAGAAGCCATGACTTCTGAATTGACACGGACTGTATACGGAAAATCATCTTCAGGAGGTAACACAGCGAGCAGAGCTTTCTCTGCAAGAGTACCTACATAAAACGAAAAGCAGAAAGTTTCAACTTTTACTCGGATTACATAAACCAGCGCAACCAATGTTTGAGTTCAGGAGCCAAAGGGATACATGTCAGTAGCATTTGGACAGAATGTGTTGTAAACGCAGATCACTAGATATTTAGGTAAGGCATAGATAGAAAGGAAACTGCACGTCAACAACTTAAAAAGAATATGTTGCAGAAGGATCTCTAGCGCTTAACACAGTTTGTACACAAATTCATCATCACAAGAGAACCTAAGTGACAAATGCACTGTATCACCAATGTTTTTGGAAATTTGATCTCTGTCATATGAGTTTTTGTCCCTTCATTGTACTTGCATGTAATTGTTGCCACTGTCTGGGCTATTTCATTAACAAGTTTATTATAAAGGCATTGGTGATTTTCCTTGAAAGGCAGTTGCCTTCCCCTCTCTACAGCATTCTTCCTACAGGTAAGCAGTAACATTGAGGAATTGCCAACTGTAGCACAACCCTACCACATAGACCAAAAGTACACTGTATAAAGGCCAGGTAAGACTACAAAAAGGATCCTCCAGAAAAGAGGTCGGAGGCTGGGCTGCTAGCCAAGTACTCATGGCCCAAGACCCATAATGAGTATGCCACATTTTCGTGCCACGGACACTCACTCCACTGTCACGACAAACAACGAAAAACTATATCCTGGATTCACATGTAAAAGATATGGAGAACTCAAATAGCTTACCGTGGCCAACTTCACGTCTATTCAAGCCAACTCGTTTACCAACTTCATTAATAGAGAATGGAGGAAAACTGTAGTGAAGCATGAAGCGCTTGCTTGGTGGACCAACCAGGGAATCTAAACGCTGAGCATCTCCAGGTGCCCCAAGGGTAACAGTACAAAGGACCTGTGTACAGCAGATATAGGCCCATTGTAACCAAACTTCAATTTTATCTAATATGACATACCAATGAGTCCTTTTACAAGCAATTAGATTTAGATGCCAACCTGAGTATCTCCACGTGAAAAAAGTGATGATCCATGCAATACAGGTAAAGTACCTGCTTCACAAAACACAGGCCTTACTTCATCAAGGCGTCTTCCGTCCACTCTAAGTCCTTCAGCTAAAATCCTTTTCCTGACAACCTGATAATTTCTAAAAGTTGAGACATTAAGATACTGAACAACATTTAGGAAAGACAAACAATGAAGACTCTAGTAGATGACTACTACAAGGTCAATCCAAAGTTCATGGTCAGACTATCTGTCAAAGCACACATCCTCTTCAAGGCATACAATGTATTGGTCAGTGAAGCACAGATGAGAAAAGTAACATCATATCTAGATAGGAGTGTAAAATTTTATAGTGGCAAAACATATAGTGACCAAAATAGAGACATGCATACGAAAACGACATCCGGTCGAATGCTCTGGTTATTGTACTACTTGAATTCTATATGTTCATCCAGAGAAGTTCAAACATATCCCATTATTGGGTGCGGCAGCAGTTACTATTACAAGGTGAATGGATGTGTTTCCTTGGAGATATATAAGCATCCTCTTAACACAAGTTGTCAAGATCACAATGTAAGGGCATAAAATGAGCATCAATATCATCCGAAGAAACTTGACCAGATTACCAAAAAGTAACACAGGACACAAAAGGAAGGGAGGAAAGCAGAGAAGAAGTTCACATGTCTCTAGCAAATCAGCTGCTCTAACATGAAAAAGTGGAGAAGTAGAACTAAGTTCAGGAGATCATTGAGCTTACTTCTTTCCTCACTGCATCAACGGTCTTTGACATAAGTTTCAAGCTTTCCTCATCGCATTCGTCCTCAAGTTCCTTTTTTACATTCTGTGTTATCGTATCTAAGGCCTCTCCACGTTCAAACTGAATGTTCAAAAGCAAACATGGAATTTAAAAGGAGATGTTAGACAGAAGTTGATACAAAGCAACCACAAAGCATAGCTTAAATTTTTACTTTAATTGCACAAGTAAGGAGAGAACACCTTTCCATATGAAGGATCCGTAAAAACGGCCTCAATAGGTGCTTCAGCCAAGTTCCTGATCTTTTCAAATGCTCTCTCTGACAGCATAGACAGTTTATAACCCTTCTTCTGCTTACCAGCTTTGGCTGCCAGTCTGAGTTGAGGCTCAAGATATTTGACTGCCTGAATAATGGAAGTATGTGCTTTAGGTTTTCAACACTTCTCGTATATGTGAAGTGGCAATCACAAAGAAAAGTCACAGTGAGATAAATGACTCACCTCAGGATGAGCAAGCCTTAATGCAGCCTCAAGATCTCTTTCTGAAATCTCGCGGGCTTGCACATCTATCATCAAAGTCTTATCCTTTGTGCAGGCGTATACCAGGTTGAGATCGCTTAAGCTAAGCTGTGGCACATAAAATGCGCAATGGATACGAGTGAAAAGTTGAAAGGGATGCATCAAATTCGATACCAGTTATGCTCGATATTGGCTTGGGTAATCAGAGGTTGGAGTTGCCAATACCATACATAAGACTAAAATGGTAAAGGTGCTTATGCTGGCTGCACAAGTTCACAAGAGTTAAATGTAGGTAAAAAATAAAAGATCAATTTAAAAACATAGAAAAATTAAATCATCACAGAAGATAATTGCTCCCCTTTAATTGATGTAGTCAATGTCGAGGGGATGGAAAAGCACATTGTTTAAGCATATGGAGTTTTTCTTTGCATAAGTCGATAATCTCATGCTAAGCGTACCCTATTTCTGGCTTCGGAAGGAATCAGATTCCTTTTTTTTTAATGACTAAATATTTATTGATACAAGACAAAATATAAGCCCAAAAGCTATACACTCTAGGAAGCTGTCTAAAAACTCAAAAAGAAACGTCATTGGTGTATTTCAATTTGATTTTCCTTTATGTTTCGCATTTTGGAAGTATTCTGCTTTGGGTGGGATCTTTTTCTTACCCTTTGCCATGCTTTGGCATTATGCTCAATTCAGTGAATCTTATACCATCAATTTTGTGCATCATAGGTAGGAGCTCCAAGGGACCCAGTTCGAGCAAAGATAGTGCCAAGTAAAACTAAACAAGGATTGATTTGTATTGCAGTCTTTCAGAGAAGAAGTTTAATTGCAGTTCTAAAAGAGATTTACTTCTCTTATCAGAAAACGAAGTTTTAAAGAATACTGATATCAGATTTGCTGAGAATGAGAGAATAAGGTTGCTTCTCAAGAGGGAAAAGAAAGTAACTAGAGTGTATTTAAACGAACATGAATGTATTGGGTACACTTAAGTTTATAATCATTGGGCTACTAAAGTTGTCTCAAGCCGAGACTCCTAGAGGTGCCTAAGATAATAAGATCTTCCTTGTATATTCGTGTACGTAGAACATGCCCCCTTTTGGTATCTTTCTAGTACTCCTTAAGTACATCAAAAGATAGAATAAGGGATACATAAAACGGGACAGAGAACAAATATACTGGGGAAAGCAAAAGATACATGAGGTCAAGGACCACCGCCAACAAAAGCAAAAGACAAGAGCTTCTAAATGCAATTTATATTTACAGAAACACCATAAACAGGTAGTTGATTATTCCAAACACAAAATTTACAAAAAGGAAACATTATTTACAAGTAAACTGCTAAGTCCGAGTAATACCTCATCCATGCTTGGATTAACAATAAATTGCCCACTAATCCTCCCTATCCGGATCATTCCAATAGGGCCTCCCCAAGGAACATCTGATAGCATCAGAGCAGCAGATGAGGCGTTAGCAGCCAATACATCTGGATCTTGTTTCCCATCAGAAGAAAGAACACTTGCCATCACCTATAAAAAGGATCATTATGACTAATAAAAGGTACAAGGAGCAAAAATGGAGATAACATGTTAGCAACCAGTACAGTACATCATACCTGGACCTCATGGTAAAATCCAGCAGGAAAAAGTGGTCGTATTGGTCGATCGATGAGACGACCACATAACAGTTCACGTTCTCTTGGAGCACCCTCCCTCCGCATAAATGTGGTTGGAATCACACCCTGAGCGAACTGTTTCTCTTGATAATCAACCTTACAAAAAGCAAAAGACCCTCATTATAATTTAAGGAAAGACAAGATTAACTCTCTCACCCGCTCCCCAATGAGGACGAGGAAGCCTGTAAGCCCAAATTCAAAATTATATTTTATGTTTCTTCAATTATTAGCGAGTCTTAAGATTAGAGGACATCACCCTAGAAGTTCACTATACCAACACAACTACTTCAGCTGACAGTTCGATAGGTGCAACTGGATACATAACATCTCGTCCATTATCTGGGTTTCTAGGTTTTACCATGCTTTTTCTCGCGCACCAAAAGTTTAACAAATTTGGACACATGGCCTGCCAAAAGACATATCGATACACATGGTCTGCTAAAAGCCAAAAAGACATGTCTATGTAGTCTTTCCACCTTAATGTGTGAATCAACTTAGAAATCTTCTCCTGTTGTCTTGTTATTTGGTTTTGTTTCATGTTTTGTTTTTGATAGTTTCAAATCTATAATTGTTGTGCAACCCCCAACAGAGCGAGCACCAAATCCCAAACAAGCCTGGCTACTGGGCAAAGTAAGAGCAGATGATCCACTGATTCACCAGTTCTATTGCACATGAAGCACGTGAAACACCAGTTTACATAAGAAAATTCTCCGCCTCGAATCACTCCCCGTTAAGTTGTTAATACTAAATTTCTTGTAGCCTCCTATACAAAAAGGACACCCTAGAAGGCGCTATCAAAAAGAAGATTACCACAAGAAGAAGGTACGAAATAGTAAGAATGAACCAAGAAAAGACCCCTGCAGTCTTCTTTCCATAGCACCCTATCTAATTCACCTTGAAAGAAAGTGGCAAACTGAAAGCGCTCAAAGGAAAAGAAGGGCGAATCCAGCTCACAGTCATTACATTTGTGGAGAATCCAAGTCAGAATAAACATCCATAACGTTTTCTTACTACGTGAATGCTACTACATTCACCAAAAATAAGACAGAATCTTGGCAAACGAGTACTTACAATTTACTGCAGTATAAAACAAACTCTAAAACTGCAAACATAATGTGCCCAAATTCTTCAAAAAAAATTGTAAAAGCACATAAATAACTGTAAACGAGCGAAACTAATAACTGTGGTCGATTCATTAGACGTACAGTGAGAGGCAAGAAGTCGCGGGAGCCATCGCCTTTGGCGGAAGCAACGGTTGATAGGACCTTAGTCTCGTCCAAGGCTATGACAGCGGCGCCATTGGCAAACCGAGCGATTTTTCCAGTCTCTAGCGTGATTTTACGAGACCCAATCTCGAACTCCTCTTTGAAAGTCTCGAGGAACTTCGTTCCAGCGACTAGGGTTTCGGAATCGGCAGGCGAAGGGAGCGTCGATGGAGCGAGGCCGTGGCGGCCGCCGCAAATCCTGCGGAGGCCGAGTCTTCGAATTAAGGGAAGAGGTGAACGGAGATGGTGAGCTCGTCTCACCGCGGATGCCATGGCGAAAGTGATGCCAGGTCAGGGGTTTAGGGTTTAAGAGATTTTAGCGCGAGAGAGAGCCCTGAAATGTAAAATTGGAGTGTTTGTTTGTTTAGAATGACCATTTTGCTCCCTGTACTTTTGGATAGTTCGCAAAATATGGTGCAAAAAAGTTTTGGAGTTACTTCTTTTTTGAAATTGATTATCTTATTCACATGCCAAATCCTGAGTTTGAGATGCTTAAATTCATAAGCAATCTACCGCCAGGACTAAGAGATTGTGAAGCAAATGTTTTTTTGCATTTAAAAGATGCTTCTACTGTGTTTGGCGACAAGGATAAAGGTTCGGATATGATAGGATAAGGACGGACAAGATATACCATCGGATAAGGCTGGATAAACAATAAATCT
Source organism: Escallonia herrerae (assembly GCA_033070095.1). Classification (NCBI taxonomy): domain Eukaryota; kingdom Viridiplantae; phylum Streptophyta; class Magnoliopsida; order Escalloniales; family Escalloniaceae; genus Escallonia; species Escallonia herrerae. The sequence continues at coordinate 420,742 of JAVXUP010000282.1, forward strand.
TATCCGGCGTTTGGACCAAGTCACCACGATATTTTCACTCTGGCAATTCATCGAACGCTTAAATGGCATCCAGCAGAGACGACCCTCCCACCTTCACAAACCCTTCCACATCCTCTCCAATCGCCGTGTCGGAAGTCAACAGCTTCCTCCTCGACCCCAACAACGTTGGAAGCGCCTTCGGGAGCTTTCCAGAACGAGGGCTTCCTCGCCGCCCTGGACGGCAACGGTAGCAACGCTGAGTTTGGCTTCTCCCAGACCGAGTTCTGGCAGAGTGCGATCGTGGGGACCGTCGACTACTACGAGCGCCACATGTTCCTGTGCTACATGAACCCCCGGGTGTGGCCGCCGTGTATCGAGGTGGCAGAGTTCGACCGGCTGTCGAGACTTCTGTCAGCGGCTAGGAAGGGTGGTATGAAGAGGCAGGTTTGTGGGTTGTCATTGTTGGGCTTTAACTTGATGTGGGTTTTGTTCGTTTACGTTTATTGAATGGGGTTTCTGGTGTTGTGCATGATTAACTGAGTTTTGAAGTGATTATCAGGATGTTGGTTATCCCAATTTAGAGAAAACTTCAAGAAGGTTTATGATGTTTGTGTGTGTGTGTGTGTGTGTGTGGATTTTAGTAATGTTGGTTGTCGAAATTTGGTGGACGGAGATCACGGCAGAGAAGCCATGAGGCTGGCAGATTTCAGGTCGTGATGGAGCATGGGGAGGTAGCTGCCGGCGGTAGGTGGAACATGAAGAGGCCTCCGGTAGCTACGGCAATAGTGTTGGCCGGAAAGAGGAAGAAAATTGGGATGGGTCCCATTCTTTTAATTCCAATCCCACCACGATTAATTCTATACCATCCCCCCTCCCCCGGTACAGAATTATCCCACTCTAGTGGGATAAAACATGTCCGACGGATACTATATCCAACCTTTAAATGCACGGTCAAACGTCGGATATGAATTTTTTTAATCGTATATGGAGCCCTTATCCTTGTCGCCAAACACAGCCTCAAAGTACAAAATGGCTATCATCGTATTTTGATTCGGCTTTCAAACTATTCTGGGATTTATTTTGTGAGTATGTTTTTTGCTTCTACATTGAGTTGGAACAAGCATGTTAAATTTCTCTGCGAGCTGGATTTTATGTGGACCGAAGAGAATTGAAGATTAAGAATGTTTTTTCTCTTACTAGTATCCAACTATACCGGTTGAACTGTAGCATAAATGGTCTTTACTTGTTGTTGTAAGATCATCCGACTATTATGTCAATGAGGTGAACTGTAAATGTTCTTTACTTCTTGTGGTAAGTGATGTTTAGAGATGGTAGTAAACATGGATTTCAATCATATATATATTTTTTTCGAATTCATTGTGATTCATGAGTCGTGTGCCTAGAGAAATTCATTTACGTATAAATTCAATCAAACAAAATCTCAATATTTTTCACTAAAATTCAACTCAAAAATTGAACTTACACGAACCAAACTCAACAGTTGCACTATATATATATATATATATATATATATATATATATATATATATATATATATATATATATATATGCAGATATTTAGCAAATTGGGATGGAATTTAATCTCAGAATCACATTATCACCTTCATTGATCTATCACCCAATGTTGTGGTCTAGTCATCATTTTGTCTAGTGTCACAATCTAACCTTTTTTCTCCCGGGGTCTTCAGCATTCAATGCTAAAGACTTTGTCCGTGGGCTAGGGGTTGAGGAGTGGGTGAGAGAGAACGATAGACAAAAGTTCAAGCGGAGAATATTTTTTTTCCCTTTTAACAGGAAGGTCATAATTAGATTTTACTTTAGGAAAAATTGCATAAAATACCCATATGGTTTGGGGTTGTTGCAAAAAAACTCCTCGAGTTACAAAAATTGCAAAAAGGCACTCAAGATTGCAAAAGTCTTACAACCGTCGATTCCCGTAACAGAATAATTAAAATGTCTAAATTACCCCCCTCTATATATATATTGTAATTATCATTTGGTTAAAGAAAAAAACCTAAAAACAAACCCTAAATCAGTGGCAGAGAACGGCTGCCTGGCGAGCTTCCCACAGCGGCAATCGATCTAGGTTCCCGGCGCTTGTGGCGAGCTTCCCGGTGCTTGTGGATGGGGTTGTTGGCTGGCTTGTGGTTTTGTAGATCTAGGTTTGTTTTTTGAATTGTAGATCTAGGCTTGTGGTTTGTGAATCAGGATGGTGGAGGCGGTGCAGTGGGCTTATGGTTGGTGACGTGGAGTTCGCGGTGGGTCAAAGGTATCGGTAGGGGCGATGCACTTGGCACCGGTGGGGGCGGTGCACGGTTCGCGGTGGGCAGTGGGTTGCGGCGGCGCAGTTGGCTTGGGTTGATGAAGGGCTAGCTGCGATGGCGACACAAGATCATGGTGGGTGATGACGGATCTAGCGATGCAGGGTTCACGGTGGGTGGTTACGATGTACTTATTTGCAGTGGGGGGCGGCGGTGCAGTTGGCTTGGGTTGATGAAGAGCTAGCAGCGACGGCGGCACAGGGTCATGGTGGGTTTTCACGGTTGGGTGGTGGCAAACATTGGGATGGTGGTGGTGGATGGGAATCTGTGGGGGCACTAGGGGCCTGATGAGGGTGGAGGCTAGGTTTTGGTCTTGAGGGGGCTGCGGCGATTTGGAGGAGAAGATGGCGACGACGGTGGCGATCGGACTGAGGCGGCGGTGGGATTTAGGGCTTTGGATTTGGGAAGAAGAAGATAGAGAGGGCATTTTGGTCATTTGTTAAATTAATTTCTACCAAACGCGCTCTTCAGGAGCGTGAATATCACACGCCGTTAGTTTTAACGATTTTTTTTACGGTTGCAAGACTTTTGCAACCTTGGGTGCCTTTTTGCAAATTTTGTAATAAGAGGGGTCTTTTTGCAATGACCCCAAACCATAGGGGTATTTTACGCAATTTTTCCTTTACTTTATATATGGTAAAGGTAAAGGCTTGCTTTGGCCTAGCTTGCCAGTTATATGTGATGCCAAAGAAAGTGGATTCGCGATCGACGTGGAGGTGCCACAAGGAATGTAGTCCGAGTCAGATGCCAAATGCGCTGATGTGGGACACAGCAAGGGCACAGACCAAGGGCTTCCCAGACAAAGCCTGAGGGTGGCAGTGCTGCGAGGGAGATGACGCAGGGTGAATATACGATGACAGTCACAGTCTGATGCTTAGGTCCAGAGTTAGGGTCCTGTATGTTTCTCTTTCTAGGATTCTAGAGTGAAAAAATGAAAGTGTTCTGAAAATGTCCAACTGTCCAAATGAATTCTCAATACCTCTATTTATGGAGGTTGAGATGATGATGTCATTACGCGACATGTGGCGCTCCCCTGGAGTGACACATCACTAAGGGGGTCCACAGCTGCCAGTGCTCCACGGACTGTCGAATCGCATATTCACCCTGCCTGCCCCGCACAGCGTCGCTCTGTCTGTCTAGAAAGACTGGCTCCCACAACGTCGGTGTGGCCAGAGAATCCCCTTGATCTAGCCTCCAATCCAAGCCCTTGCAGAGTCCCACAGGCCTGGCAGTGGCGGCGAAGACCCGACGCCCAACTGCCAGGCGGACTAGGTGCGATGCCCTCCGAAGACCTGCTCCAGTCTCGGAGTGACCCGAGGGTCATAGTCCATAGGGGTGCCTACGCAAGCCCCAGTGCCGGAGCATGTAAGCCAGTCACGAAGACACCCTGGCGAAGATAATGTCCCAGAGGAGTCGCCTATCCCGCGGGTGAGTCCTTGTGCTGGAGCACTCGGAGCGCGTCAAGGTAGCATTCTGGAGGAGCCGATGGGCCAGGTAGCATTCCGTAGGAGTCATCTACCTGGCGAAAGGGGAGTTGAAGAACTCCCTGATGGAGATAGTGTCCCAGAGGAGTTACCTATTCCGTAGGCCGAGATAGCATCCTGGAGGAGCCGTCTACCTGGCCGGCCGAGGTAGCATCCCGGAAGAGTCGTCTACCTGGCGGAAGGGGAGTTGAAGAGCTCCCTGCCGGAGATAGTGTCCCGGAGGAGTCGCCTATTCCGTAGGCCGAGGTAGCATCCCGAAGGAGCCGTCTACCTGGTAGAAGGGGAGTTGAAGAGCTCCCTGGAGGTAGGGATGGCAATGGGGCGGGTCGGATGCGAATTTTGCCAAATCCGAACCCGCCCCGCTACTCCGTGAACTTTGCCCCGCCCCGCCCCGCCCCGGACCGGGTTATGTATGTTAAATACCATAACCGATCCTACGCAGATTTAGGAACCCCGAACCCGCCCCACCCCCGCTGTAGCACGCAAAAAAACCCGTAACCAACCCTGTTATTCAAGAAGGGACTCCCAACAGCCATCACCCCAACAAAACGGCGACCTCCCAACAGCCATAACCCCAACAAAACGACGACCCTGTTGTTCAAGAAGGGAATCCCAATAGCCATCACTCCAACAAAACGGCGACACTAGTATGTGATGATTTTGTTAACTAAGGCCCCGTTTGACAAAAAAAATTTCCCTCTTTTTTTTTTCAGTTTTAAAAACTGAAAAAAAGAGCGTTTGGTAACCATTTTTTTTTCAATTTAAAAAACCAGTTTTTAAACTGCAGAGTAAAAAAAAAAACTCCAAAAACTGGTTTTTTTTTTTCGACCACCACCACCACCCTCCCACCGCCGGCAGCCACCTCAGGCGACCACCGCCGGAGACTGCCGGCCGCCGGCAGCCACCTCCGGCCGCCGGCGACCACCGCCGGAGACTGCCGACAACCACCTCCGGCCGCCGACGACCTCCGGCCGCCGGCAGCCACCGCCGGAGACTGTCGGCAGCCATCTCCGGCCGCCGGAGACTGCCGGCAGCCACCTCCGGCCGCCGGCGACCACCGCCGGAGACGGCCGGCAGCTACCTCCGGCCGCCGGCCACCACCGCCGGTGACTGCCGGCAGCCACCTCCGGCCGCCGGCCACCACCGCCGGTGACTGCCGGCAGCCACCTCCGGCCGCCGGCCACCACCGTCGACCACCGCTACGCCCCACCACCGCCACCGCAAACCACCAAAAAAAAAAGTCAAAATAAAAAGGGTTACCAAACACCAAAAAAAAAAACCTAAAAAAAAAAGGGGTTATCAAACACCCACTTGTTTTTATAAAAAAAAAAATTAAACTGCTCTTTAAAAAACTGCTCTTTAAAAACTGAAAACCAAAAAAAAAATTTTGTCAAACGAAGCCTAAGTTTTAACTTGTGAATCAGCAAAAAAAAATTTCTCTTTCAAGAAGAAGACAACGACAACCAAGATGAACAAAACATGGAAGAGAGATTGATTACCTGAATGCAGATTTCCTCAACGATCGTCTTCAATTCGTGGTTGTCCGGTGGAGAGTGGCCGTGCGCCGACAGCCGTGCGGTACTGCGGTGGTCCGTGGAGACAGGAGACGCAGAGAGGCGAGAGCCAGCCGAGAGTGGAAAGCCGTGAGAGTGAGAAGGCACAGCCGCAGTGCCGCACAGATACAGATTGGGATTTTAGGGTTTCCAATTTGCAAGAAAAAGAGGAACATATATATATGGTATCCTATGGACGGCTAAGATCAACTAAAAAATAAGGGTATGGCTAAGATTAACTAAAGAAGTAAGGTACACGGGGCGGGGCGGGTCGGATCACGGGGCGGATTTAAGGGTATACCATACCCGACCCTAACCCGCTACGGGTTTTTAAAAAAAATACCATACCCGCTCCACACCCCGGTCAAAGTCAAAATAACCCGCTCCTATCGGGGCGGGACGGGGCGGAGATCCGCGGGTACGGATTTTTTTGCCATCCCTACCTGGAGGAGATAGTGTTCCGGAGGAGTCGCCTATCCCCGCGATGAGGCATATAATTTAGTTTGCCAATTAGACATGCCCAATTGTATGTCCTAATTATGTTTATTAACATTTGCATAACGAAACAAATATCTTATTTCTTTTATCCCAAACGAAGAAAATGTTACATAGCCTATAGTAACACAACAACGTCGTATCAGCAATTTGCAGCTTATCTACCAAGTCGTGATTAGACATACACTTGATTTCATTTTTTGCGACGGAGCTCAGCTCTCACACAAATTTTGCTGCTTCAACGGCAGATTGAACCTTTTCGAATGTCCAATCAGCCCTGGGTCCAATAAGGGATTTTATTGGAAAATCAAATCTGCATTTCATCCTGTGAAACATAATCGAGGTAATGAACCTATGAGAAAGACCGATGGCAGCAATACGCTACATTTCCAAACTCGAAAAGCCCGCATATTTGCTGCCATGTCTTGTCCCATTCCATGGATTCTTCACTTCCTTTCTCACTCAACAGTGACTGATAAGTTCCAGTGAACTAGTGAAGTACATTCTCCTTTATTGGGTTTTGTAACCAGGCAGAAACCAGAGTTGCGAGTATCAACACTTGCGTGTACACATGCAGTGACTAACGTAACTAGATTTTTTTGAAGATTGTACCTTTTGTAGCACACGAAATGATTAAAGGAAGCTGAGTTTTAATTTGTCAGGCCACATGTTGGACACAGCAACCAGAAGAGGGGCTCGGTCTCCTTTTCTCTTAATTAAGTTCCTGTAACCAAAGTATCATTCTTTTGAGCTCTCAATCATGGTCCAAATTAAATCTCTGGGAGCATTCTTTGAAGTTATCACATGAGACTCCAACTTTTCAGGAAGCCAATAGGTGACAACTCCAGGAAGTGAACAGCTACAGTCTAGGATGTATACACCTGCAGTGTAAAAATCAGCTTGACACTGCTGAGAGTTCCATCCAAGAATCGTTTAAGGCTGGCCTTACTGTTGAGAATTAAGCCGTGTTCAAACATCATCCTTGGGGGGCCATGCTGGTTCTCCAAAGGAGCTTATGCCCCGCAATAAGGACTACAAGGGTAGGTGTAATGCCTTGTCAAAAGTTTCGGTACAACGATGATAGAGTTTGAATAAGAAACCGATTTGCACGGGTAGAATTGAATGATCTTCAACCAAGCAACAAGAAAAAGGAAAGAAAGTAGGACTCTAAGGCATAACAAGATTTCAGAGACTCGTTACTACCAACATCAAAACATGCTTTATTTACTCCGGACTGACACACTTGACAATTGTTGCTAGCTGCTCTACTGTTGGACTGACAGCTCCAACAACATTTAATGGTTAAAGACCTGCATAGATATTGAACCCTCAAGTTACCTTTGAGAGCTGATTAGTTATGCAGTCGATTTGCGCCGCTTGGTGTGGTTCTCTTTTGTTCTTGGGAGGCACCATTACCATGAGTTCTGAAGCCATGGCTTCTGAAAATCCTGCGACTGAAGAAGAAGTTGCTACCATGATTGTTTTTCACCATGTTGAATGGACTTTCCTCCAATGGTGAAGACTATAACTTCTCCACTAACAATTAGTACGTTGACTACGTTCACCTTTAAAAGCAATGGAATGATATAAAACACAAGCAGTTGCGTCCTGCATCCCATTTTCGCTTCGAGACATGAAATCTGCTGGAAAAATAAAGGAAGGCTTTCCTAGCAGAGAAGTCACAACCCCCCCTCTCTTGTATGGGACTTGGATTCTAGCTTTTTGTTCATCAGTAAATAGCAAAAGAGGTTAATACCACGTTGTTCCCATCTACTTTGGTTATGTTTTGCTATAGCCATCTTCAACTTCAAAAAGTTGCACGAAAATTTTCTAAAAGTCGAGGAAATTAGGCAAGGTATTAGAATCTGCCAAAAGTTAAAACCGAATTTACTTGATCTTAACAAAGCTAAAACATTCAGAACTTCTCCTAGAGGTTCATTTTCGTTATAAAAGAGTCCTAACCACACTGAGGCGACTGCATAAGCTATGCAGAATGCCACTAAAGCTTTTCATATGGACAAATTTTTCTAAGCAGGGAATCATTAATGCATCCATCTATAAAAGGGGAATGTGATGCCAAGAAAGTGGTTGTCCTATATGAAGGCGTGTCACGAAAATTGCAATTTGAGTCAAAAACCAAGAGTTTGTTTGACAAAGTGTATCGTAGTTTTTAGTTTTGGTTTTCTAAAAGATAAAAATCAAAATTAGTTTTTTTTTTTTTGAGAAAAAACAAATGGATGTTTGGTAAAAGCAGATTTTGTTTTTGTGTTTTCTTTCTACCTTCTATTTTTTCCATTTCTTTTTTCCGTTTATCCTTAAATATTCTTTTCTTCTTCAACAGAACCCTCCAGCCAAGCACCACCGGCAATCAACACTACCACCACCCGTCTTTATCAAATCACACCCTCACTATCAACAATAAAACTCAAACGTGGACGGAGTTGGACTTCTTGATCGTGGACCAAATGGGGTGGTCATTCGTCACCGCCTTCGAGTCAGTGGCGTTGGTCTCGATGTCCTGCTTCTTCTTTGTTTTCTATGGCTGTATTATCTGACCCGAGTGGCAACGTTGGGGCGATGATAATGACGGCGAGTGGAGCAAATTTGTGATGGTAGGGCTACAACGGTTGGCAGATCTCTGGGTGCGGCGACAATGGTTAGGCAGGTGAGTGGCGACGCATAGTGGTGTTGGGTGGAGCAGATCTGCGACTGTGGGGGTAGATTTTTCTGTGCGATGGCGACGGCGCGACAGGGATATGAGTGGCAAAGGTGGTGGGGGCGACGACACTGGTCTCGATGTTAGGGTTACTGACGGTGGTCTATGGCGGCGGTCCGGTGGTGACTAGTGGCGACAACTTTGTCACGTGGTGTTGGTTGGGGATTGGGAGTAGTTGGTTGGAATGGTGAAAATAGGGGGGGGGGGGGGGGAGTGGTTCCAAATTGAATGGTTTCAAACATTACCTAAGTGTATTAATATGGAACATAACAAGAATGCATGGGCTTAATATATGGCGATCGACACTATCCGATGCTTAGATTCAGTGTTACAGACAAAGTTAAGGTCTAAAAACTACAATTCTGTGTATTTTTCTCTTTAGAATTCTCGAACTTTTAAGAGTGACAAAGTGAAAAGTGAAATGTGAAATGTGAAATGAGTTATGTTTTTCTTATACCGAATTCTCAAGTCTCCTATTGATATTATATATATATATATATATATATATATATATATATATATATATATATATATATATATATTGAGAAAGTGATGTTATCTAGCAATGCACAATGTTCCTTGAGAGTAACACCTCACACAAGGGAGGCCACAGTGCCTGCAATGACCTGGGGGGAAGACATATGTCATGCTGCAATCATTTGACCAGATTTGCACCAAAGACATTGTTTGGTGAGTAATTCTACGAGTCTATAAACACACACAAAACAACCTGAGTAAATGATAATGCAGCAAGGCAACCTAGTAAATATCAGGGAACGTTGTTACCATATCGTTGTAATCTATAAAGGAATAACTTGGAGAAAGAAATCAAAAAATAAAATAAAACTTTATAGGTCTTGCTAATAAGGGAATTGATTAAACAACACTGAATATCATGTTAACTCTGTAGATTATTATTGATGCAGCTGGAAGTTAAAAAACAAAGTAATTGTTATGCTAAATGCTTAATTGATCTATTTGTGTTCTCCAATGAAATTAAATACAAGCTAACTGGTTTCCAATCTTCGTGAAATGCCCTTGAGGCATACCTAGCTTTGTGGGTATTTTCTTCCTTAAGGCAACTACATAATTTTCTTTGAAATTAATTAAGTATAAAACATAAAAGTATAATATGCACCCAAAAAACTAATTTCTACAGCACTTCTTATAAAAAAAAAACAACATTTGAAATGATTAAGATGATTCTATAACATTTCTTATAATATTTTTGGGCAATTACTCATTAATTACATCTTAAGTGCCCTTGGGACACTCGTTTATCATACGACTAGAGTGACTAGTCATAAAGCCACTGCTCGAGTCCAATAACAAAGTGGAATGTTGAGACTCCGCCTAAGCGCCATGTCCGGCGCTGCTGCTACTGCCATGCTTTCTTCATCGACGTCATCGTCTCTAACCATGAAAAACCCTAGACTCCCAATATCTCCTAATGGGAGACTCTTACCTACAGCCTTCTTCAGCAGCCGCATCTCCCTTCCAACTCGGTTCTCTAGTAATGCCTCCCTCCGTTGCTTCGCCTCCGCGACCGTCGATAAAATCCGAGTCGACAACCCCATCGTCGAGATGGACGGTAACTCCATCAATTCGTAATCGATGTGCTGATTCTACAAGTATCACGTAGTGATGACTTTGTTTTTAATCTATTTATAGGGGATGAAATGGCCAGGATCATATGGAATATGATTAAGGACAAGGTGTGAAATTTTATCTACCAGTTTTGCTCGCATTCACTAATTGACTTGAACAAAATAGTGCAAAATTGTGTCTCTTGGTTGCAGCTTGTGTTTCCGTATCTGGATTTAGATATAAAGTACTTCGACTTAGGGATGTTGAATCGCGACGCTACTGACGATAGAGTTACCATTGAAAGTGCTGAGGCCACTCTTAGGTAAGTCTCTAAATTACCTTAAGCACTTATTTTTTAGATTAATGTGCCTTTTATTACTTTGCCGTCATTTGATTTTTTTGTGCGTGGGATTGTGGTGGTTGGGGGGTGGGGGGGGGGGGGGGGTGGGGGGGTTAGAAATTTGTTTTATGGAGGTGTTGAATTCTTCTCAAGCTTTTATGATTTATAGACATGTGGGGTTTGTCTAAATTCTTAAGCATTCATTGCTTATGAATCTGCTTATCATAATCAAGTTATGCATCATGCGGTAGAATGGTCCTCTTTTTTGAGAAAATTAATGGACTTCATGGACATCGAAACCCTATAGCAGTTCTGGAGTCCAACACTCAGATACAAAAAGAGGACGGAGACCAAAATGGCTAAAAGAAGATATCACTTGAACGCAGAACTAACTAAAGGAGCTATCTGTAAAGAACAATGACTGAAGATTACGTTGTTACCAACATGTATATGTTTTTTTGTAGAATTATGCTAGATGCTAATGGTTTAGTTTCATCAATCTCTGAGTGACTAGAGGGTGGCTAGAGAGAAGAGAATTTTTGTTGATGTTATCATTACAAGTGGTTGATTTACTCTCAATACTGTTGTTAGGAAAGGAAAGACGCCATGAGAGCCTCTAATGCCATGTGCTTAAAAGATGAAAAAACATAACAATTTTCTGAATGTGTGAACCTCTAAAGTTCATTGCCAACGCGAAACATGTTCTTAAAAGATTTAAAGGCTCAGAAAATGGAAGCATGGACATTTTTTGTATTGTACCTGTGTACATTGTAGTATGTAATTCGTTCATGATGCAAACTTAAAGCCCTCAAAAGCTATACCTTAATTTTACTGTCCTTCATGTGTCTGCAGGTACAATGTTGCTGTGAAATGTGCTACTATTACTCCGGGTTGGTTATCCTGTCCTCAATATCCTCTATTTGTCCCTGCAATCTAAAATCTAGGAATATAGTTTCCACAGACATGCCGCCTTGGTTGAATTGGTCCATAAAAAGATCACTATAACTACTGAGTGTTCATGCTGATTCATGATTCTTATAACTAAAAACTAGCAATTACCTATATTTCCAGCCATTGTCAGGTAATTGCATATTTCTCTTTGGTTGAAGATGTAGAAGCGTAAATTGTATACCATTCACAAATTGCAACTTGTTATTTATTTGTATTTGAAATAATTATTTGTTAACAAATAGGAAGGTGACACGTGTTCCCCGAAGTATGGATGTGACTAATAGACTAGTTTGACAGTGATTGTTGTTGTGATTATCTTTAGTATGTCACAATGAGGCGATCTGGCCAATCAAAAGACATCACCTTAAAGTTTCTAGCAAATAAGATAATTCCACAAATATGATATTTGTCTCTTTTCAAAATTAAGAGATAATTATCAAGGAGATACAACCTTACATGAACACTCCTATTTACCACTATATATAGGGGTTGAGCCTTGGAGAGAAAAGATGTAAGTTTTTCTCTCAAGCCATAGAAAATATTATTCTATCAAGTGACAGTTTCGCCAAATTGAAGACACAAAGTCTTCAATTCTGAAAAAACATTTTTCAAGTTCCGAAATTCAAGGTTGTTCATCGCCAAAATTATCAAGTGCCCGTGATGAACTCAGTCAAATTCGCCATTTGATACGAAACAATCTATCAAGCTTTCGGTCAAGCGTTAGTCACGAAAGAGAAGAATCAGATAACTTTTTCTTTGTATAATGATTTATCTAGAAAATTGTACTAGATATTCAAATTACTACAAATTCAATTTGTCACTATTTTTCCCGTCTATAATTTTATACCCAAAATTTGTGTCCACAAATTTCAGGCACACCCAGTGGGACCATCTCGTTCTCATCTCTTCTCCTCTCCATCCTTCAAGTTTCAAGTGCTAATGACTTAAAGGATGGTTAACTTTAAGTCTCTTGGTCTTAAGCTTTGCGCGCCTAATTTTGCAGTCACAAGGACTAGCATCAAAAGTCGAAGTAAGACGAAGACTGCAAATTAGCTGCTTTCACAAACTAGTTCTTCCATGATGCCAACTCCAAAATTATATGCTACCGATAGAGTTATTGTTCAAAGTCATCGGTGGCAAAGGTGCTAAATCCATGGTTGGAAAAGTGTTGTCACACTCAACTATGCCTCAAGAGTCTGCTTCTGACTACATGCCCGAATCTTTAACAAAGTATGACATTGACTCAACCAGTGGTTCCATCTCTCAAAGTCTCTTTGCATGACTCCACGTTTGACAAAGTTAGTAAGTTCTACCGACTCTTTTGTCTACGAAGTCATGCCGATAATAATGGTGCAATCAAGTATTGAAGATCATATTGCCTACATGACGAAGGCTCTCAATGATCTTGTAGAGTATGATAAACGTCAAGGGGCTCATATTGACTATCTACTTCATAAAGTAGATCTCATGGAAAAATCAACGCTTCTCCCGATGGATCCATAACAGGTAATCAACTTCAAGATTTCATTATGGCGGCAATTGCGAAAGTCAACTCGAGAGATCCCAAATTTTCTAAGTCCTATGTCAAACCATACACACAAAGAATCAAGTGCTTGGAAATGCTAGAAAACTATCAACCGCTAAAACTTCAACCCTTTGATAGCAAAGGAGATCCAAGGCAGCATATTGTTCATTTTGTGGAGACATGCAATAGCGTCGACACTGATCGAGATCTTCTCATCAAACAGTTTGTCCACTAATTAAAAGGATATGCTTTCAACTTGTACACAGACCTTGAGTCAAATTCACAGATAGTTGGGAAGACTTATAAAAAGAGTTCCCTGACTTCTTCTTTAGTACTCGAGGTATTGTCGGCATGACCGAATCGCCAATACGTGCCAAACGGATGATGACCCAATCATTGACTATATCAATAAAGCTTAAGCCTCAATTGCAGGAATAGATTCCCTAAAGTTTTTGCTATCAGAGTATGCATCCAAGGCATGCAACGGGAATTCTGCTATACTTTACTAGCCATCAAACCAAAATCCTTTGATGAATTAGTTACAAGAACTCATAACATGGAACTCAGCATATCAACCAGTGGTATAGACCATGGCCTCGTTGAAGGCTTGCACAATCAGTAACTTTCCAGCACTTCTATAAAGTGGAAGAAGAAAGTGAAGCTAACGGCTCGATAGAAGAAGAAACACATTGTAAAGAGTCAAGTAGCGATTCTTTTGGCCACGTGGAGCAAAAGCAAATAACTTTTGACCATCCTGATGGTAAAGACCTATTTGACAAGATATAGGCGAAGCTACATTCAACTTCACTTCAATTGTCTTAGAAGAACCAAAGTTTGTTATTTCTTCAAGCCAAATAGATATTCTCGATTCGCAATACATGGCATCAACAATGTTTGCTTACGGCATAAAGTTTAGACTATTCAATTTGGCAAGAGTTGGATATGTTCCAATTTATGTCTCAAATCAATATGCTTAGGAAAGTCTCATCATGCACTTCTGATATGAGCCTAAACTGTCAATGACAGTTTTCAACAATGATCTCCTGTACGAGTTGATGCTGAATTCAAATTGTTTCAAGAAGTTCTTGTCACGAGTTAAAATTGTCCACAAAATGATTTTCAGTAATGCTCTGTCACACGAGTTGATGCTGAATTAAATCTCTGCAAAATTGTTTACAGCGATGCTCCTTCAATAACTCCGCCGTACGAGTTCAAAATGTCTATAAAACTATTTTCAGCAGTGCTCCCCTATGCGAGTTAATGTTGAACTCAAATTTCTCCAAGAACTCCTTGACATCTGGAAAATGTCTGCAAGAATGTTCTCGGTAATACTCTTGTATGAGTTGAAGGTGCACCCAAAATTTTGTTGGAAACTTCTTGACGCGAGTTGAAACTTAATACAGATATATTTTTTCTAACTGTCCTGTACCTGGGTGCACAACTCAAAATCGAAGAATTTCTTAACCAAAGTTGCTGGTGTCAGCTCTTTACAGATCGTCTACAAAAGTATTTTTGGCGATTGTGTTGAAGCTGCAAAATAGAACTATGTTTGACTTGATCTCTCCGGGGTACGTCGACAACTTGGACCCAAATTCTGAGTTTAGTTGCAAAATTGAACAATCATCAACTTTCGAGACTTGCTTACCATTCAAGCACTACTACGATGCACTTGTGACCAAGTCCCGGGAGGGCATTTGTAGAAGGGTAACTTTTATACCAATCACGGATTGCCACGTGTTATTTATTTGCCTTTAGAATAGTTATGTATTGACAAATAGGAAGGTGATACGTATTCCTATAGTATGAATATGAGTAAAAGACTAATTTGACCATGATTTTGTTGTAATTATCTTGTAATATGTTACAATGAGGTGATCTGGCTAATCAAAAGGAATCATGCTTCACCTTAAAGTTTCTAGTCAATAAGATGATGCTATAAATATGATATTGTCTCTTCACAAAACTAATACATAATTATCAATGTGATAGAGTCTTATAACAACACTCCTATTTACCACTTTATAGGGGATGAGCCTTGGGGAGAAAAGATGTAAGTTTTCTCTCAAGCCAAAGAGAAGATCATTCTTTCAAGTCATTATCTATTATTTCAAGTTAGAGTTGTGCCAAATTGAAGACACAAGTTCTTCAAGTTGGAGAATACATCATGTAAGTTTAGACATTCAAGTTTTTCCATCACCGAAATTCATGAAGTGTTCATGATGAACTCAGTCAAATTCGCCGTTCGATACGTAAACAAGCTATCAAGCGCTCGGTAAAGCGTTAGTCAAGAAAGAGAAGAATCAAAGGACATTTTCTTTGTGTAAAATATGTGCAGAGAATTATACTCGCTATTACAAAATCAGTTTGTTGCTATTTTTCCATCTATATATTTCATACCCGAAATTTGTATGTAGAGTTGGATCTCAAAAACTTCTCATGATAAGAACCTCATCCAATGATTTAGCTTAGTTTTAAGTAGACTTTAAAGAAGGATAAATCAAGTCCAGCTGAACACACTTATTGGTATTAGATGAAGATCTTTCTTACAAGCAATCTGATCACAATCTATTGATTTCGTGTCATTCTGATGTTTGCAGATGAGACGAGAGTAAAGGAATTTGGGCTGAAGTCCATGTGGAGGAGTCCTAATGGCACAATCAGAAATATTTTAAATGGTTAGTATATGATGGATTTGGCTTTTTTTTTTTTTCTGTAGGACGTATCTCCTGATCAAGAAAGAAGGTCAGCGAAGGCCTTCTTGTCCGCATATGACGTCATGGCTGTGATTGCATGCTTGGGACGGGCACCATCCCGCGCGGTTTTTCATATTGGTCGAAATGGCGTAGTCAGAAACATCATGACCTTGTATCAAGTTTAGGATGCTCCTTGCATTCTGTGTTTCTATTTATTGCTCTTGCATTCGGGCAAGATGTTCGTCCTTTCACAGTGCAGCCATATTTATAGGGAAATTCTAATTTGTGCTCTTTTAAAAAACCATGTAAATTGCCTTCCCAAGGGTTACTTTGCAATATTGGCTTAGTGTATTACAGCCATCAGGCCTGTGAAGTTGCAAAATTTCAATCATGACAAGAGCCTAGTCTTAAGTACAGAGTCATGTAAACCTTAAGTACAGAGTCGTGTAAACCTTTTAGCTAGTGCATCTGTTGATCTCGAATTGGTAGAGATACACGACGATGTTGAGCGGTTTGAATGAGTTTAATATACTGCATGTTACTTTTTGGCATACGCTTACATTCACGTATTTGATATTTTTTTAGCCTTCATAATCAGATGGCTAACTCATTTTTTTTGCAGGGACTGTGTTCCGTGAACCTATCTTGTGCCAGAACATACCTAGAATAGTTCCTGGTAACATTGTGTATCCAACCTTGAATATATGTAATGTATCACTGACCATTTTCTGAGACTTATTTTCTGATTTTCAGCTTGGAAGAAACCCATTTGTATCGGTAGGCATGCCTTTGGCGACCAGTATCGTGCCACTGATACTGTCATTGAAGGGCCAGGAAAGCTTAAAATGGTCTTTGGTGAGACGATCATATTTTACTGGTCGCTTATCTACTTTAAAAAGGCCGTATAGATGAACACAATGCTTATGAGGTAATATCTTTTTCATTCTTGACCCAGCCCCAGAAAATGGTGGCAACCCTGTGGAACTTGATGTTTACGATTTTAAAGGCCCTGGCGTCGCTCTTGCAATGTACAATGTTGATGAGGTTTGCCTTCTTAGTTATAATTGGCAGCATATTATGTGCATGTCATTATCGGCATTATTTGCTCTACAGCACTTCTTCTTATTTACTATGGATTCGTTTATTCTTTTTTTACAGTCCATTCGTGCTTTTGCTGAATCATCAATGTCACTGGCATTTGCAAAGAAATGGCCCCTTTACCTCAGCACTAAAAATACAATTTTGAAGAAATATGATGGCAGGTAATTATAAGTTTGTAATACTAGGCTTCGTTGTAAAATTTGCAGAAAGACGCATAAGTAATACGAGTAATATTCATGTCAACTTGATGACTGCAGGTTTAAAGATATATTTGAGAAGGTGTATGAAGAAAACTGGAAGCAGAAGTTCGAAGAACATTCAATATGGTTAGTTCGTGTTATTGGTGAATTGTGGCTTTGTATTATCTATTTTCAATGTTCTTCTAATTGGTAATGGGAATTCTCTGACTGACACTCAGGTATGAGCATCGCTTAATTGATGACATGGTCGCTTATGCAGTAAAAAGTGATGGTGGATATGTTTGGGCTTGCAAAAACTATGATGGAGACGTCCAGAGTGATCTACTTGCTCAAGGTGTTTTGAGTTTCCAACTCTTAAGAGACAACTGTTTCCTTTGTAATATGGCCCCATATTCTCCCACATTGCACAATGGGTATTATGAAAGCAACCCTAGTAATGAACTATAAAGTTTATCTGTTGTTCCTGATATTACTGGAAACTCATTTTGGATTGTAAATTTGGCTGTAATGAGGTCGGTTCCTACATGATTGTTGCAGGCTGTTTCAGGAAATTGAAACTGATCACCTACTTGCATATTGTAGTTCACCTCAATCCTTTGCATCGTGAAGCTTTCTTGTATAGCTAGGGTTAAAGTTTGTCTTGTTCACTTGCAGTAAATAGAGAGGTGGTCACTGGAGTAACATATATAGTGGTATTGTTTAACATGATTGGATAAAGGATTAACCGGCTAAAGTTTGGGCAAGTATTGAAGCTTCCAGTTTTAGTCTTTCTTTGGGGTAGTAATTATTGGGCTATTGGATAGATCGAAGGGAAAGTTTCGACTCCTTAAATTGCAAGATCTCTTATATACTTTGCCCTTGCTTTTTATCCCATTGAAATCTCACTTCTCCATCGAGCTTGTACTTTCTTGCGGAAAGTTTAGAGTTTTCCTAAAGGTTGGTTTGCTACTTGCAGGTTTTGGTTCTTTGGGTCTCATGACTTCCGTCTTGGTTGGTGCTAGTCATAAATATTTCCCTAATGCTGACTGCTATCTTGGTTTTCTTGATGCTGAATTAGTTTTCTTACTACTTGGTTTGCAGTTATCCTCTGATGGAAAGACACTTGAAGCTGAGGCAGCTCATGGGACTGTCACCCGTCATTTTCGGCTGCATCAGAAGGGTCAAGAAACCAGTACAAACAGTGTTGCCTCTATATTTGCTTGGACACGAGGACTTGAACATCGGTTAGTTTTGCCCGTTTCTTGCATCTCAAGTAAGACAATGTCGTTTTGAAATATTATCTTCTCGGATTGGCTTAGCCAACTAAAACAGTTGAATTAGTGAGCCAAGTTTTTTATGATACTCTTTTTTGGGATTGGCTTAGCCAAACTAACATTGAGGTTGTGAGCCAAGCCTTTTATGATACACTTTTTTATGTCAAATGACTTGTGTCTATATCGAGCATCTATATTGCCTCCCCTCTCCTCTCTTCCTCCTTTTATAAGCCTGTGTAGCTTGAACGCTAATACTTCATCCAGAAATGGAAATAAAGATGTTTGTATGAAGGTAGTAGGAACTTACGTCTTTGATGGGGGCACAAGTGAGAATCTGGCACATTAACTTGTATAAATAAGCCACTGATAAGAGGAAGAAAAGGAGAAATAGATAAAAGTAAATAGGGACAAGTTTAAAGATTCACTTGAAAGTTAGTTTTCTACTCATGAAAAGGCAAACACATATCTCCGTTCTCTTCTAGACATATAAGTAGGAAATTTTTTGGGAGCAGGTGGGATTGTTGTTAACTTTGTGGCTGAGACATGCATAGTTTGTTCAGGGCAATTTGCTTGGGTTTATGATATTACTAAATAAACCTGTATGTTTTGTTTCTCGCAACCACAAACTAAATAGTGGTTGGTTCTCAATGTTGATCTCTCCAAAATTTCATTATATCTTATGACATCGAGAGGTTTGATGACCTGCCGTTTGCATGATAAAATGATTGCCAGGTGTAGCATGCATTGTTTGATACAAATTCTAGTCATATGTGAACTACTGAAGTGCTTATAATGTTATTTACGGAGTCCTCTGTTTTGCTTATATTGGTTTGTTTATGGTAAATATGTTACTCTTAATACTTTTCCAGCTTGTGTTCACCCATGAATCTCCCCTCTCAAAATCGTGATCAGGGCCAAACTTGATAGAAATGAAAAGTTGTTGGATTTTGCTCACAAGCTAGAGGCAGCATGCATTGGGACGGTAGAGACGGGCAAGATGACGAAGGATCTTGCCATCTTGAGCCATGGACCCAAGTAACTGTCTCTTCAACTTTTACAAACTGTTCATGCTTGTTACCTAATTTTGAGCTTGTCCTTTGATCATCATCTTTTTTTTTTAATTCTCCGTATTTTCCCTACTTATGGAATAGCACTCACTGCATTTCTTATATTGGTATTTTTTTGGCTGTTGCTTTTCCTTGATGTATTATCTTTGTTTATCTTTTGGGGTGGGGAGTGGGTGCTTTTCTTTGTGCCGCACCGCGGGGAGGGGGGGGGGGGGTGAACTTGTGATGCCCTGAATTAAACCGAAATTGTTGACAACAAAATGATTTGGATTTGAAAGTAAATAAGTACAGAGGAAGTTTGAAGTGTTCGAATATTGTTGTCAACAAGAATATCCTGAATGAATGAATTTTCGCCAAATAATGGAAGCGGGTAGTAGATGGAACAGGTTCAAGCACTCAGCTAACTTTTTGACACTTAACTTTATGAGACACACACTGCTGCAATACCAAATTGTTGTCATAGTTGGAGAGCCTGAAGTTCTTTAATTTTACCAGCTTTTCTAACTACATAGATGACAAGAAGTTTGAATGACTTTAGTGTCTTGTAACTCTTATGTCTGATCAGAAGAAGTGACCTGAACTTTCAGTGTCTTCTTTGTGTACTCAGTTTAATCAGTGAGAAAAAAATGTCATGTTTTTCCCAGCTCATAATCTCTTTTTCATATCGTATGATCTGCAATTTGGCAGTCTCGTTTGTGAATTGTATCAATTGATGGTGTCTGAGATGCTATGGCATACATGTAGGGTTTCAAGGGAGTTTTACTTGAATACTGAAGAGTTCATCGATGCTGTCGCACTGAATCTTGAGTCGAAGCTTAAGGTTCTTGCAGTTTTGTAAGTTAATCTGTACTTCTTTACTGGATGGTAAAACGGGAGAGCCGAAAGATGGAGAAAATTGCTGGGAACAAGCCGATGTATAGCAGTAACACTATTTCCAGTTAGTTCACTATGTCCATAGTTGCATGTTCGTTGACATGCAGTTCGTTTGTTACAGTGGAGGATTGAGAATCGACACCCCGAATCTATAGATTTGAAACCTTGGTTCATCCCGGGTCATTAAAATCCAAAATTTGTTCACGTTTGCCCTTTCCTTTTCCTTCCGAAGATTGATGTAAAATTTACTTTTGTCAAAGATGTTTTAACACTTTTTCTTATGATAAACTTTTCATTCTGGGGTTCTGGTAAAGATGTAAATGACCACAAGTTGATAATCTCAATATATAGCTCCTGAACTATAGGTATGAGTTTGACTGCTACAAGGTCGTTCATCTGGTTTGAGGCTTTTTGGCAGATGTAGACAAAAAGTTATATTTAGCGATCATTAATTGACATTATATGCATGAGAATGAGGGGACTGTAGCCTGATTTACAGCCAAACTTTTTTGTATAAAGAGAAAACCCACTTTTGAATGGCAACGATGCGTTCAGTTGATTAAGAAGTTGCAGCACACATTGTAGGGCTAGTGCCAAAATTGTGTTCAGCATTTTATATGTTTTTGCAGGTCTTACCTGTATTTTTAACTTTGACAAAAATATCTCCTATAGTTCAAAAAAACGTTGCGAATTGATATAAAACCTAATGACCATTCATCAAGTGGGTATGTCTACGGTATACGCCCTTTTTCATAGGCAACTCGGTACAATCACCGACATCACTACCCACTGTCGACCACCAGCAGTAGCAACCACCTTACCCACCACTAAAGCCACTAATCTATTCTCCCTCTCTTACTATCTTACCCTCCCCGAAATCAACAATTAATTACAACATGCACCAACAAAATGGCCGACCCAATCAAACCTTCACCATTGCCATCATACCTATAACTCCTTAGTGAAGACTGTTGGGCAGAGGGCAACAGTCTTGGGTTGTCACCATACCCACAACCTTCATCGCTGCCACCATATCCATAGCCTCCAACCTAATTGATGCCTGGGGATGTCACGAGAGCTCAACCGCACAACCTCCACCAAAAGGACCGGGCTGAGTAAGGCGAGAAAAGGCCAACGTCGACAGTGGTGTATGCCCGATGCGGACTTTGCCTATTGGTGGAGATGCTACGGTGGGTGGGGAAGGGTGAAGATCGAATTTGGAAAGTGAGGGACAATGATTGTAGTCGAGGGATGTAGTCCATCTCGAGGGTGGTGTTTAGGGGTTGTGATCGGTAGGATGGTGATTGTGGAAGGTTGTGGCTGTGGAAGGTTGTGGCTAGACAGTGGAGTGGTAGTGGAATGTGGTGGTGGCAAAAATGGAGAGCAAGATTCAATTGAGAGAACTGCATCACCATCCTACCACCACCATAACATCAATCTCCCCTACCACCACCACCATATCTCCACCATCTAGAGAGAGGAAGACAATAAAAAGAAAGAGAGAAAGATGACAAGATTGAGGAAGAGAAATGGAAGAAAAGGAGAAAGTGGCGATGGTGATAAGTGGTGGGTAAGTTGGTTGCAAGGTGGTCGACAATGGCTGGTAGTGGTGGTGGGGATGATTGTAGCAATTTTTCCATAAAAAGGGTATGTGTTGTGCACGTGTCCAATTAATGCCTGAAACTGAATGGGCGCCAGCTTTTGGTGGTGGTGGTGATGGATTTGCCAAAGTTAAAATATGGAGAGAAACTTGCAAAAACGTGTATAAATAAGGGAACTAGTTTTGTCACTAACCTCATATTGTCCCATGTTCATTGAATAATTCCACATGCTTAATCGAAGTTCACCATTCGCTTTGCAAATGACGCGTGTAAGGATTTGGTATGGACACCATAACATTAAATTCTAGCACTATGCTTTGGTCAGTGAAGCTAAAGGTAAGTCATTTGTCAGCGGCCCTAAATGTCATTTGGTAAAGGTCGTGATGTGAGAGACCTCAAGTAATATTGCATCATCTATGCCCCGTATATAACACTATGGTCGAAGAGGAGAAGACCTTTTTGTCCCTTGGTGGGGTTTGCTCAAAATAATTTTTTCCTCCGGCTGGGTGACATTAATCAGTATATTGACATTGAAAAAACGGGTTTGTGAAAAAACGTAGGTAGAATAAGACGCTCATCGAACAGTTGATTGATCGTCGTGAGTTTTCGGGCAACTTGGAGCAGAGCATTGTCAATCATCACTGGAAATTGATGGGCACAGTTGAGGTGGAGAAGTTTGGAAATCTGTTTGCCTTCCATTTCTCTAATCCTATGAATTTGGAGTGTCTCCTTCTGGAAGCGCCGTGGAACAATCGAGGAGCTCTTTTACTGCTTACTAGAAGTCCATATTCTAGGTATAATAAGTAGATTAGAAGTTTAGATTAATTGTAACAATAATAAGAAGTCTAGTTCAGAAGTCCAAGTTTGAGATCTACTCTGGACTTCACAGAGAAATGAAAGAGGACATGTGGTGACATTCCCGATAAAAAGTCGTCTTTTACATGGTTATCTATTGGATCACATACCTATGGAACTAGGAATTCTTGTGGCACTTTAGTCCAGACAAGGTCAGTTTGCCGATGGACACAACTGCCAATCAACAACAACAACAAAAAGATTGTATTACGAAAGCGAAGCGCATTAAAGCGAGAATTGAATTACCCGGGAATAAAGAGCTCCGAAAACAATAGTGAAGTAGCAAGTAAAAACTTCACCTATTGTAATGTGAGTTCATAATCATAGAAGATTTGCAATGACACCTTACCAAAAACAATCCCACATAAGAAGAAATTGACGAAAAATGTGGATAAGCTGCCAAGAGATTGGGAGAAGAAATCAATAGAACCGGAAAAACCAAAGACATTAAAGCCATAATTGAATAATTCAGGGAGAAAGAACACCAATACAACAGTTAACCGGCAACCTTTCCGATTCTAAATGCACTACAGCTATATTATTCCTTAAAATCTAACATACAGAGTCATATTGATCTCGACCAAACTCGTTCTTAATGGGGTCTGGGTTTGACTTTGGAAATCACAAATATTTTTCAATGAAATAGCTGCTACTTTATAAAAATCAAGATGACAATTGCATCTCAATCCTATTGTCCTTTGGCTTTTAACCTAATGATGATGAGGGTAAAGCCAAATAGACTAATTCCACTTCATGGCTCTCTGGCCTTTGGCCTAATTCAGTCATTCCAAAACACAACCACAAACTGGTGCTGTTATCTTATTCCTAAGTTTATGTTCGGCCTAATGAAAATTCGTGCAGTGTTAATGGACTGATGGGAGGAGGAAAACGTAAGATGGGTGACTGGAATTCTGGAATCCTACTCTTATTCTTAGTCTTGCAATGTTTTTTTGTAGCAGGAGACGACTCCAATAATGTTTCTATTTATACAATCACTAAAAGTGCAAATTTAACACAGATGATAATACATACTCGAAGGAAGCTTTAGAATTAGCACACGTAAGATGGAGCTTATAATATTTACTTCAGGATTCTTCAAGGATTTATGAGAGAGTATGGAAAGAGATGAATAAGAAACTGAAGATGCTTCATTTAATTCTAAGGGAAAGGAAGCAGAAAAGATAGGGTGGTAGAAGAAAAGACATAGAAGCAGATAGAAAGAGGGGACGAGAAAGATTGTATGAGAAGAGGAGAGAATAAGGAATTGAGAAGATAGGTACAGACGTGTACAATGGGACTTAATTGTAAGAGAAATAAAATAGCAAGATGTCTAAACTTATGGTACAATAAACGGATTAGAAGTTCAGATTATCTGGAACAATATTAAAAAGGGCAAATTAAAAGTCTACATTCAAATTAAGATGAGATTTCACCGTAAAGTTGAGAATTTAAGTGAATGACTCGTCTTTTATATATTTATTATATTTGATGTGATAGGAAAGCGTACATGATTCTCCTGTGTATTTCCTTTTCGATGGTTGATCTTTGGGCTAGAATTAACAAGATTCGGGTGAAAATGTGCTATTTTGAAGCGGCTACGCAAATTGGTGGTACTTTGGACATATGCTCGTGGTTGACTGGTCGGAGATCCGACAACAATGCAGGGACTTTTTTCACATTTTTGGTTCGGGTGTTAGTGCATGAACCGCTGGTGGCGGGAGTATATGTGTGCGCAGTAGGTGAGCGAGGTGTGGGCAGCTTTTAAGAAGATTTTCCATCTTTGTTATCTCTGGGGAAGACCCAAGAGTTGGTGGACAGTGTTTATGCCAGAGTTACGCAACCAAAAAATACTCATATCTACTTCCAAGAGTAGCGTGTTCATTATTCCAGAAACATTTGCCAACACGAGTTGGAATAGAATCGAATTGCGACGGAGTTGAGTTACTGGAATTAATGGTGGAAGTAAAAAGGCCTAGTACCGTGGCTTCGGAGGAGGAGGATTTTGTTGCATAACTAACCGGAATCAGTTATTGCTCGGTCCTCGTCGGGATCGAAATGTTTCTTCTCCATGAATTCAAAAACTTTTAGTTTGGATGCTCGGTTGCCGGACTCGCCGGAATCTTGCCGGCTGGTGACCGTGGTGATGTGCCGGCATCAGGAACTGTGGAGGTGGATGGTGCCATGTGGCGGCAGGCAAGACAACAATTTGCTTGTCCTACGGACGTGCGGTAGTCCTTCTTGAAGCTGGCTGCCTTCAGCGGTGTCAATGGGCCAGCCCGACCCAGGTCCAGGGGGCCCTAAGTGGAAGCCCGGGCCACTCTGGCTTAGGGCCATGAAAAGCAGTTCAGGCCGGGCCAGGCCCAAAACTAGGATATCGAGGCCCTGTCCAATCCCAAGTCCTAGGCCTAGAGATGTTAAATGGGCCGGGCTTGGGCCGGCCCAGCGGGCTTCCAACGAAACCGGGCCGGGGCCGGGCCAAAAGAAATGAAACCGGGCCGGGCCTGAAAACTGGTATATTTGGGCCGAGTCCAAGTCCTGGCTCTAGGCCCCATATTTAGGGCCGGACTTAGGCAGGGCCCAGGCCCAAAATTTTCTTTTCTTAACTCCTTGTTATTCACATTTATAAATTAAATAAATAGTTGGAGACTTGGAGTAACGTCACAAGCCTTAATTGGCACAACATAGAGATACACTTGAACAGTTGAACTCACTTTCATCATTAAATAAATGTTCTAGATTTTGTTACATGGCGCCAATAAAAGTTTATTGCTGCCAAAAAATTAACAAAATAGTTGGTTGACAATTTCGTTTTTTCTTTTTATGATTTTTACGATCAAATTTTTATTGTATTAATTAGTTCAGTTAGTGAAGGCTCTTGGCATCGTCTTAAGAATCAATGACCGAATATATCTGGTATCAGTTAGTTTGACCGATAAAGTCTCTTGACATTGCACCGAGAGACGTGATTGGTTACTACCTGCCTTAGAGATTCAAATATTAAGAAGAGCAAGATAAATCAGCTTTTGTGTAACTCAAATGGTCTCTCATGTACCATAAGATAACTTGGATTATAATTAAATTTCAAAATGGGTTTGAAAAGGCAAGTGAAGTAATTTGTAACTCAAGTCTAGTTTCAATTACAGGGCTAGAGTTCCAAATCATTTTAAACATGAAAAAGAGGACTGTGAATATGGAACGAGTTGTTGTTCACTGCTAAGAATGTGTGACGTGTAAACTCACGATGAGTCAAACAAAGAGGATTTCTTTACCAGTTCACCCTTTTCGAATTCCCTCTTCGACATTTTGTAACATTTTGTGAGAGATTTTGCTACATACAAAGATTCACATTAAACTAAAATTCTAATTACATATTAAATATGACCTAACAGGTCAAACTAGGATAAAAATAATGAGTACAATTAAAGTTTACATATAAAGGGTTGTTCTAAAAATTCACAAAAAATCAGAAGAAAAAGATTGAATGCAACACATCAAGTAATTGGTTTTGTTGGCATTAAAAAATTCCAATACAACACATTGAGTAATTATTTTAGTTGGCATTAACTTTTTTGTAATGAATGCCAACATTTTGACAGGCTTAACGAATGCAGTATATTTGAGTTGGGCCAGTGTGTTCCATAGGCCATTTTTCAGAGCAGAATTAATATCCTCAATAGCCCATACTTTAGAAATTTGAAAAAAGTGAGCCAGCCTAAAATTTGGGCCAAAACTGGGCCAATTTCGGGCTGGGCCTGGCCCGAGCCATTTTTCCTAAAACCTTGGCCTGGTCCAAGCCCAGGTCCAAGGCCTTAAAAATTGGGGCCTGCACTGTTCGTACCAGGGCCGGCCAGCCCGAGCTTTTTTCGGGCCAGGTTGGGCCGCGGGCCGCCCGGCCAGTTTGACAACTCTACCTAGGCCTTAACTTTAGGGCCCAGCCCAGGCCTTTTTTTTTTAATTTCTTATTTTGTGTTGCAAAAATATTAGCTTACGAAATAAATTTTTTGATAGGTCATCCTCATTTTATCTGGGCTTGGGACCAACTGCTTGTAAACAAGTAGGCGAAGTTACCTATTATTTTTATGGTCTAATTACACTTATGTCCCTGAAATTAGGGTATAATTACAGTCAATGACAATAATTTGAACAAATTACACTTATGTCCATTGACCAGACGGAATACGAAAAATATTTAACGATTTTGATAAAAGACCACTCAATGAAGTTAAAATTCCATCTTCTTATATATTTTTTTCTCTCACTCTTAATCTGCCCTATCTTCATGTTGTTGAAGCACTCTCTCTGCAGTTCCATGTAAGCTTTGCTGCTTCTGAAGAAATTAACACCTTTTGGAACCTGTTGCATGCGATCCCCAGGAAAACCTAATTTCTGGAGCATTCAATCAAGTCGGTGCAGGATGTGCTGATAAACATCCAAGTAGGCCAAAATCTCCGACCAAAAGGCGACACGAGCATGATCTGATACCAAATTAGGGCTCGCCGTTCTATTTCTGTGGTGTGGTGACTTTGGCCTGGCCATCGGTGGTGCTGTTGGTGGGCAAATGAAGTTGACAGCGGCAAACTCTGCCCATCTTAGTACAGATCGAGGTGTCGGTAGAAAGAAAGATCGAGCGGTTGGTGGGGGTTGCCGTCGTGGGGCGGCGAAGGGGGCTACGATCGTGGGGCCAGGGAGGGGGCTATCGGCGTGGGGCGAAGGAAGGGGGCTGCAGGCGTGGGGCGAGGGAAGGGGGCTACTGGCGCGTGGGAGAGTATTTCAAATTGAGACTTTAGAAAAAGTGAAACTTTAATTTGCAGATTTAGAAAAATTAGGATTTTGAAACCCTAATTTGCAAATTTAGAACATTTTGAAACCCTAATTTGCAGATTGAGATAAATTAGGATTTTGAAACCCTAATTTGCAAATTGAGAACATTTTGAAACCCTAATTTATAGATTGAGATAAATTAAGGTTTTGAAACAGATTGAGAAAAATTGATGAAAAGACTGCAAAGATAGGGAACAAACCAAAACCCTAATCTTTAAATTAAGGTTTAAAATTATTCAGTATATACAATACAAGGGTAGTATCGTCATTTTAAAAATACGTATTGATAACATCATAAAAAAGTACACTTTTTTGACCGAACCCTGATGGATGGACACGACTGATATATTTTAAAAGTTTTTGATCACGGTATGTTACATTGTAAAACTTGTTGTCCTTTATTGTATTTATACCTTAAACTCAGGGACACTGCTGTAATTAACCCTATTTTTATTTATCATTTTTCAAAAAAAGTGAGAAAAAATATATCTATTTTTTTATATATATAGAAAAAAGGAGAAACGATGCTGCTTTGGTGCCTCCATGTCTGGAATGTGAATCAGGAACTTAAGAAGCTAATGAGACCAAAAGTTCAGAAGCATATTACATTACAATGGTCCATCAGCCCAGGAAATGCATCCCAGTGAAAGGAACAATAGAAAATAAAATCTCAAGCTCCACAAACCAAGATTCTAAAAGTTCTCCCCACTAGACTATTCATATGTTCCTCCTTGTCACTCTAAACAGTTAGGTCATGATAAAAATACACAATATTTGGGCTTGTTGTACCATTAAGCACACAATAGTTACAGCAACAAATGTAGAAGACCAATAAGTTTTAATGGGATAATCCATTAATTTATCTGTATATACTTCTCCAAATCAGCATCAAGATCATCTTTATCTATCTTCTCGCCCTAGCCTCTTCCACAACCCCTTCCAAATCCACAACCTCTACCGCCACCACGTGACCTTCCATATCCACAGCCCCTCCCTTGTCCATTGTTCCAAAATTAATAATTAAAAAAAAGTGAGACATCAATTCAAAAGTATAAAGCTATGAGACAAAATCTAAAAATTTAAAACAAGTGGGACAGGGCCAGATTTAGGGCTAAATTTTAGGGCCAAAGGGCCAGGCCAGATTAGGGCCAGAACTGGGCCAACCCTAAAAACACAGGCCAGGCCCTAAAAAATGGGTCAGTTGCTGGCCAGCCTGTTCTTTTAAGGCTGACTTGGGCCTTTTTAGGTCGGCCCTAGCCCTAGCCTTGACTCAAGGCCCTACGGGTTAGGGCCAGCACTGTTCATCCATAGGGCCGGGTCAGCCCGGCCCGGCCCTTTTGACATCTCTACTGCCTTGGGTAGCACTCCTCAGGAAGCTGTTGCGATTAGGGCTACAGATCTGGATCCTGGTGAAGGGATGGGTTGGGTGAACTGTGGGGCAGGGGTGACAGGCCAGCGATTGGGCTGAAGCTAGAATGTTGGGCCTTGGGCCAATGAGGTAGGCTTGTTGGCTTTTTTATTGGATAAAATGACTAAAAATGGTCTGGGATGGCAAAATCAGGGTATTAATCAATATGGATCTAATTTTAAGGTTTCTGGTGACCTTTTCCTTCGACAGTAAATGACTTTAAGGCTGGTCCTTTTACGATAGCGCCAAATTTTGAGCATGACATACCTATGGATAACGTTGACTTAGTCGTTGAGAATGGCGTGACTCCAGTTTTATCAATTGTTTTGCATGCGCCATCATTTTCTTTTCTCTTGGATTGGGAGTCCAGTTCCTATGATACTCAACAGTATGACCTCATGACTCATGATGAGGATTTGAGCTCTCAGGAGTGGTTGAGACCCCTTATGGTGGACTCTGAGTTATCTTCGTTTTGATCCTTGGAGATTGCTGTGATGGATGATGCTTTGAGTTGTTAGTTAGCATGTTGGGAGACTCCGTCGACAGTAGAGGGGCGCGAGATCGGTAGCATCATCAAGTGCGGGTTCCCTTAAGCGTGGCCGCCTGAATGTTTTTTGAGGAGTCAATTAAAGGTTCTTAAGGAAAGGAAATTAAAGCGGATGTCCCTATGCTTGCTGATCAACGGCCAGATCTCAGGGTGGACTGAGTTACGCATGCGTGGTACCTCACTGTTATGCTTTGCTGAGAGGGTGTGGGTGGTTTTGCTTTTTGATTGTACATTGATGCATAATTGTGTACATGCTCTCACGGTGCGAATGGATGATTGACAAGGCTAGTTTGATGTGACCTTGTTCAGCATTCGAGTGTGAGGTATCTGTTTGCCTAGCGACGGGAATGTCATTCATATTTTTTGACTGGATCGACTGAGTTTTGGACGTAGCTTAGCTGATCTATTAGTATTGTAGTGGATTTAATACCAATGTAAATATCCTAGTTCTCAGTGGTCTACATATCTATTATCCTGAAGGAAGAAAAAAAAAACATTTTTGTGCTGTGCTAAAATCAATTCGGGAGAATATTGGATCGTGTAGCGTAATCCCATTACCAAACAGCCCCTCTCTTGCCTTTCAAACTCCTCTGGTTAAATGCCTAAGTCCCCGTCTTATTGCATCTTATTTCTGTCACAACCGCCTTTCGCCACAATCGCCACCCATTACCACCACAGCGGGGTTTCTGCCTCCGCAACTCCTCCTCTTTATCAAGTTATTCACGGGGCCCCAATGTTGGCACCATCGCAAATCGCAAGCGGCCGTCGACTGTTGCACCTCCAACCTCCCTTTGTGTTGTTAACCTAATTCGAGAAACTTGCAACAGGGTCGCTCTCACATTCAACCATTAATTGAACTACCACTGTAAGCTCTCCTCTGTAGTCTTGCTCTTTTCTTTAGACCTATGATTGAATACGAGTTATCACAGACATACACACACGAGGGGTATGACGTATGCCCCTTTGTACACCGAGTCCATGAGCAGGCTCATATAACTTACACATGACCCGTAAATGTACAAAGAGGTCACGCAATATGTCTGAATTAGGGTTTGCTTGCTACATACAAACAATTTAATTACAGTACTTTAGCGACACTTCATTCTAGCACTGTAATTGAATCGCTTCAAGTGTTTCTGAAACTCATGCTATTCCTCTCATTTCGTATTGTGTAGATACTAGATATCGGCAGAAAACAGTCACTTCTTGGTGTTGGTCTGGTTAGGAGCGACAATGGAGGACTCAAAACACAAGTCTAGGAGGGAGGAGGTAGAGAAGAAGGAGGATTCAAAGAGGAGCCATCGCGACAGGGATAGGAATGGAGAAAGGCACAAGGATCGGGACAAAGACAAGGACAAGGACAAGGACAGAGAGGGGACAGACACCACGGCTCTTCCGATAAGAAAGACAGGGAGAGGAGTCGTGAGAGAGAAAAGAGTGTTGACGACAAGCACAGGGAGAGGGAGAAGCACAAGGACAGATATAGAGATAGGGATAAGGAAAAGGACAGGGCCAGGAGCCGGGACGATGAAAGGTCCAGAGACAGGGGGAGAGACAGAGGAAAGGACAGGGAAGATAGAGAGGGGGAGGAAGATAGAGAGAAGGAGAAGGAGAAGGAAAAGGAAAAGAGAGAGAGGGCCCGCGAACGGGAGAAGGAGAAGGAACGGGAGAGGGAACGTGAGGAAATGGTAAGGGAGAGGGAACGTGAAGAGAGGGAGAGGGAGAGGGAGAGGGAGAGGGAGAAAGAAAGAGTTAGAGAGAGGGAGAGAAGGGAGAGGGAGCGAGAAAGAGAAAGGGAGAAAAGGGAACGCGAAAGAGAAGACAGGGACAGGGAGAGACAAAAAGATAGGGAGAGAAGGGAGAAGCGTCGAGAAGTGGATAGGGGTCATAGTAGTGAGGATGACAATGTTAGAGGTCATGACAGAAAGAGGCGGAGGAGAGAGGACAGTCATAGTCATAAGGATAAAGAGCATGAAAGAAGGCACAGGGATGATAGTGAAGATAATAGCCCCAGAAAAAAACGCGATGAATCAGCAGACAGGAAAGATACTAAAACCGAAGAAGTGGATCTCGAGGAAGAACAAAGGAAACTGGACGAGGAGATGGAAAAGAGGAGGAGAAGAGTTCAGGAATGGCAAGACTTGAGAAGAAAGAAGGAGGAATCGGAAAGAGAGAAACTTGGAGTAGATGCTGATCCTGATGAACTCAAGTCTGGCAAGGCCTGGACCCTAGAAGGCGAGTCTGACGATGAAGAGGCAGCTCTCGAGGGGAAACCAGAAGCAGAAGTGGACATTAATGGCGATGCTAAGGCAATGGACAAGGATGGAGATGATATGGCGGTGGATTCGGAGAATGGTGTTTCTCTACCTGCTTCTCAAAATGGGGGTGACGCTGTTGTTGAGGACGATGACGTTGATCCTTTAGATGCTTTCATGAATGCTATGGTAATACCGGAAGTCGAGAAGCTGAGCAATGCAAAGGCTACAGTTTCTGATGATAAGAATCCTGACTTCGCAAAAGAGAAAAATGCTCAAAGTAATGGAGATCAATCTAAAAAAGGTCGTAATAGATCTGTCGGGAGAATCATTCCTGGTGAAGATTCGGACTCGGATTATGGTGTTCCTGAAGATGATGAAGATCCTTTGGAAGATGAAGACGATGACGAATTTATGAAAAGGGTGAAGAAGACAAAGGCTGAGAAGTTATCCATTGTTGATCATTCAAAGATTGAGTATCCATCATTCCGGAAAAACTTCTATATTGAAGTGAAGGAAATAACAAGAATGACTTCTGAAGAGGTTGCTGCTTACAGGAAGCAACTAGAGTTGAAGTTACACGGAAAAGATGTGCCCAAGCCGATTAAAACCTGGCACCAGATTGGACTGTCCAATAAAATTTTGGAGACGATAAAGAAGCTTAACTATGAAAGGCCGATGCCAATTCAAGCTCAGGCACTGCCGATTATTATGAGCGGTCGCGACTGTATAGGTGTTGCAAAAACTGGCTCTGGCAAAACTCTAGCTTTTGTTTTGCCGATGTTGAGACATATTAAGGATCAGCCGCCACTGATGTCTGGAGATGGGCCTATTGGGCTAATAATGGCACCTACAAGAGAGCTTGTTCAGCAAATTCATAGTGACATTAAGAAATTCACGAAGGTAATGGGTCTCAGCTGTGTGCCTGTATATGGAGGTTCTGGTGTTGCTCAGCAAATTAGTGATCTCAAAAGAGGGACAGAAATTGTGGTCTGTACTCCAGGAAGGATGATTGACATACTTTGCACGAGTGGCGGGAAGATTACAAATCTGCGTAGGGTCACTTATCTGGTCATGGATGAGGCTGATAGAATGTTTGATATGGGTTTCGAACCCCAGATCACCAGGATAGTTCAAAATACTCGACCAGATCGTCAAACGGTACTTTTCTCTGCTACTTTCCCTCGGCAGGTTGAGGTCTTGGCACGCAAAGTGCTCAACAAGCCTGTGGAAATACAGGTGGGTGGCAGGAGTGTTGTAAACAAAGACATAGCCCAGTTAGTTGAGGTAAGACCAGAAAATGAGCGGTTCCTTAGACTTCTAGAACTCCTTGGAGAGTGGTACGAGAAGGGTAAGATTTTGACATTTGTCCACACACAGGAGAAATGTGATGCTTTGTTCCGGGATTTGCTAAAGCATGGATATCCTTGCCTCTCGCTTCATGGGGCTAAGGATCAGACAGATCGTGAATCAACCATTTCTGATTTCAAAAGTAACGTATGCAATTTGTTGATTGCAACAAGTGTAGCTGCCAGGGGCTTGGATGTAAAGGAACTTGAACTGGTGATCAACTTTGATGCTCCTAATCACTATGAAGACTATGTCCATCGTGTTGGTCGCACAGGTCGAGCTGGCCGTAAAGGCTGTGCTATTACGTTTATATCGGAGGAAGATGCAAGATATGCACCAGATCTCGTGAAAGCTTTGGAACTATCTGAGCAAGTAGTCCCGGATGACCTTAAAGCTCTAGCTGATGCTTTCATGGCAAGGGTGAATCAGGGACTTGAACAAGCCCATGGAACTGGGTATGGTGGAAGTGGTTTTAAGTTCAATGAAGAGGAGGATGAAGTGAGAAGAGCAGCAAAGAAAGCACAGGCAAAAGAATATGGCTTCGAGGAAGACAAGTCGGATTCAGATGATGAAGATGAAGGGGTGCGAAAAGCAGGTGGCGATTTGTCTCAGCAAGCAATCTTTGCCCAAGCTGCTGCACTTGCTGCTGCCTCCAAAGCGAGTAATGCATCGGTCCCAGTAGTGAGCATAGGTGGTCAATTGCTTTCAGATGGTATATTACCTGGTCCTCTGCCGGCAGTTGTGTCTGGGCCCTTAGGTCCAAATGCCGCCAACGATGGGGTTGCTAGGGCAGTAGCACTTGCAGCGGCCATGAACTTGCAGCATAACTTGGCGAAGATTCAGGCCGATGCTATGCCCGAACATTATGAAGCAGAATTGGAGATTAATGATTTCCCTCAAAATGCTCGGTGGAAGGTGACACACAAGGAAACTCTGACTCCAATCTCTGAATGGACTGGAGCTGCCATTACAACTAGGGGGCAGCATTTCCAACCTGGTAGGGTCCCAGCACAAGGGGAAAGAAAACTTTACTTGTTTATTGAGGGCCCTACTGAGCAATCTGTCAAGAGGGCGAAAGCAGAACTGAAACGCGTGTTGGAGGACATCACAACCCAAGCATCGTCTCTTCCAGGATCAGCACAACCAGGCCGGTACTCGGTTGTGTAAGACCAGGCTTGACATTTAGTTTTTTGCTTATTATTTCTCTCTCTCGACTATACATGAGGTTGTTCATTTTTATATAGACATCCCTTACCATTTTGCTGGTGGAATATGATGGGAATTTGATCAGATTGCTGGTTTTACCATATAACTGTAAGCTCTTATGTCATTGACATTTTTCTCCTCCATATGTTGAAGGACGCGCGCTTAATGAAGAAACAGGAAAAATAAAATTGTGTTATCCTCTTGTTAAGCATTCACACATTGTTGTATTTCCGTATATATTATCTGATTTTATGATCTGAAACGTCGATGCAAATATCTGTCATATTGGTAGAATGAAATCCTTAGGGAAAGGTAGAAACTTAGTGTAGTTTGCAAATTACAATCTGTCAACAGCGTGGGATGTAATTGAAGTGTAAATTTGTTTTTTTGAAGTGTACAATTGTCCTATCAATTTTTTTTTGTTGTGTGTGTTGGCGTAGGGGGGTGCTTGGGGGCAGCGTTCCGGTTCATCTTGCTAGAATTGGTACATAATGGGCGGTCAGTTCCTGTTTACCTGGCTCTTGAAACCATTCCACGATGGATTGAAAGTCTTGAGTTGAATGTCATTCAAATTATCTGATTTAAAGATTGGGATTTTTGTTGTGCTCTTTGAGCTCCTTGATACTCTTCACTCGGCCTTTAGCATGAGAAGACTCTTTGGATTCTTTGGATTATGTTCTGTGCTCACCTACCTTCGGACATTCTTTTGTCTTATTTGCAAAGTTAAATTGCTTTGGCTGGAGGACCATTTAGACCTACGCTTCCATGTGCAGTGTGTTTCGATTGCTTTCCGGGGCTGACCAGGGAGATGGCAATTGTGGTGCGTAGTTTTCTTTTATGGCCCCCATTCCCAAATAAGAAAACGAACAGAAAAGGGGGTAAAGGGAAAACGAGGATGCAGGTGCGACATGCATCCTGAACTTCTTCTTGAGTTACATTTTCTTTCTTCTTGACTTTTGCTATTTGATTTGATTTGATTTGATCTAACCATATTTGGTTTGCCTTTTCTGTTGTTTTGAGTGGGAAAGCATAAAAGCGTCTGTTGTTTTCTTGTCAGTGTTTTGTATACTACTTGCTCTAGTTGCGAGTTGCGACGCACAACCTCTGTATGTTATACCATATTCTGTACTAGGGTTTACTGGTAGCTTTCCTTGTTATATATTTATTACATGTATGCCTGTAATTTTGCCCTCGTTAGTTGCTCATTCTGGATCATAGTGGAAAAACATAATGGAAGTGGCCTCTGGTAATCCCGTAGTTGTTTTAATGTCCTTGCACTGGATTACTTAGCAATATTCAAACGTTGAGGTGGTTTGTCTTTCTTGTGCGTCAGCTGTTCTGATGCAGATCTATATGCATATTGTTTTCTCCCTTTGCATAACGGAGCCTGTTATTAAGGTTTTGTGAAACAATTTTGTAAAGGAGAGATGTGGAAGAGTTATTTCACAGTCGACAGCAGACCTGAGATATTATTAGCCTAACATCAAACTGACGAGATGTGCTCTTTTAGTTTGCTGCATGTCTTTATGGTGTCACTTTGGGCATTTTTCCACTGGACAAGACAACGCAAAGCTTTGGTCAGTTTGATGTTTTTGTTAGCGTTTGGTCAGTTTTTGCGCGAGTGGATGTTCAGGTCAGTTTTTGCGCGAGTTGTTTCCTTTGGGCCGTTCTTCAACCTTTTTTTTTTTTTTTTGGTTAACACCGCCGCAAGGGGGAGTTAAGGACCTTGCATCTTGTGCATGCATGTCCTCTGGTTATAACTAAATTACAACTGCAAAAGTTGAGCATTGTTCATTATGCTCGCTTGTATACTGCTTGTGCAAATACGAAGAAATGCTTCATTCTCGCTTACCTACCTGCTAGGCGCTTTAGCATGAGAAAAATCTTGTCATTGTATTTCTGCACTTCATTTTGTACTTTTGTTTCTCATAAGTTGTACGTGCTGAGCTCAAGGGATTCTAGTCTGCACTTATAATGAGCTTTAGAACGTAGTTTACCACCATTCCAATTATTACGGAGACTTTTGCATGCTGTTTTTAAATAGAGAACTGAATTGATGCGAAGCCCCTCTTTTGGGAGATCCAATTGCTGTCTCGAAACTTTTAATTGAACAAAGCACATGACAACAATACACGAACAAATTTTGTTTATTTAAAACTGGATAGCTTGTTAGCTATAGATGCTTCTGTATGTTTGAGTTTCGGTTTTCAGGGCTGCGGCGGCGGCGAGGCAACAGAGCTGGTCATAATTTGATGGGTGACATAGGGAAAGGCTAGCAACGGCGGGGTGGCGCCTAACATGGAGGGTTACGATGCTTTACAACAAGGTAACCCCGGGATTGTGACATGTGAATGGGGGTGTCATGCCTGAGGAGGTGACAGCAGGATATGAGATGCAGCTTCTGTCAGCTTTACACCCCTTAAACCATTGGATTGGCAAACATTATAAAGTCGGATACTTGGGGGGTATAAAGGTATGAAAGAGGTTATGCAACCACATTGGAACTGTCCGTTTTAGTTGCTTTTGTTGTAACCTGCTGCATATAGTGGCTCAGCAGGCTGCTCTTTTCGAGGTTGCTGTTGGCTAGAGTTCATCGAGTCGATTCGGATTTTAAGACTCAAATTTTGCGTAAACACCCTTCTAAGTAAAAAGCTGTTGAACTCCTTTTTCTCTTGCTTCAACTGGAGTGCTCCTAGTAGCAGCTATGCGGTCTTTGAAGTACGACGTATTGGCGTTGTATTAACTCTCTTGTTCCCCACCGAATCCAGTTTCGACACGTGATGGTATTCAAGCTTTTATCAAGTCAAGTGTAGCGTTTCTGATCCCGTGACAACAC
The DNA here is from genome assembly GCA_033070095.1 of Escallonia herrerae. Taxonomy (NCBI): domain Eukaryota; kingdom Viridiplantae; phylum Streptophyta; class Magnoliopsida; order Escalloniales; family Escalloniaceae; genus Escallonia; species Escallonia herrerae. Next base: position 457,780 of record JAVXUP010000282.1, read on the forward strand.
AAAGTTTTGACTTTCGAAACCCCAAGGGCATGCACAAAGATTGGGCTATCGCAATAGCCTCCTTCAGTTTCCAGCAACTGAGTGGTAAAAGCTTTCTTTCGAGACCACGTCCCAAGAATATATATATGGTCTTTGAATAAATGGAAGTCACCGTAGGTGGAGTTGATCGCTTCTTCTGTGGCAAACAAAAAAAATTGCCAAAAATATTTTAGCGATGTTGATTATAACTATAAATATTAGCAATAGCGGTTTAACACGTTTGGAAACAATTTTGTCCTGCTAAAGCTAGTGATGTGGAGCATGGGTCCTTGTCCTCGCAGGCCGTGGGGATTTATTTTTCTCCCTAATCTGTTTGTTTCTTTGTAAGTACATGGCTTCTTTAATCTCTGCGTTTGATAATTTTGATGAACGAAATTGATTTGATCTATAAGTAACATGCAATCTCTATTCCAAAAATATTCTTAAAATCAAAGGGGACAAGAATTTCGAAGCTTTAAGAATTTTGAAACATATACTATCTTTACCTAAACTATTTTTGAACTCATATACAATTTCTCTAAAGCGAGACTATCTTTGAAAAAGACTATTCCACGAAATGGCAACTAATTAAGACAATAGATTGCCGGCTTGCATGTACGGTTACTAATTACTCTGCATTTTCTGAAGGGTTAATTGTATAAAATGCCTTGTCGTCTGGGCTAATTACAAAAAGGCCCCTGTAATTAAAAAAAACCTGTATCGTAAAAGTATTGCATCCGACGGTTTCTGTAACGATTCAAATAAATTGTCCAAAATATCCTTGTGTATAAACCCTATTTTATTTGTGTGCAGAAGTCTTGACCAGAGGTTGGCACCACCACCCTAGCCACACTCGCTGCCACTCAAGCCTCATCCTTCATCGCCACAAGCCCATGCCTTATCTCTCATCACAACCATCTAGCCCTTAGCACTACCACCCAGCCATGTCCGTTGCAGCTATTGGCCCAAGCCCGTGCTCTCGTTGCCGTGACAATCCCGTCTTCTTCCTTTTCATCGCCAAATCAATCCCACTGCCGCAACGCCCTCTTCTTTATTCTTGCCGAGTTTTAATGTGACGGGATCTGTTTTGTGGAATAAAGCCTATGTGTTTAGGCTTAGATGTGGTTGATTTACCCAAATTGCACGTACTCAGATCTAGGGTCCCAATTGCAATGTGCGATTAAAACCATAGATCTGAGGTCGTGCAATTAGAGTTGTGTTTGGGTGCGACGAAGGTGGCTGGGGCTGATTGCAGGGTTGGCGGCGGTGCAAGTGGTTCAGTTGATGACGGGTCTAGCAATGCAGAGTTCGTGGTGGGTGGCGACGGCGCACTTGTCGCTTGGTTGATGAAGGGCTAGCGCGACAGCACAAGGTCATGGTTTGTGGTCCAGGTTAGGTGGTGGCCTTGGGGATAACGGTGGCGAAAATTGCAACTTGGGTTTTGGTTGAGGGTGGCGGCTAGAGTTTTTGTTAGTAAAGGTCACAGCTAGGGTTGGGGGTTAATCAGATTGGAGAAGAAATTGAGACTAGTGAGAGAGAGAAAAGAAAGGGAGGGTATTTTAGTTATGTATTAAAATCTACCAAACTTAAGAAAGTGAAGATGACCCTATGCCAATTTGGATGTTTTCTATAACGATTGCAAAAACATTGACACCTCAAGTGTATCTTTATAATTATTATAATTGCAGGGGCCTTTTGCTATTAGTCTAAATCACAAAGGTATTTTATGCAATTAACCCTTCTTTTTTTTAAGGACCTGCGATTGCTCAATGGTCTTCTTTTTTCATAGGATTACCAAGTCGGCTGATAGCTGCAGCAAACTGCAATTAGTGATCTGGGCCAAGTCCAATCGAACGGCTAACAATAAGTCGGTCAAACACGCAAAGGCACAACCACAAGGATGATCACGCTCGCCTCCGACCCTGCCGTTGTATATATACCAGCATGTCACACCTGCTCGTGCACATTGCAAAGAGTCGTGCGCTAGGGTTTCGGAAGTGAAAATTCGCGACCACATTTAAGTAGGACAGGAGATATGGCGTTGCCGAAAGCCAAGGAGCTCGTTTCCTCGAATCCAGTCGTCGTCTTCAGGTTTGTTCCTACGCTCTCGCGTTGTATATGTATCTTGATTTATCCATGTGTATGCGAGTTATGTAGATTTAGTGATGGATCCGTGGGTGTGGATTTGGCAGCAAAAGTTATTGCCCATTCTGCGTGAGCGTGAAGAAGTTGCTGGCTGAGATTGGTGCCACTTTCAAAGCCATTGAGTTGGACCGTGAAAGTCAGTATTTTCCCTCTCTCACCGGTGTGCACACACACAATCGCGTTCATATTTTTATCCTGCTTTTATTTTTGAGCTTTCGACGGTGAATTTGACCATTTCTACATTGGTAACAAGTCAAACTATGGCAAAAAAAATTCAGTAATTATGCTTTGGTAACAAGTCAAGCTACAACAAACATGGAGTAAAGTTAATATTATTTGTTAGACGGCTATCTAGAAATTTGGGTTAAATCAAAGTGGACAAAATTATTGAAATGGAAGAGCTTCTGGCAAAGCAATTGGTTAAAACAATAGTTGTTTGATGGTGCTAGGGTTTAGTAGTACTCCGTACATTTCAAATTTGAGTGCCTTTGACATTTTTAGCTAATTCCTAGTATTTAAACATGTTAAAAGTTGAATAAAACTCAGGTATCTGCAAAAACAAATCAATGCAAACATTGCTAAAGGTCAACGTTCTTTAACAAAAGGTGCCAAAAGGGGATGCATAATGATGAGGGTCCCGACCTTGGTCATGAAAGTTGACTCTTTAATGATGCGGCGAGGACATTTTCAAAATAAAATGTTTCATTGGTTCACAATGAACCATATCATTTGGGAGTCAACTTTTGGGACTAAGGTTGTGATCCACTCATTACTTCCTATGTATACTATCTTCGCTTCTCGCTCCATTGATCGAAACGCTAAGATATCTCTGCCCCTTTGTAAGCTACAAAAAGTATGAGCTCAGAAATATATACACACAACGATGCAATTCAAGAAGGGTGTCGTTGGAGTTAACTCCCTTATCTCAGCAGAAATGAGTAAGCATTACACGCCCGGGCCTGGTCATTTCCTATAACCAGATGATAGGAATAATGCCCCAAAGGTAAATGCTTATGTGTTCAAATAATAGTTTAGGAAATTACTAGAAGGTCAAAAGAAAACTAATTTGGAATTAAGGTAAGCTCACCCTTGTGTGTGTTTGTTGTCTCTATATATGCACGAATATCATATGAGATGCATAGCAGAGACCCGTCTCACCTATTTTAGTAGGGATGGCAAAAATATCTGAACCCGCGGATCTCCGCCCCGCCCCGCCCCGCCCTAGTAGGAGCGGATTTTTTTGACTTTGACCAGGGCATGGGGCGGGTATGGTATTTTAAAAAAAAACCCGCAGCGGGTTAGGATCGGGTATGGTATTCATCCCAATCCGCCCCGCCCCGCCCCGCCCCGGTATATTAACCTTAATACTTTAGTTGATCCTAGCCATCCCCTAATACTTTAGTCGATCTTAGCCGTCCATCACATATCATATATATATGTCCTTTCTTTTCTGCCAAACCCTAGATCTCAATTCTCAACCTTCTCAGTTCTCACTCTCCACCACCACACGGCCAGTTTGATCAGCCCACTCTCCACCGCACCGCTGCGAACTAGTAGCGGCTCCACCGTACCGCCGCGAACTAGCGGCGAAGCCACCGCACGGCCAGTTTGATCAGCCCACTCTCCACCGCACCGCCGCGAACTAGCAGTGGCTCCACTGCACTTCCGCGAACTAGCGGCGTAGCCACCGCAAGGCCACGAACACTTTTCGCAACGATACACTGATCTGCCCACTCAATGGAGGAAGCCGAAGGTCTCCTCGTCCCTCGTCTGTTCCGCTATTTCAATAGATCGAGATACATCCAATCGAGAAGATCTAGATTCATCCAACTACTTGAATCCAATCGAGAAGATCCAGCCCTTTCAATCACCGTAGACCAGCTCACAAGCAAGGGTACACTCTCTGAAATAACTAAAAGACTATTGTGTTTTTACGATTTTCATTACATTCAGTTGTTCAAGTTCTCTGTAACCAGAAAAGCATAAAAAAAAGGTTTATTGTTTATGTTTCTGTTCTCTTTGTTTCTTTCAATTTTTTCTTACCTAAGAAGTATCCCCTCAGACTTCCCGTGGTCAATAATTATTTGATTAGAGAATTGGAAATCAGTTGTGCTTAGGAGTTGACATATTGCAACTGTGGAACTTCTGGACCATTTGTCCTCAAGAACCATCTTCTTCTATATCAGACAATTGCAATTGAATCTACGCACAATTGGCAATGGGGCGGGTTGGGTTGGTTTCGGGTTTTTCGGTGCTACATCGAGGACGGGGCGGAACGGGGCGGGTGCGGGTTTTCTAAATCCACGTAGGATCGGATATGGTATGTTACATACATAACCCGGTGCGGGGCGGGGCGGAGCGAAGTTCAATGACTCTCGGGGCGGGTTCGGATTTTAGTAGATCCGCATCCGACCCGCTCCATTGCCATCCCTATATTTTAGCGAATTTTACTGTTGCAAAAGCTTGGTACATGTTGGGATAAGTTTCTAGCTCCATTTCACTGGATATCCCCTTTTTGACTTTTTGCAAATTTCTAAGATAGATTTTAGTACATATAACATTGAATTGAACTCAAATAACATTTACAGATTAAACAGTTGTTGTTAGGAAGTCAAGCTAAGGTACTAAATCTATCGTAGGAATTCGAAAATAGTCAAAGAGAGAAAATCCAGTGGAATGGAGGGAGTACATCTCTAAGCATCAGCATATTTTAGTCTCCAATTTCTAAGACACTTAGGAACTGCAAATATGGATCTATGTAAATATTTATGCTTTATTCGTTCCTAGCATAGATGGTATATCATGTAACATATGTTGTTTGATGCTTCTCTCATTGTAAAGTGCTAACGTACATCAGTTGACGAGTAACGTAAACTTATACCATACCCTTGTTTATTTGTACGGCATGCATTTTGCATAGTCCATGTGAAGTTGATGCTCAACTTCCTGTGTCTAATGCTTAGTTGCACAAAGCGGGGGCGGGAGCGGGAATGGGGGCGGGGGAGCATAAGCACCAAGAATAATCTGAGGTTGGAAGCGGTTTGAATAAATAAATACGTAAAGAGTATTATCACTTTTTTAGTATAGTTTACATAGTCAACAACAACAGACAAAGAGACTTTAAGGACTTCAAAGAAGAGAGAAATAAGGAATGGGTTGAAAAGGGTTTAATTTTCAGGTATTCTCTCACTTGTTCCATGTATCTCTATCCAGTTAACGGGATTGAGTTCCCATATTAGCTTGAGACGAGATTCCATGGAGCTCCTAACTTGGGATCGCAAAAGCGAGTTTTCGAGAGAGAAACGTCACCATATTAGGAGTTTCCTGCAACTAAGGTCTAATGTTAGTTACAAACTGTTTTACTAGTGTAATGGAGCAAAGGATAAAAACTTACTTAATGAACTTGTTTGAAGTTTCAAAATAGTTGAAAAGTCAAAGCTGAAAAGGAATCAAATTTCGGAATGGCTCTATATAGCGTAATGCTGATGTCTGTTTTTTCTGTGCTGGAAGTATAGCAACGGCCAATATTCATGAGTGATTTTCATCTAGTTCCACGTGTGTGTGCAACAATTTGGAATTCCACTTCTTGTCTCAGTGTAAAAAATTTTGGAATCATGTATCCTACTGGTCCAAGTAAACATATACTAATCTCTATCATCTATCAAGTAGGTTTTTTTTTGGTCCCAGCGGGCCACTGGACGCTACACAAGGACAATGTTGTTGGTTTGTGTCTATTAGATAATTACACGTCTTCGGACAACCACTCCGAGATATAAAGAAGAAGACCTTCATCCGCTGTTACTTTCTTGATTTTTTACATGCAAAATTATGATTTATGTGGGCGCATGCTGTGTTTAAAGATCCCGGGATTAAAGGGGTTGCCTGTCTTCATGTTATTCTTTAAGGTGATGGAAGTGATCTGCAGTCAGCATTGGCCGAGTTGACTGGACAGCGGACTGTACCTAATGTTTTTATTGGCGGCAAGCACGTTGGTGGCTGTGATAGTATGGCCTCAATTCCTTTTTAACTGGTAAACATTTCAATTGCAGTTGCTTTCACTGCAGTGCTTATGGTTAGAAATTTCCTGCAGAAACAACTGCCATGTACAAGGCCGGACAGCTTGTTCCTTTGCTGACAGAAGCTGGAGCTATTGCTACTAAATCTGCCTCCTAGAGGACCGTACAAATAAATTGAAGATTATGGTAAAATAAGGAGCTACTGCTCATGTTAATTGGGGTTTATGTGTGCTGTGTTAACTTCTTCAAGTGAAAGTAATGTTTGACATCAAGTTGTGAATTTGGCGAATAGTTTTTCTGCATATTGTATAATGTTTCAAGCTGATGATTATTTTGTGCCTGAGTAGAGAAACCGTAAACTACTATAAGGAAAATCAAGGTGTTTAAGTTCTACTTGCGTGTTTATGGGATTCTTGTTTAGTTTAATAGTACTCCCTATTAAGTTAACGACAAAATAAGTCGGGCTTGATCACATTTTAGTGCTTTGCTGTATTTCAAGTCCAACACCACCGTTACGGCGCCACCACCAACCACAACCATGGCACCACCTCCATCACCACTGTGCTCACCAACACGCATATATCTACATGAACACAGATCTACGTGCATGCACGCGCACAAAAAGTGATTAAATTCAGACCCACGCATGCGCGCATACCTATACTGTTGAATATAGATCCACAATCACACACATGTACACATTGATGGATTGAATTCAAACCGGAAACAACACACACATACACATCGACACTATTCTGACTACACGTGCGCGTGTATACACTGATTCAATTCAGACCCAAGTGTGTTAGCTCGATAGATCTGCATGCGCGCACGTATGATCGAAGAAAGCGAAGATGGGGATGTTGGCAAGACTTATACGTGTTTAAAAAGTTAAAGGTAAACAAACAATGAATTAACAGCCTCATATCCTAACTTTCTCTATCAAAAAAGCGAAAAAAGCAAAACATTGTCTCGGTGTCTCTGCCGCCACCGCCGGTTTCCTCCGGCGTCTGGTGGTGTGGTAGAATAGGTTTCTGATTTGGTGTGGTTCTTTTCATTCTTTTTGTGTGCGACTGTGGTGGCTGCTATCGTAGGCCTTATACAGTCTCTGCCGCCACCGTCGATTTCCTCCGCCGTCGATTGCTCTTTGCACTGGCTTCCGTCGGAAGTCGTCTTCTGGGTATGCTCATGTATGTGGGTAAGGGTTACAATTTGGATTACTACGGCTGGTTGGGTAGCAAGGTGGAAGCTGCTGCGTAGGGATCGTACGTGGTTGGATGTTGCCCGTTTGGATTTGGGAGTGGTGGCCAAGAAGGAATTTTGTGGATTTTAGGTGTGGACGTCGGAGACGGAAATATGTGGGTTTCGGTTAGGTGGCTGGAGAAAGGAATATGTGGAATTTGGGATTGTTAACCGGAGAAGGGAATCTGTGAATAGGTTTTTCTCCTTCTAGGGTTTGTATCCCCCTTCCCCCCTAGTTTGTTCCCCATCCCCCTTGTTCACATAAAGGTTGGTGGGCTTGTTGCCGATGGTGCTTGTCGAGGGGCTTCGGTATTATAGGATGCTCCGACGGTGGGTGTTTGTGATGGTGGTGGCTGCTGAGGTTCGGCAGTTGGGTCTTGGGGATTTGGTGGTGGTTACAGTGGCGGGTCGTGGACTAACAGGGCGGAGCGACCATTTTCCGGTCGGTTCCCGGTGCCGAAGGTGCTTGGTGGATGGAAACGATGGACATGTGTCAGCCTTAGGCGCTGCATGCGCTGCAAGTGACGTGTCGCTAGGCGCGTGGGTGCGGGCTGTCCTCGTGTCGGGACACGTGGCTGGTCTTCAGATGGGTAGCTGGCTACAGTTGACTTTTCTTTTCATTTTCTGTGTGTGTAGTTATCTGTTTAGCTTTTCTGTGTGTGGTTCCTAGTAGTTTTTAGTGTTTATCTAGTTCTAGGCTTTACTTATCTTTACTGTCAAGAAAATCAAGCATAGCTCTTAGTTGTATTGTATTTCTTATCGGATGGGAATGTCATCCGAGTACCATCTACATAATTAATAGTAGGGGTTCTTACTCCTTTTCAAAAAAAAAAAGAAGTTAAGGGTAAGAAATGTTTTGTATTTACATGATAAAAAATACGATATACTGCACAAGCAAACAACGTATTGAATACAAACGGCGTTATAACCGAACAACATTAGTGTTATAAATCTTTAAGATTTTGACAGACATGTAAAACTTTAAAAGTCGACAAGGTTGATTGATATTACCCGCTAACCTATTCATAAATATTTTCCCTTATTTGTTTAATTGTTTTTTATCCTCCCTTTGACTCTGCGTTGCTTAGTTGTGGGTTGTGTAGCATAGATCTGTGACATTAAAGCTGTTTATTGACCATAGGCTCCGGAGATCCTTGCTGATATCCACAGCTCTAAAAAGATTATTACTAACACCTTACAATATTAACAAACGTCAGTCTCATCAGAAAATTAAAATAAAAGGGATAGTTTCATCAGCACTCCAACTCAACTGGTGGATCTAGAAATTATTCTAAAAATTCAAAACATTGTACACTTTATTTACTTAGTATTGAATAAAACTCCGCATCAAAAAAGGAAAGTATAAAACAATATAAAAAAAAGAGAGAGAAGGAAAGTATCCAATAAAGCTAGAAAACAATCTTTTTCATTCTGTCACATAATTAGGTCACTTCATCAATGGAATCGATAGTTGGAAAAAAGAAAAGAAAAAGGAGTTGCAACGGATATCATTCATAACCTAACACCAACTACGTTATACTATTTGATTCCCAAAAATTAAATTTTACCAACAACGACAAGCGACATGAAGATACACTAATTAGTATCCAACTCAAGCTCCAAAATCTTTGCACATACAAGGGTAGGTAATTAAAAAGTATTGAGTCGTCTGAGATCATTAACTTCAATTATTTAAGACCGTTAACTACATTATATGATAACTCTCTGCGGCCCGTGACTCCTCGTCCTATAACATAAGACTTTCTTGATTTAGCAATTTTAGATGATCGGGAGAGGACATTCGTGTGACCATGCGCCTTGTTTTCTTTTTCTTTCTTTTGGGGCAAATGAGAGTTTAGTCATCTTCTTTAATTGACCTCATATCCATATCAAAATTCTTGATGAAATGCACTAGGTCCTGAATTTTTTTCTTTTTTAACAAATTTTTAGGATAGAGTTAGTAAATGTTATATTATTATTTTCATCTGAATTTAAGCTGTCGAAAGATTCTTAAATATGAGTTTTATTTAAATTTTTTTTTGGGTAAAAAAAACAAAAGAAAATGGAACAGACTCCAACCAAAGTGGGTGGAGGTTGTTGAAAACCATGCCACATGCGTGGCAATTAAAAATTGCGAAGCCATCATCGGAGGTTAGACCCGCACCCGCTTTGCTTATTGCAGCCAGCCAGAAAGCAGGATCTTCTCTCCCTCTTCCTCTCTCCCTCTCCGTGAAGTTTGACCTGTCAAAATATCAGATCTTCTTGCACTAACCAATTCGTTGTGCTCTCACCAAATCACAGATCTTTAATTTCCCGGGTCTATTCGATTGCTTCAGAAAAAGAATCTATCTTTTCACTGTATCACCCATCACCCAGAAGAATATACAGGTTTGGGTTCTTACTTTCTGGGTACTAGATGAACTCTGTAGTTGGTAGACCCTGTTTGATTTTAAAGAACAATTGGCAGAAAGATATAGAAGAGTCAATGGCATGGCGCTTTGAGTTGTATGTGCTTGCTGCTTGTGACCCACCTTTTCTTTTTCTTGATCTTGGTTTAGATTTTCTTAATCCCTCTTTACCTTCTTCCTTGTCGCTGATCTATTTATTACTCGCCAGTAAATGTAGTTGAGTTCATTCATTCGGTTTTCTTGGTCAAATGCTTCTCTCGGACTCGTTTAGTTGACGGGAACAGATTCCTGATAAATATACGTTCTTGTGTTGCTGTATCTTCTTATTTCAAAACTTTGGTAACTGAGTCTTCCAAATGAGACCGCTATGAGTAGCAGATGATCTGCTTGCGCATTCTGAACCCTCGATTGGTTGACAATTGGTCAAGTCATTGGATCACATGGATCTTAACAAAAAATGTAAGGATTAACTTGTGAACAAATGCTGATTGGAAGATACTAGAAATTCTCTTTTACCACTTTGAGAGGGAAGTACCTTAAAGATGTCATTTACGTTATTGCAAAAGGACCGCAGATTGAACTCACTATACATAAATAGCCGATTTACTACAACATACAGGTTTATTATATCTAGGACTTATACCCGCTCCCTGCGCAGGGTCAGATCTCTTTTTTGCCACACATCTAAGATAGTGGTGCTGATTTTGAGCTTTAAGATCTCCTTGTTTTGATTTGTTTTGTGTGTTTTATATGTAAAGTGAGACTGGAAACCTTCTTTTGTTGAATTGTACTTTACTTGCCTCTAATTTAGTTTGGGAGCACATTCCCACCATCTATTCAAAAGTTGCTAGATACCTTTGCTTTTAGCTATTGTGCAAATCCGAGGAGAAGTGTTTAAACTTGGTTGACCTGAAAAGATTCCCTGTAAATGACATATTTGCTCTTTATCATCCTCTTTCTCTTCTATAATCAAAACCACGATTTAGACCACTGGAGCTCACCTCCATTGTCAAAATGCATTGCAGACTACTGGTCCGCAGTATCAACAAACCTGAACTAGTGGTTTTGTTAATTTTCTATTTTCTGTGTATGCAACTTGTGGTCATCTTAGCTACCTCTTCAAATAACCTAGGGTTTGAAACTCTAGCATGTGGAAGAAGTTGCAGTTACCATGTAGGCACCGCGTTCTAGCCAAATGCTGAGATCAGTCATTACACAATGATTGCCGTCATCAGTTTGCTATTTTCATATCAGTGTTCACATATATCGATATGCACATGCATGTCTAATTAGTAGAGAGGAGTATTGACGTAAAGGGAGGCTTGGTAGAGGGTATGGAACTTATTCTGGGGCAGACTGTAAGTGCAATTTCCATTTTCCTCTCACGATAGAGCCAGAAATATGAATACTGAACAGCAATGGCTTATCCATACGGATAAGACTTTCATCTTTTTGGTCAATGTGGAGAGTAACATGGTGATATATGTTTCTCATGTCCTTTTTGGACCATGTTGGCCTGTCCACATCAGTTCCATAGTGTTGTCGACCATTCATTTCTTAGAAGTTTTCTTAACCCACACTACTCTATGGTTACTTTTGATTGCATATTGACAACTACCCCAGCTGTTTGAGGGAGATGAATATTGAGACTGGTGACATTTGGTTGCTTTAAATTTGATCGAGTCATACATGTCTTCAAAAGCTATGTCGATTGTGAATTAATCCCCCCGTTCGGCCCGTCCCCCCCTTTATCTTATTCTTTTGCAGAAAAAGGAATGGCTGCCCCACCGACAAGAATAGGCCTTGCTGGTCTTGCTGTCATGGGCCAAAACCTGGCCCTCAACATTGCCGAGAAAGGATTTCCCATTTCCGTTTACAATCGAACTACCTCCAAAGTTGATGAGACTGTTGAACGAGCTAAAAAAGAGGGAAATCTTCCTGTGTTTGGCTTCCACGATCCTGAATCATTTGTGAACTCAGTCCAAAAGCCTAGGGTGATTATCATGCTTGTCAAGGCTGGGGCACCTGTCGACCAAACCATTAAAACCCTCTCTGCTTACTTGGAGAAAGGCGATTGTATCATTGACGGTGGTAATGAGTGGTATGAGAACACTGAAAGGAGACAGAAAGCAATGGCTGAACTGGGTCTTCTCTACCTTGGGATGGGAGTTTCTGGTGGTGAGGAGGGTGCCAGACATGGTCCCTCTTTGATGCCTGGAGGGTCCTTCGAGGCTTACAAAAACATTGAAGACATTCTTCTTAAGGTGGCAGCCCAAGTTTCAGACAGTGGTCCTTGCGTGACTTACATCGGCGAAGGAGGATCTGGAAATTTCGTTAAGATGGTTCATAATGGTATCGAGTATGGTGACATGCAGCTTATTGCAGAGGCATATGATGTGCTAAAATCAGTTGGAAAGCTTACAAACGAGGAACTGCAAAAAGTTTTCTCAGAATGGAACAAGGGGGAGCTTTTAAGCTTCTTGATCGAAATCACTACAGATATTTTTGGCATCAAGGATGATAAGGGAGATGGTTATCTGGTTGACAAGGTCTTGGATAAAACTGGCATGAAGGGTACTGGTAAGTGGACTGTTCAGCAAGCTGCTGAATTGTCTGTTGCGGCTCCCACAATTGCATCTTCCCTTGATTCAAGGTTCCTTAGTGGGTTGAAGGAGGAAAGGGTCGAAGCTGCAAAAGTCTTTAAATCAGGTGGCTTTGGAGATATCCTAACTGATCAGGTGGTGGACAAGGAGAAACTGATTGATGATGTGAGACAAGCTTTATATGCATCTAAGATATGCAGTTATGCTCAGGGGATGAACCTGATCCGTGCCAAAAGCATTGAGAAGGGTTGGGGTCTGAAGTTGGGGGAATTGGCTAGGATTTGGAAGGGGGGTTGCATTATTCGAGCAATCTTTCTAGACCGGATCAAGAAGGCCTACGATAGGAACCCAGACCTTGCAAGCCTTCTAGTTGATCCTGAGTTTGCCAAGGAAATCATTGACCGGCAGTCTGCCTGGCGAAGAGTTGTATCCCTTGCTATCAATTCGGGTATAAGCACCCCTGGTATGTCTATTAGTCTTGCTTACTTTGATACTTACAGAAGGGGAAGGTTGCCAGCTAATTTAGTCCAAGCTCAAAGAGACTACTTCGGTGCTCATACATATGAAAGGACTGATATGCCAGGATCCTTCCACACTGAGTGGTTCAAAATTGCTAATCAGACGAAGAATTAGGTCTTCTCTTCGTGGTATCCTTCACAATCTTCAGTCATCGTAATAATGTTTCTCTTAACAGTTGATTGAGAAGGAAGCTTACACCATATGTGAACTAAATATATTCGAAGAATCCATCATCTATTATTCAATAATTTGGAGTTATTTGTTTTGCTGTTGTGTTCATAACTCTGATTGTACTTAAGACTCGTATCACATTAATGCATGATTCTGGTTCAAGAAATCATTGCTTGTCTGCATTTTGTTATTGTTGATTGATTCCCTTGTTATGTCTTTGACTTTTTCATTATTTTCATCCTTTTCACCTTATGGACCTTTCTTGCTTGAGGCTGATGATGCTGGGGTTGTATTACAGGCTCCAAAAATTAGTGGCCGTCTGTCTGAATTTTTTTTATGTTGGTCATCGAATAGCCTACAAGATTCTCGCTTTGATACTATTCTTCTTTTGCTCCATTTCCATCGCCAATGTAAACCATCCTTGGTTTCACAATCTCGGTGTTGCAATGGCATGTCTATGTTCAAGTTATACCTCAATAATCTGGATTACATGACATCCACCATCAGGAATATAATGGACAAGCGTTGGTCAAATGGAGAATCTCAACTACCAGAGTAGGAGAATTATCTAAAACTTGCACATGATGCTACCTTCTCAGTTTTTCCAAATACATACAACATGGCTCAAATGCTCTAATTCCGGTAACCGATCTTCAGGCTAGAGTGACTGTTGGTTCTTTGACCTCCTGATTTGATCGGAAATCGCTTAAAAAATTAAGAGATGAACCATGAGTTTAATGTTCAAGAATGGTATTAAATGAAGAAGTATACGATGATTTCACTTACACACGAGGCACTAATCCACCGATTGAGTGTTTTGAGAGCCTTCCCTGACTGATGTGTTTCACGGGCTAACGCTACCCCTTCAGCCAGTGTATTAGCATGTCCACTGACTAACAGTGCTGCTGCTGCGTTTAGTACCTGATTCAATTACCAAGTACTTGTTCAGAGTCACTGTGGCAGTGGTATCAAACCCAAGAAATACCAAGTTACTTCGGCTCAAACCCAAGAAATACCATGTTACTTAGGCTCATGTACAATCATTAAAGGGAATTAATGTCTATCTTTATAAGGAAACAAAATTTAATCTCACCTTAAGGTCAGAGAGAAAATTTGTTTCTGTTTTACTTGTAAAAAATACAAAAAGAAAAGATGGACAAACAGCTAATGTATGCTCTCTGCACTTGGACTTGCTACTGATATATCGTAACGTACAAAATCTGAAGCAAATTGCAAGTTTTATCATCCCGGTAATGTTAAGAAGACACTTACAAAAGCATCCGCGATGGGGCCTCTCTCACCAGATAGTACACGCCTTATAATCTCAGCATTATATTCCGGATATCCTCCTTGCAAGTTTTCAACAGTGCAACGGGCGATACCAAAATCCACTGTAGAAACGAAATGGTAGTTTAACCATAACTCTAGAATGTGCTAGAGCAAAATTCACAGTAAGAAATTCATCTAATAAATTCAAGTACAAAATAATGATCCATGACGAAACCTACTCCCAAATCAAAACATGTACATACAGTTATGCATGTACTAGTGGTTAAAGTAGGCGGCTTATGAGCAAGGAGTCAAGTGTAATGCTCAAATTGGAACTTGGAAGGACAATCCAGTAAAAATAGATAAAACCAAACCAAGATGGATATGCAGAACCAAACCTTTGTTCTTATTTGTTTAAGCCCAAATATTGGCACGAGAAACTATCTTATTCTGGTGTAAGCAGTAAAAACAATTCTGCAAGTATAATTGAGTAAGAATGTTACCTGGGTCAAAGTGGAATTTTTGAATGCTTTCAGGTGTAATGTCGTAAGCTACTCCAGGCCCTGTTAATATGAGAGCTACTAATCATCATAAAGGTGCTCAGTGCTCTAAATACTGACAAGATCTCAGAGAATACAACTAGCAATGGAAAAACACGAGAATAATGCCCTCCGAAAGAAGGAATCTCAGGGATTTAAGCCATTAGCTTTAAGCAATATAAAGAAGGAAACTTACCAAAGGGGCTCATTTCATCTAAGCCATCTGAATATACGACTAATGCTCTTTTCATCCCATACCTTTGCAGAGCTTTAGCCATCTTAGTGACCTGTGCCAGAGTGAAATGCATAATTACTATCATCACTTCTTATAAAATCACACCCAAAGTGGTCAATCAATCATTAGAAAGTATCAGATTACGATTGATATAACTCAAATATAACTTCCAATAATTGTGAAATACTCGGCAATCCCAGTCGAACTGGAAGACCGATAATTATCTTATCAGAGATCGTGATGTGATCGTGATCCTAACATATCTAGTCTACGGCCCAGTCCTACTAGGGCTCTTCTTCCTACCACTATATGAAGGGGTCTACCCCTCCAGGTATGGGAGGACTACACACATTCATGCTTTTTCAGAGTCATTATCATGTAGCTGTGCTCTGACTTAAGCATCGGAGACTTCTCCGCCTGGAACCCCACCCGGCGGTTACTCGTTTTCAGTCTTGCAGGTCATCGGTTCAGGCTCCGGTTTCGCAACGTATGCGGAGCATATTTTTAGCAGCAACATTTTGGCGCCATTCGTGGGACCCGCCAACCTAACCAATTGACCTCAAGAAACCTCCACAGTTGTACCGGAAACCTCCACAGTTGTATCGTGAACTGCTCGCAGCTATCGCCACCGTCTCGGGTAAGAGATTCAGTTGTTACAATCAAAAAAGAAAAAAAAATACTTTGGGATAGAACAAGCTGCCGGCGGCAGCCAAGCCATCGACGGCCCTGCCGTTGTCAAACGGTTCTACTACTGTCAAACAATCGAAAAAAAGGAGACAGAGAAGCACCACCACTGTGTGCCACCGTTGCTGAGACTACTGCTACTGACGGTGATGCCGTAGCAAACCCCGATGCCGTTACAACCGTTTTACCAAGGTGCAACACCCAACCGTCGCGTAGCCGCAGCAAGAGATTGGCCACCACAATTAGCCGCACAACCATTGCGGCAGCGGGATCACCGGTGTCACAAACGGCCTCTGCCGAACAACTACCGAAGCAATAAATTTCAGCGCCCTCGCCTATCGCGACACTAGGCCAGCGTCGACCGCGGTTCGCAGTGGCACCAGCCGGTTCCATCACCGCCGCGACAGGCAGCGCTGTCACCGTCGCACCATGGGGACCCCAGCTCCAACTCCGGCCACGCTCACCGGAGTCACCGGCGACGCAAAGCTGCTGGAACCAACATCACAGGAAAACACAGCGGAGCCGGGGGCACCATAAATCGCCAGCCACCGCCGTGAAGAGGCCGAAGCAAATACAACATCATCTCAAAAAAAATAAAACGAAGGGGGAGAGGAGGGAGAAGCCACACAACAGCGCCGTCGCCAAATGGGTCGAAAGCCTACGCCGGCGTTGCGCATAATCAGGCCACCCACCACCGTGGGGCTCCACTTCTCCGACGGCGCCACCTCACCGCTGTCCACTGGATTAACTCCACGGCGACGGCAGCGCCATCCCAACTTCAACGCGACAGGCCCTCTATCACCGCCAGAGCAATGACAATTAACCACTCGTCCAGATTTGCGCCAAGAGCGACGTTGCCATGCGACCGCCATACCAGCCCCAAGCGGTACCTCTATTCGGCGATACATCAGCCGTGGGTCTTTTGCAACCGGAAACAGTCAAACACAACAGGCCCGGGCACCACAAAATCGCCGCCATCGCAGTGAGGCAGCCGGTGTAGATCCCGATATTGCGACAATAGCGCCACTTAAAATGCCATCACTGATCGGCGTCAGCACCTCTGCCGACTACAAGATCTCCAAGGTCATCTGGCATTGTCCCGTCAGGACGAGCACCACCGCGACAACCACTAGAATAGCCCCGAAGGGCGCTCCCCACGGTCCTGTTATCACCGCCATAACTTCAAAACTCCTGCCACGCACACGCCGCCAGCCACCAGCGACGCAAAGCTACTAGGACCAACAACGAACATCTCAACAAAAAAGAAAAAAAATAGAAGAGAGAAGAAGCAGCAATAGGGTCCAAACCCTCCATCGCCGCCGGAGCAGTGACATTTATAGGTCTCGATCTGCGCCATCGTGGCCACGGTAAAGGCACCGCTACCGTCCTTCACCGTCTCCCTACATGGGCGCCGCCTCACTGCAGTGCCACAGGCCAGCTCGCCGTCCAGTTCAGATCCAACCGCCGGCCACCCGTTCTCTAGATCTGTGACCATGCGACGGCTCCACCGCGACCTCCCTGAGCGTCGCGGTGTCCCCCACCGTTACCCTGCCTTCGTCCCTGCTGTCCGGTGGTGAATGCTCTCGTGCGGCGTTGCACCTGCTAAGGCCCTTCGGTCACTAAACAAAAGGAGGAGCACAAGTTACCAGACAGGGAGGTTCGCCTCAGTGACCATATTACAGGCTCCATGACCCGCGCCTTCGTATTTGGCACTACAACAATGACGACGAGAACTTCAAGTTCCGTCAACCTCGAGGGTACTTTCATGAGCTCCGCACTCCATTCTCCCTCAAGGGTGCATACAAGAACTCTAAGTTCCGTCAAACCCCCGAGGGTATATACATGAGCTTTGTGCTCCATCAGCCCTCAAGGGCGCTTACTAGAACTCTACGTTCCACTAGCCCTCTAGGGCGGTCCCTCAAGGGATGAACACCCTTAAGGGTGACAGGATAGAGCTCAAGTTCTATCCGAACGGTTTGGCTATAGTTCTAACCCGTGAAACGGCAAAACCTAGTAGGAGTTCGTCGCCCTACCCTGTTTTGTTAATTCGAAACCTTGCCAAGCGTGAGTGCGAGGCTTCTTTGCCAGCCCTTAGCTGACGATAAGGGTTCGCGTCAAAGAAAAACGCAAGCATGATGTGGTCAGCTCAAGCTAAAAAACAGACTTGCACAAAACAAACACCCTCCACAGGAGAGGTGACCCCTCAAGGGGACATTCAAACATTTAGCACATGCAACGACTTGCATGCACAGCTCTAACATGGGGCATAGCCTCTAAAGGATCCCGAGATCCAATGATTCATCTTCTCAAAGATGATTCCGAGTAGCCTACTTAGGCGATATTCGAAAGACCTAGCTCTCAAGAGCTAGAGTTCTAACACTCTACTCGGGCAAAGTTCCAAGGCTTAAGCTCCTAAGAGTTTAGGTTCGAGCACATGGAGGAGAGAAATATTATTACCCCTACAAGTGGATGAAGAATCCCTTGTAAATCTGACGCATGTCTCGAGACACCAGGTATAAACTTCCTCAGCCAAACATTTTGGTTAAGGAAATGGGGGGCTTATGATATAACTCAAAAATATCTCCCAATAATTGGGGAATACCAGGCAATCCCAGTCGAACTGGGAGACCGATAATTATCTTATCAGCGATCGTGACGTGATCCTTAAGGATCCTAACGAGATCCTAATACATCTAGCCTACGACCCAGTCTTACTAGGGCTCTTCTTCCTACCACTATATAAAGGGGTATACTCCTCCAGGTATAGGAGGACTACACACATTCATGCTTTTTCAGAGTCATTATCATCTAGCTGCGCTCTGATTTAAGCATCAGAGAGTTCTCCGCCGGGAACCCCACCCGACGGTCACTCGTTTTCAGTCTTGCAGGTCATCGGTTCAGGCTCAGGTTCCACACCGTACGCAGAACATATTTTTAGCAGCAACAACGATTTTGCAAAAATACTGAGAAATAATTAGTACGTACATCAGAGACAATTACCACATAAGCAAATGAAAACGGCACCTTTCTTTAGTCAATGAACTCTTCGGACATGAACTCTACGTCTGGCTAGATCCTTAATTTGCTTAGTGCTTGTAGAACTTACGGTAAACCAAAAAACTTGTGAGTCGAGCTTTATAGGATTTTTACTCACTTATTACTCTACATATGCAACTCTTTGACCGAAGTCGAATCATGAAGTTTTGCTCTCTTTTTAACAAAAGAATTGGAGAAGAAGATAAAAGCTCGAAGCTTTGCCAAAGTATCTGAGACCATAAGGCATTAAGTAGGCAAGTATAAGCTTTTATGCATAACTTAACTTATCAAACTAGTTAATACATGAGCTGGATATTTCACTTGTGATGACTTAAGGTAAAACACATAAAAGGAGCAGAGAAATTATGATAACAATGGACGAGAAGGATGAATCTGTCATGTTTTTTGCAAAAGAAAACTTACAATATCTTCCTTGTATACGCCAATAACTGCAAAAGGTACCCGTGCTGGATTCAACATAGGACCCAAGATATTGAAGACAGTCTTCACTTTCAGTTTCCTCCTCACAGGTGCAACAATCTTCATTGCTGGATGATACTTTGGAGACATCATAAAACCAATCCCTACTTCTTCCACACATCTCCGCACTCCCTACTCCAGAGATAAAATTTGAAGACAAAAGAGAAGTAACAAAAAAGCAAATTCCATGTAGAACTAGCTTACAGCTACATTGACCTTTCTTTTCAAGATCCAACCAAAAACTGTTAAGTCTTCCTTCCCAGCCGTAGGAGAAAAGGACAGGAAGAAAATAAGAATGCTTTTATTTATGTGGAAAAAAAATTGTGCATTACTAGTAAATTTAAGCAGCTTATGGGGATTTCCAAGTGGGGCCATTGCTTAAGGTAATACGACATCAAACGATTCTACTGGCTCCACAGGAAAACTAAGCTTTGCTAAAATGTTGTTCTTGGAAAAAAGAAAAAGAAAAGAAGGGTGCACATCACAAGATGCTCTGCCAATAAAAAAATTGTAACACAGAAGTTGAAGGACCTATTTGTTGCTTCAGTTTTAAAAATTGAGAAAAAATGGGGTGTTTGGTAACTCAATTTAAAAACCCACTTTTTAAATTGTAGTGTAAAGAGGAAAAAGACTTAGAGATCTCCACCACAACGTGCAGCCACCACCCACCGCTGCCCTGCAGCCACCGACAACCACCTCCGACCGTCGGCAGCCACCACCGCTGGCCGGAGGCCACCTCCGGCCACCATCGCCGCCAGACAGCAACCACCTATAGCCACCTTCGGCCGGCGGCAACCACCACCGGGCGGCCACCTCCGGTAGCCACCACCACAGCCACCTTTGACCCCCGGCAGCCACCACCGGGCAGCGGTGGGCGGTGGCCACCACCGCTGGCCGGAGGCCACTCCGGCCACCACCGCCGGCAGCCATCGCCCACCGCCGCCAGACAGCAACCATTGACAGCCACCTCCGGCCGCCGGCAACCACCACCGGGCGGCCACCTACCACCGCCGACAGCTACTGCCGCGACAACCACCGGCCACCACCACCGTCGACCACCGCTACGCCACACCACTGCCACCGCAAACCACCACAAAAAAAAAGTCAAAATAAAAAGGGTTACCAGAGTTATCAAACACCCACTTGTTTTTGTATTAAGCTGTTCTTTAAAAACTGCTCTTTAAAAATTGATCACTGACTGTGTCAAACAGACCCTAAATCTGCAATATATGTTCGAGTTGAAGCAGTGCATATGAACAGAAACCTGAATAAATGAAAGAATAAAAAAGGAAAAGTGATTTGTGGTTTGGAGGTTCACTACAAGGAGAATTTAATACATATGCCAAGTCCATTTTCTTTGTCAGCTAAAATAGGTAGGTTGAATGCTTAAGCGTAAGAAAGCATGGCAAGACAAGCCAATCTAGCATAAGTTAATCGGCCTACTCCCTAGTGCACCCATGAACAAACATGCACAGGAAATAAAAAATGAAACGTCCACCAATAAACAAATCTATAATTGCATTAGGAATCAATGATGAACTAACCTCAGGCCCCAAGTCAATGACTACTCCCAAGGCTTCCAAAACGTCCGCGCTTCCACAAGCGGAAGAACTCGACCGATTCCCTTGCTGCAATGCAAATAGTATTATGGAAATCTTAAATGTTTCCAATTTGTTTCTTTTTCCTTCTTAATGCACACTGGCAGAACAATATCATGTACACTCAATGTAGAACAAATTCCACCTTTGCAACTTTTGCACCACAGGCTGCAGCAAGTATGGCAGCCCCTGTTGAAATGTTGACTGTGTTTGCCCCATCGCCACCCGTTCCAACAATATCGACCGCGTTATCTATCTCTTCAACCTTCCTACAGCATTCGATCATCGCCCTAGCTAATCCCACAATCTACATATTATCGCTAAAGCGAATAAGCAAGTATTTTAGGCACACAAAAGCAAAGCGTATGCGTTAGCGCGTGGAAAAAAAAATGGAGCTTCTGTCAGAAGTGATGGCATACTTCCTCAAAAGTTTCGCCTTTGGCTCTAAGGAGAACGAGAAAAGCGCTGATGAGAGCTTGACTACCATCACTGAGCAAGAAATTGAGCGAAGCTTCTGCCTCGTCTTCACTCAAATCCTCGCGATTTAACAAACGCTCGAGCAACTGCACGAAACATCAACAAGTTTCATCAACCACAAGATCATAGACGTACATCAGAGTTAGTCTTTGCGGGGGAAAAGCACCACGCTCCGTTTGGTTGCTCAGAAAGTTGGCACTAAGCATTTTTTTTCCTGTCGACAACCAAAAATTTAGCAACAAGCACGGGCAAAATGCCGCGTTCGGTTGACAAACTTCACTTCCGAAGCATGGGAACCCACATGCTACAGTTTCATAATCTTTGTTCCTTCCAAGACTGTTTGATATCTACCAATTCATGGGTCAAATCAAATAAGATGAGAAAGAAAAACGAAGGGAGAACCTCTTTTGGGGACGTGATGGGAAGCTCCAACGGCTGCGAAGAAGAACGGGACAAATGGGCGACGAGAGGTTTTGACTTGCTTTGACATGATCGGATTGGCGGATTGAAGAAGAAACTGTTTCGAATCTCAGGCGACACAGGTCGGTGCTTGCGAGTACAGAGTGTAGTGAGAGAAAACGAAATGTTGTATCCAGATCCCGCCATTACTGCATTACTGTTTGATTCTGTGTTACTGAGCTCCCCAGTCCCCACACTAGACACCGGAAGAGGGCATAAAGATGTAGCCTTAAAAATGTACAACTACTGTATTTCACGGCGGCCAGTCGTGGGCTGGCCCCCGGCCCCCCGCCATTAATGAGGAAACGTGCTCCCGCAACCGCGCCAGCTTATCTTTCGTGTCAGTGTTGTACCCTGCTCGCACATTCATATTTGTGTTTACAAATACATACTCAAATAATAATAATAATGATGACGACGATGATGATAATAATAATAATAATAATAATAACAACAACAACAACGTCAATAACGTGCCAATTTACATAAGAAGGAACAAAAAAATAGAAGACGTGAATTTACCTACACCCTCCACCCTCACCCACAGAAATAAGAGAAGTTACTAGTTGCAAGTCTAACTGTTCTTAATGGAAGCGAACTTTCCATCTCGTTTAATCCATCCTTCTATCATATTAGCTTTCCTGATCCAACAAGCCTCCACCATCAATACCTTTAGTTTCAAACAACCCAAATTTTTTTTTTTTGTGCAAGTCTGCACACTCCATCTAAACGTTAAAACATAATTATTATACAACGTGATTGGTGATAAATCCGGTCGTATAAGTGAGAAACTTTGATGCCACTTGAGACATCAAGTCACGGATATTCCATACTTGCAATAATTTGGCCACTAAAAGGAGGTTGCAGAAAACTTACGTCCTTATTGTGGTTAAAGCTGGGACTATAAGGAGTTGCCTAATTAAGAATCCAAAAATAAGGGTTGTATGTCTAGACCTTTTTCCATAAACAATTCAACGTTGACATTTTTGCGACAATTCATGTAGTGAATAAGTATTTGAGGGGTGTAAATAGACTTTCCTCCGGAGATGCATAACATGAAAGCTTTATGCTTGAGAGAAACCTATTCACGTAAGCTTTCAATTCTCTTTCCTTGATCAATTTAGTTTGTTAGTTACTCCATTGTGAAAAGCTAATGTTTGAGTTGTTCTTGTTGCACTGTTATCATATACACACTACATAGCAAGGATACTCATGGTTGGTGTGATTCTCATGTTAAGTGCTTCCTCTCTCTAGTGGTACTTGTTGCATGTGGAGCCTGATTTCAATCTAGAGACATTGTTACAATGAGGTAATGACCCAAAAGCAAGTTTCTGTGAGGTTGTCCCACATTGCTTATTGAAAGAAGGTCACAACTTAGCCCACATATATAAGTGTCTTGTCCCACATTGGTTATTTAGATAAAGATCACCTCTTAGCTTTAAATAAATATACATGGTCTTGTATTGTTTTGGGTCAAGAGAGAAAACCACAACATAAAGTGGGAGTTAAGATTTTGGTTGTAACGCTACTGAATAGTGAAATTAAAATCTGGTCATACTCCGAGAACGTAGCCCTATTGGTGAACCTCGTAATTTCTTTTGAATTTCCCGTTTCTTTGTTCTTCAATATATTGCTCCGTAGTTGCTGCATTTCGTAACAACTGGTATCAGAGCTTGGGTTCGAATTTTACTCACATAGATTCTACATTTGAGTGGGAGCAATGGCCGAAGAAGGTAAAGGAAAGATCGAGAAGTTTAATGGTATGAATTTCCAATGGTGGAAGATGCAAGTTGAAGACTACTTGTATCAGAAGGATCTGTATCTATCGTTGGTGGGAGAGAAACCTGAAGCGATGAATGCGAGTGAGTGGGCAATTTTGGACAGAAAGGCGTTGGCTACAGTAAGACTTAGCCTAACCCCACAAGTAGCATTCAACATCTCCAAGGAGAAAACTACTGCTACTGTGATGAAAGCGTTTGAGAAATTATACGAAAAACCTTCTGCTTCGAATAAGGTATTTCTAATGAAGAAACTGTTTAATATGAGAATGTCTGAAAATGATTCTGTTGTTGATCATTTAAATGATTTTAACGGGGTTACAAATCAATTGGAATCTGTTGGCATTAATTTTGATGATGAAATTAGGGCTTTGTTATTTCTGTGTTCACTGGCTGATAGTTGGAATAACTTGGTGACGACAGTGAGTAATTCTACTATTTCTGGAACGCTAACACTTAATGATGTTGTGAGTTCTGTGATGAATGATGAAATGCGGAGAAAGACAATTGGTGATGGTATATCATCTAGTACTGCTTTGTCCGTGGAATCCAGAGGTAGACAGAATAACAAGCAGAATAACAGGGGAAGAAGTCCTATAAGAGGAAGATCAAGATCAAGAGGCAAGTCGAAGTCCAAAGGGAAAACCATAGTGTGTTGGAATTGTAACAAGGAAGGTCATAAGAAGAATGATTGTACGGAACCAAAGAAGAAAAATGGAGCAGGGGCAAGACAAAGTGATGATGAAGGGGCAAACAAATGGATATCGGTGTGACTGTCGGGAATGGATATCGGTGTAGCATTGTTGGAAAGGGAAAAGTAGAAATTAAACTATCAAATGGATGAACCCTAGTTTTGAAGGATGTTAGACATATTCCAGAACTGTAGAAGAATCTTATATTCGTCAGTGGATTGGATCGTGAAGGCTATTTTGTGGCATTTGGTGAAAAACAGTGGAAGGTGACCAAAGGGTCGATGGTGGTAGCAAGAGGAGAAAGAGTAGGAACCCTATACACTCTTTCAGGTACCCATAACTACTCTATCTCTTTGGCTTTTACAGAAAATCAGAGAACCACATTATGGCATCATAGGTTGGGACATTTGAGTGAGAGTGGTATGAAAATTCTGCACTCAAAGAATGCATTGTCAGGGATGAAGAACATTCAGTTAGATTTTTGCGAGGGTTGTGTCTATTGAAAGCAAAAACGGGTCAGTTTCTGGAGGGATGGTAAAGAGAAGAAGATTGAAAGACTGGAGTTAGTTCACACGGATGTTTGCGGACCAACTACAGTAAAGTCTCTTGGAGGTAATTTCTACTTTGTTTCTTTTATAGATGATGCTAGTAGAAAGACTTGGATATACGCCATCAGACAGAAATCTGACGTCTATCACACTTTTAAGAAGTGGAAAGTTCTTGTTGAGAATGAAATAGGGAACAAGGTAAAATGCCTAAAATCAGACAATGGGGGTGAGTATCGTGATGGGGTGAGTATCGTGATGGAGGGTTCCAAGAATATTGTTCCAGTAACGGTATCAGGTTAATAAGAACTGCTAAGGGGACACCTCAAGAAAATGGCTTGGCAGAGAGGATGAACAGAACCATCATGGAACGAGCAAGGTGTATGAGAATACATGCTGATTTACCTCTACAGTTTTGGGCAGCAGCTGTGGATACTGCCGTATATTTAATTAACAGAAGTCCAGCAAGTGCTCTCAATGGTGGTATTCCTGAAGAAGAATGGTCAGGTAAACCAGTAAAATATTCTTTTATGAGAGTTTTTGGATGTATTGCTTATGCTCATATTGATAAAGAGGAAAGGAAGAAACTTGACTCTAAATCTCAGAAGTATGTATTTATTGGATATGGAGGTGATGAATATGGTTATCGTTTGTGGAACTACGAACATAACAAAATCATCAGGAGTAGAGATGTCATATTCGATGAATCACGGTTGTATAAGCACAGGTTACAAGAACATGGAATTGAAAAAGAGAACAGGGAATACATGGAACTTGATGAGCTAGAAGATGGACAGGTACCCAGGACAGAAAATTCAGAAGTCCTTGATGAGACAACTGATACTGAAATTGGAGCTGGTGATCAACAACAAGTGCCTGAAACTCTTAACCTCAGAAGAAGTAGTCAGGTAAGGAAAGCTCCTGACAGACTTTGTCTTCCACTCGATTATATTTTGTATACTGATTCTGGTGAGCCAGAATGTTATCAAGAAGCGATACATGATGAATCCAGGTTACAGTGGGAGCAAGCCATGAAAGATGAGATGGCTTCACTTGAGCAAAACCAAACTTGGGATTTGGTAAAGCTCCCTGCAGGTAAGAATGTTCTGTACAATAAATGGGTATACATGATTAAAAATGAAGCTGGAGGAGCAAAGAAATACAAGGCAAGACTAGTTGTGAAAGGGTATCGACAGAGGAAAGGTATTGATTTCCAAGAAATCTTCTCTCCTGTTGTGAAGATGACTTCAATTCGTACGATATTGAGCATTGTAGCTATAGAGGACTTACATCTGGAGCAGCTGGATGTTAAGACAGCATTTCTCCATGGGGATTTGGAGGAAGAAATCTACATGCATCAGCCAGAGGGTTTTGAAGTCAAGGGTAAGGAGGGAATGGTTTGCAGGTTGAAGAGGAGCTTTTATGGCCGAAAGCTCATAGACAGTGGTATATGAAGTTTGACAGTTTCATGAAGCAGACAAACTTCACTAGATGTGACTCTGATCACTGTGTTTATTTTCAGAAGTTTAATAGTGAGGACTTCATTATTTTAACACTGTATGTAGATGATATGCTTGTAGCAGGTTCAAGCATGGGAAGGATTAATGAATTCAAGAAGAAGTTGGCAAATACTTTCTTTATGAAGGACTTGGGAGAGGCAAAACAACTTCTTGGCATGAGGATAACCAGGGACAGAAAACAGAAAAGTTATGGTTGTCACAGGAAGAGTACATTGAGAAGGTTTTGAGGAGATTTAACTTGCATGCCTCTAAACATGTGACGACTCCTTTAGCAGCCCACTTCAAGCTTTCAAAGGAGTTGAGTCCCAAGAACAGGGAGGATGAAGAATACATGGCACATGTACTGTACACCTCTGCTGTGGGAAGTCTCATGTATGCCATGGTCAGTACAAGGCCAAATATTGCACATGCAGTTGGAGTTGTGAGCAGATTCATGACAAACCCAGGAAAGGAACATTGGCAAGCAGTGAAGTGGATTCTCAGGTATTTGAGAGGAACATCCACGTTCTGCTTATGTTTTGAGGGTAATAACATAGATGTGCGAGGCTATGTAGATGCAGACCACGGCGGTGATAGAGACAACGGGAGAAGCACCGCGGGATATGTTTTTTTCTGTAGGAGGGACTGCAATAAGCTGGATCTCTAAGTTATAGAAGATTGTTGCATTGTCTACAACGGAAGCAGAATATGTTGCTGTGACAGAAGCAAGCAAGGAAATAATTTGGCTTCAGAGATTGTTGACAGAGCTGGGATATGGGCAAGTAGATTGCAAGTTATGGACTGATAGTCAGAGTGCAATACATCTTGCCAAGAACTCAACATTTCATTCGAGGACCAAGCATATTCAGTTGAGGTATCACTTTATACAGTCTCTGTTAGAGGATGACAACTGAACTTGGAGAAGATTGAAGGCAACAAGAATCCCGCGGACATGTTAACAAAGGTGGTTGACAGGCAAAAGTTGAGCCTATGCTCAACTTTGATTAGTCTTCATTGATGCTTCTTGGATGAGTATGACCAGCATTTGTATGGAGTTTCAGGATTGGAGTTGTATCAGTCTCCAAGTGGGAGATTGTTGTATGTGGAGCCTGATTTCAATCCAGAGACATTGTTACAATGAGGTAGTGACCCAAAAGCAAGTTTCTGTGAGGTTGTCCTATATTGCTTATTGAAAGAAGGTCACAACTTAACCCACATATATAAGTGTCTTGTCCCACATTGGTTATTTAGAGATTAGAGAAAGATCACCTCTTAGCTCTAAATAAATATACATGGTCTTGTATTGTTTTGGGTCAAGAGAGAAAACCTCAACATAAAGTGGGAGTTAAGATTTTGGTTGTAACGCTATTGAATAGTGAAATTGAAATCTGGTCATATTCCGAGGACGTAGTCATATTGGTGAACCTCGTAATTCTTGTGTTGTGCGTTTGATTTATTTCTTTTGAATTTCTCATTTCTTTGTTCTTCAATATATTACTCCGTAATTGCTGCATTTCGTAACAGTACAAAACTCACTCGGGACAATCCAAACCCTTCCGTTCTCTTGTAGGCACACAGAAGGTCTAGAGACCGTACTGGAATTGCAGGATTTGTTGTCCAACTATTTATTAGCATTACTAACCTTCTCTACGATGATTTGAAACTCCATTTGTTTCGTTTCAATAGTACGAACACCAACAAGAATTGGTATAGGTCAAACTCGATTTGATTCGTTTCGACAGTCTGAACGCCAAAAAGAGTTAGTGTAAGCCTGCCATTTTTATTTCGTCAACAAGTTTAAGTCCGGGCACCAAAATGAGAAATAAAGAATCCGAAAGACATTTTGAATGGAGGAATACCCTGAAGGAGTTTAGGGTACATTTGTCCCCACACATAGGGACAAGAAGAATTATGTTACTGTGCTTTGAACTCTCCTAATTCACATCTTAGCTGATGATTTTTCTTCACTGTAATTCCATTCTTTTCCACAATACCACCACAATAGTATGATCTCTTTTCCTGAGAAAAACCTCAAATTTCTGGACTTGGAGGAGCCGCGTGTGAGATAGCATCTTACCTCAAACTCTGGTATGATTCAGGAAACCATCTAGACAAAAGGAAGTACTTTATTTTCACTGCTACTGCAAACATACCGTAGCAAGGAACATGCAATACCGCGACCAGCAAGTACCTGCAAAAGCAATACAATTACGCGGGGGAAGACAGCGAAAGATTGACCACAGAGAATCCATGGATAGATAAGAAGAGTTGGAAACACCTATATGATCGTCAATGCTGGTGTAAATACCACTAGGGTCGCAGTTCTTAGAATTCCTAATTGGTGAGACGATATAAATTACTCTAGTGTGAGGTCGACATTAAGTATCTGAAAAACCAGTGATCAAAAGATATGTCCTGAATGAATAAATCAGGAAGGATTGATTGCACATTGGTAAGAACAACAAGCTTTAATCAGGGTGCACTACGGTTTACCAAACTAAATTAGGGGAAACCCTTACCAAACAGAAATTTCGTTATATAAATTTTTTGAATTACTCAAGTTCCCCAAGCCTCGACAATCTGATTCATATAGAAACGAAACAGCATGAAAATACCCTTGGAATGATTTGTCAACAAAGGATACCCAGGGTGTGGATTATTTAATCAACCCCTAAAATGCAGTTTTTTCCGAACCGAACCGAACCGCACCGCACCAAAACCAGAATTCCTTTTTCAAAACCAAAACGTACCAAAATAGTTCTCACCCCTGGTGTGAAGACGAGATAAAAATCTCAAGCCAGAAAATATTAAGTGACTAGGAAGGTCTAATTGCAGGAAAATGTAGGACAACTTGGTATGTGTTTGGAAAGGAGCACTACAAAACAATAAGACCTATAGAACGTAATAGGTGAACACTGAATGCCCACTCGCATGTCCCAGTCAAAGATATTGCGCCCTTAAAACCTGTCTTCAAACTATTGACCCGTTACAAGTTGCTTCCTATCCAGATAAAGGCACAGGATTTCATAAAACACCCACATCTTCAACCTTCCAAATTTGCAGCCCCAAAATAAATTCGAGCCCGTTCCATCGAGGTACTTTCTCTGGGTTCTTCCCTGGGGGTCTAACCATCTTACTAGCTCATACTTCCTTCTCTAACTAACATATGTACAACCCTCTCACATCAACTCAGATGTTACTTCAATTTCTCCCTTAATATTTTGAAGATAAAAATGATCTCAATCTATTATTTG
This sequence comes from Escallonia herrerae, assembly GCA_033070095.1. Lineage (NCBI taxonomy): Eukaryota > Viridiplantae > Streptophyta > Magnoliopsida > Escalloniales > Escalloniaceae > Escallonia > Escallonia herrerae. The sequence goes on from JAVXUP010000282.1 coordinate 487,447, forward strand.
GCTTGGGTCTCAGTGAGTGTTTTGTGGCGGCAGGTGGGTATGGCGTATTCATGAATGGTGATGAACCCGCCTAGCTGCCGGATCGAAGATTGAACTATGGAAAGCTGTGAATGAACCTTCAAATCTGCCTTTCGACTTGATTTATTAATCAAGGGACATTTACGGGCAACACACGAAAATGATTCACGTGCATACAGATTCATGTATGACTTCAGCCTATTCAACCTTAACAAATTCATCCTGTCTTAAGTGAATTTGCCAATCGCAGAGATAAGAACGTCTACAAAATTTCTTAGAATGTTACGGGCATTTATGTCCTATTTTAAGTCACATTTCGTTGCAAGATCCAAAACTTGGAAGCAATTTGTCATGGGTCAATAATTTGAGGAGGGGGGAGGGATTGTTTGATCTGATCATGAGAGGGGGGCAATCTTTACAACTGCTAAATGCAATTCCGAAGTTGCAGTTACGTAATATACATTTCCCATGCATGTAAACGAACTGAAAAAGAAATTTGACTGAAAATAGGCTGCACAATGCCTGCACAATGGTATAATGTGTGTGTCATACCATAATGGCGCATATGGCGATGACAATTCAAGAAATGGGTAAGGCCACCTGTCAAGAAGAGAAGTGCCAGTAAAGACCACAGACAGAAACCAGACAGTTGTTACGTGATATAAGATGAAAGAGAAATAGCATTACCCAATTGAGACGAAGGCATGCAAAATCCACTCAAAGATAACGTAAACACTCGTCCATAAGATAAAGTAAGAAATCCGGAATAACGGGAATCGCTGAAAGGAGGGTCTTGAAAGTTTTTACAAGTGTTTCTAAGCCAGTAAAAGATCAACAGGAAAAAGGAAAAATCGGAAGGACAAGAATATTTACCAAGCAATTCAAAGCTGTTTCACCAAGCAGACAGATCATATTGAGAGAATGCGCAAGAACTGTCAACTGATGCAAGTGGAAGAACATGAGGTCATTATGACAAGGAAAAACGTCAGGGGAAAATTATATAAAAGTACTGCTTATTCATATACTGACACTCTGAATTTTACACTGGGAACAAAAGCATCCTCATTAACTAAATGCAAAGGACAATTTTGTGGTTGCGAACAGTCAACTTTGTAGGTTTTCTCAGTATTGGGTGAGTTTTAAGCAAAACAGTTTGTTTCACTACACATACATAAATTCAAATCATTTGCAATAGTATCAAACCTGTTCTTCGTGACCAATAAACAAAATGATACACACAATGTAGTTGGATTGACTAAGTGCTGGCCTCAGGGAAAGGAGGTTTGGACTAGTGATGCCCATGAGAGTATTTACATAAGTTTACAATCCTGAACATTTCATATTATGTCCTTGGTAAGTGCAGGAAGTGAGAAGTGAAGCAGCACAGGGACTGCTATTACATTTGCAACATCTACTTAATTGAATATTTAGCAAAGCATGAAACACAAAAACTTCTCCATTTTAATTTTCCTATCTATTCGCGAGACAGGTTTGATTTTTGAGAAAGATTTCATGGATTTCGCCTTTCACCAACCAATAGGTGCAAAGGGCGGAAGGACACCAATCTGTCTCACCTTGGCATTGGTACCGTAAACAAATTGAAAAGAGACCTTAGAAGAACCTCGATGCAGTTATTGAAAAAGGTTTTTAAGACTAAACCAACTTTCCAAAGATATTTGTTTAAATTCAAAGCTACATTTAATTTATGAGTAAAGTGTTCGCATGTCATCTCCAACAACCACCAAGTGGAATGTCACCTTTGGCAAGGACAACGAGGAGCATGAAGAAATGCCGACCACTACATAAGCCACTAGCGGCTGACAGGAAGCAAGCGCGCCTAGGACGAATATGGAATGTTATTAGGCAGCACAAACACGCACTAAAAGTCCCATTGTATGCTAGCTAGCAGTTTTCAGCTGACCGTTATGCTAACTGTAAGCACGTCTTCCCTCCGTTAGAAGTTTCTCCTTGTCTTCTTCATCTTCATTTAGCATAGGGTGAGGCTATTACATGCCAGTTTTGCTGTAAAAGGCACATTTTGCCATTTCGCACCTTTAGAAACAAGGAGTATGTGTATATAGCCAAAAGAAGATGGGGTTGGGGGCTTTGAATATGATTGCTTGATTTGTTTTCTGAGTAAATTTAGGTCAGAAAGAAAAGCAAATTATAATATTAGGTGCTAGCCTTAAACCAAGGATAAATGTTAGTCCGGTCATCAATGAGGCACCTAAATATCTTGCTAAAGTAAATTAGTCACGTAGATTGGCCCACGCAGACAATTCATAACAATTCAAAGGACACATGGAATTGCCATGTAGAATAAGCATAATGGCAGTCTAAAATCCTGAATCATCCATGATTGACAGAGTGTAGAAATGTCATTTGATTAGTCCAGAAGAAGAAGAAAAAAAAGGGAGCACAATTAGAACGTTAATAACTGAAGCTGCTCGAGCGTCCATGTCACCTAACCAAATTAACCACTGCTTTGTAGCTTGGGCATCCACTTACGTACATTGCTGGCTATCTAGAACTCCATATTGGAGCAAACTGATGCAAATGGGACAGGTGGTCAGTTGCTAGGTGATGCTTGCAGCAATGATTCTGTGTATTGTGCGTTTTTAGGCATACAAGACACTAACTAGTGGCAGAACCAAGATTAACAGGTAAGGGGTGATAATCTAATCAGAGTAACAAAGTTTCAATAAGTTAACTAGTGTCTATTGTAGTAGACTTCAAACCATTTTCTCCCAAATGTGAATGCAGCCAGTCATGAGATTTATTTCTTTTTTCCTAAACTCCAGGTACAAATCAGTGAAATCACCCACCTTACACAAGATCATCCGACCCCCGTAATTGTCTACTACGATGTCTATGGCAAAGCATTCTTCATTCTGCAACAAAATTGTTAGCCTAACCAACTGGGCATTAGCAAAGCTGGACTCCTATTGCCACCTCAGATAGCTTGAATTGGGAAGGGGTTAACGTATAAACCACCATATTCCCATATTTATCAGAAAATTCAAAAGTGGAGGCCCTTTTGCAACTTCTTTGCAACGACTTACAATGGCAAATGTTATCATTCAGAGACTAGGAAACTTCACCATACTATGATTCAATCGATACTCAGCAAGCTGTTCACAATAATCTTTACCACATCTGAAGGGTATAATAAAGAATGAAAGCAAAGGCATTACTCGGTAAGGACTTACAATGTTCACATCATAGTCTAAGATGGTAAGGAATGGGAAAATCAGGCTCCAGTAAACACAATCTGTAAGCATCACCGCCCCAGCAGTCATCTGTTTAGGACGAAACATATATAGAAATCATTAGCAACTCACTTAAAGGCCAAGAATGCAACTACACAGAAAGCCGTAAATCTCTTCAGACATATAAAAAGTCAACAACAAAATTCTGACAAACTACTCATTCAGATGATATCTTGTTAAGCACCAGAGTTATTGATTATGCCTGAGAAATGTGTTATGCACATCCTTGAAAGAATGGGAAACTCAACCAGAAATTCAAGCTTGATCATCCTTCCCTGAGAGAACAATTCCGAATTGCGCCCGAGCTAGGCTTATCAAACACAACAACTCCCTAAAATAAGGATCTAAAAAAGAGCAAGGACTAAACAAAACGAAGGATGACCCGAGCAACCTTACTGCTGCACAAAAACTCGGCCATGTGCATGCTAGATAGAAAGAATACATAGAAAATGCTCAAAGAAAAACTTGTGGCCTCAGCACATACGAAGCAAGATCTAGAGAGGATCTACCTGGAACATTACTTGAAATGCATTGCCACATATGACATCAACTTGGAGAATAGAACTTTTCCCCTGACCCTGTTGATTCGAGTCTCTTAGTAATTTGCTTCCATTATAGTTACCTCCGCATGTGAGAGGCACGTAAGATCCTTTCTCTGCATCTTCTGCTAGATGACGAGCGCTACATTTTATTTGAGACTGGAAGCATCCGTAAATAGAGAAAAGTGATCCAAACTACAAAAGAAGAAGAAAAATAAAGTTATAAGGAAGGATAAGATAAAGTCAAAAGAATAAGGAGGGAAAGAGAATAAGCTTCATAATGTTTGCAGAACTTAGAAATCTAACCATATGTTACAACAGACAGTGAATGTGTATCCATGTGAGCACCCATCTACCCCGTTTATATGGGTCATACTAAAATTTACACGCCAGGAGAGAAGACTTTAAAGAAAAGAGGTGAACTCATACCCCAAAATAGACAGTAACCAAAGTTAAAGTCCACCTATTAGAAAGCAAAAAACACGAGGAACTGGAGTTAGTAATGGCAAAAAATAAAAACAAAAAGAAGAAGAAAAAAAGGGCCACAACACAAGGTTAACTCAAAAGCTCAGATTATTAAACTAGATGCCTTCACATGCTTGTTTCTGAGATAAGAAAGCAAGTAGAGGTATACATATTGAGAGTGCATTAAGAAAGGGGATTGTATCAGTTTGTTACCAGAATTATGAAAGGGTAAAGCAGACTTACTGTGTATAATAGTAATTTATGCCACCTCCATAAACAACTACTTCAGCAATGAGTGTCCCTAAAAGTAGACTGAACGCAATTATTCGGAAAGCCATCAAATATACGGGACGTATTTCTTTCATGCAGGGCCTCCAAGCTTCTTCGGTACTCAAAAAGCAAGCTCTACCTTGCTGAGTCCCTTCTCCGTTTGATTCTGAATGGCTAGAGTAATCGTACTTCCAGATCATAAATGATGCTATAAACATGCTTGTTAAAACCCATATTGCGCAAAGAAAGACCCTCCAGTTCAGCCAGTAACTCAGGGTAGTAGTATCAGTATTCACTAGTACCTGCATTCTGTTTAAAGCACATTAAGTTATTTACTTCCTTTTGTAATATATGGCAGGTTCTTGACCGAGCACTTATACATTGTAAAGCATAATGCTCTCCATAAAGGCATTTTTGGATATGTAAAATTTCCTATTAAAAGGGCGGCAAAGCGAAAGAACACCCAGATATGCAAAGGCTACTCAATCAACTACGCAAAAGAACAAATGGCTTCCTAAAATCCTAAGAAAATTTCCTCATACCAAATGTTGAAGGTACACTATACAATAGCCAAAGGACATTCAACCACATCAAAAGCTTTATTGTTCCTTTCCCGCCATAGACAACACAGACAGGTTACAATCAAGGAGTCATCTTCCATTTTCTCCTCTTGTGAAGTGGCCAGCAATGACCAACAAACTTTTCATCCAACTTTCACCAATTATTTTTGCTTTCTCAACTCAACTTCTTTGTAGACTGCATTTACATTCACCTCCCAAGTGATAACACACCACTTTAAGAGTTGGGGGGGTGGGGGGAGGGGGTATATTGCTTCCAACCCCCCTGATATAAACTGAATGCACACCAGATCCCATTTTACTAGATCAGACTTCTTCTCACGTGGAATGTAAACCAAAGCAGCACGGAGACAGATACCGACGAGGACACCAGACACCGAGTACGAAAAAATGAAGTTTTGGACGCCGCTAAACTGTAAACGGTCAAAGAGGAAAATCCAATTAAACAGAGGGAGTAACATTTTCCAACATGACCACCAAAATAAGAATATCTAGTGTTTTTCCCCATACATGTCCGATACCCTATTCAAAAGTGTCCAACATGTGTTCGAATACTAAGAAATAACAACTTACAGAGGTGTCAGACACGTGTTCAAGAGGTGTCAGGGTGTCAATGAGGGTCCGAGACTACCATTTAGCCTATATAGATGTATGTGCTTCCTAGCTGTAAACAATCCACAAATTAAATAAGTACTGCTTACTTCACGATCCCAATTTCGTTTCCAACATTTCCACTACCAAGCTCCAAGAAGCCTAATTATATAAAGAACGCCCAACTTGACTCCCTCGGGAAAAACCTACCCTATAACCAAAGGATCACTCCCACTGGTTCACATTAGGAACCTCGCTTATCGGATTGAATTCATTCCTTGATGCTTTTATTGATAGCCCAGGCAAGCCTAAAGAAGAGCCACATTGATCTTAGATAACAAAGCTACGACATGTCAGCTCCACAGAAATGAAGGTGTCATAAAAATGACCATAACCCATTAACCCACTGTTGTGCCAAATCAACCACCACATATCCATTTATAACGACCCCTCCCACTGCTCAATCAATTACTCGCCTCAATGACAGTGACAAAGAAGATAGGAAAGGTGACAACAATCCCCTTGCCGCACTAGAGGAAGAAAAGAAGACCGGAGAAAGTAACACCAAGACCAACCTAGCCAAAGCAATGCAGAACTCAATCTACTTCTTGCATCAGACCGAAGCGCACTTCCTGTAATATAAAACAGAAAACCCCAACCCACACGTATGCCTTCTCACATCAAGATTGCACACAAGCCCAAGAATTTTTCTCTTCAACCCCCGATCAATGCATTCATTTACCACCACAACTGCAACCAGGAGAGACAGAGGCATCCTGGGAACCAATCCCTCTGTTCTTTCATAGGTAGATCGGGCAATGAAGGCAAAATAAGATTAACCCAAGATAAAAAGATAGATTACCAAAAAGTAATTCGACAAAAAAAGGGTGGTCTGGCGCAAAAGGCTCTTGCAAAGCAACAGTTCCTAAGGAAAGTCACCTCAAGGTCCCCTTCCAACCAAAGAAAAACAGTAAATTTGTGCCCCCCCCCCCCCATCATATTTGTCAAATGGGCTACATATCGTGTATCAAAATCCCAGTTTTGCACATCGAGTATAGTCTGGACATGTAAAAGATGAGTATATGTGTTGAAAAAATAAATCATCTTACATGGTGGTCAATTAGGAAGACCAATTCTTTCCAGCTGTAAATAGGTATTGGCGAAACTAATTTATCAAGGTGAGAAGTTCAAATGTACAAAAAGGAAACCTCATAACAATTGTTGTTCTAAGATAAGCGCCTATAGGTTATCGATTTCGATACGATGAACTATTATAGTATCCGGTATCATACAAAGTACGTTTTGATCATCGTGCAGCTTCCCCAAATCAAGGCAACTTGGCCTCCTCTTTTATCTTTGCGATGCAATTCGAAAAGATAATACATTAAAATATAACATGTTCCATTTACGACGTAGTTGCAACAATGATAAATCAAGATATAACGTCTTCCATTAGCCTCCTCTCACCAATATTTATGAATGCTAAGATTATACAACCTCCATTTCACTGGGTTTCTCTCTTTTAACCTTTTGCTAACTCCCAGGACTGATTTAGCACCATCTAAAATCGAATTGAACTCAAATAGCAATAGTAAATTTATAAGCATCGTTTGACAAGTTAGAGCTTAGATAAACAAAGCCTGCATATACAAGAACTAAATCTATCCTAGGAATTCGGATTCACGAAAAGTCTAAAGAGCGAAATTCTACAACACGGAGGTAGCAGTACGACAGGAACATAATCCTCGAGTATAAACAACGTGCATTAAGGTTGTAAACTTCACGAGATCACAACAACATAAAAGTCGGCAACTTACATGCAGCGAGAACAGTGTGCTTGTCTAGCAGATTCCGACTTATTCGGACAAGCCGCCGACACGTTTGGGGGTCAACTTGCTATCGCCGACCACAGTCGTCTTACTGGCAATCGGAGACATGTGTGGCGTTCGTATATCGTTATGCCGTCCTCCAATTGCGTGTAGAGTGAAGAGATACTAATACTAAGAAGAGAGGAAAAGAGGGAGAGGAGGCCACGTGTGCCGTTGCAAGAAAGAAATGGATTTGATGCAGCGAGGACCATGTTTCCTCTCGTCTCCCCTTCCAACGCTATCCTGTCTTTTAAACACGCTTTATTGACCTAGGAACCGATATAACGTTTTTACCGATAATTATTTCTCGTTCACGAAATATAGATAAAATAAAAGATCGTTTATATTTAGTTGGCGCATTACTGCCCCAACATATTTTGGTTTTGAAATATGGTATGATTTAAACCTCTCGATGTAATTATTGACCATTTTTATACTCTTTTTATAAAGAAAAATAGATGCCAGTTTGAAGACGTTAAATAGATACTTATTGGCCTGATTTACGAAAACGTTACACCACACACCACTAGTAGGAGCATATATGGATATTACTATTATTTTATATAATATAAATTGCAGTCGTATAACTCTCATAAAGTTGTGCGTTAAGTCAAATACGGCAATTGTTTATTAATTGGAGTGTTTTGCTTCGGTTGTGAAAAAGCAGGGTCAAAATTGTACGGAATACTTTTTTAGAGCTCAATGGTCGGTTGAGTCCACTAGACCACTAAGAACTATAAATATGTATTTACACAAAAGTTTTTAAGGCGATTTGACAGTATTATTTACCTCAAGTCCTCAGCTCTGAAGATTGTTAAATGACACTTTATTTAGAAGTCAGACTTTTATTAACGTTTCACCCTATTTTAGTTTAAAATGAAAATACAGGCTAACTAAATCTAAGATTAAATATATATTTGAAAAGATAATAAGAGTGACAATTACCCTCCCACATTGTTAATTCTTACTCCATTTTTTTGCAAAACCAATAAAAAAGTCAATATTGTGCTTCGTGTGCAAGTCCAAACACTGTTCAACCTTTGTTCAAGGGCTTCGATTCAAGGTTCTAACATTGTTCAACCACAAAAACTATATATTCTAACAATTACCCCATAAGTAAACGATCTAAACGAACTCTATCAAACTTATCAACAAAAAAAAAATTTAATCCATAAGATCAATTAATATGGCTGAGCAAGACAATAGTCAATTTGCGAGTCTATCTAGTTGTCCACAAGTGAGGATCCAATCAATGTTATTAGCATGACATAAAGCCGATAAATAAGGTACATTTAACCACTGAGAATATAGAGTTCTTTCTTTTCCTTTTAACTGTGGGAGAGACTACTTTAGCATGCACCAAATTAGCTCATACACCTTCGGTTCTTTCTTCTTCAACACCTATCTGTGACATCAAACAATCAATCAATACCATAAGAATGCGTAATGCAACGTGAGTCCACTTGAGATTAGAGCAACAGGGATAACAAACGGGATAATGAACAAAGTAAGTCCATTTACCACATTATGAACAAGAAGAGACGAGCTGACTTGATACGTAAAAAGTAAAAATGTTGTTAAAAATGGCTGAGATCGAGACCGAAGCTTATTTACATCCGCGTACAGGTGGAACTCTCCCTCGAGTTCTTTTTTTTTCTTTTTTCCTCAGTTGGACGCGAACCATGACCATGGAAAAGTTTCCACCACCTCAACTGTTGCAAAGAGTTAAAATACTATTTCAGCAGCCTCTCATGTAGAGACTAATTCCCATTGACCCATTGTGACCTAGAAAGCTACGAGTCAGTGACACCCTATTTATCTCGCTTACTGCCTTGTATCGACCCTATCACGTGTCGTACGCACTGTGTGCCCCTCCTTCATCTTTGGTCTTTAGCCTCTGGACCAACCATAGAATACTCTGATAATGCCTAGTGAAATTCTGCCCATTTGAACACTAATTCACCATTCACCTTTCTTTCTTCAAATAAGATCTTACTAAACTCAAAGGGGTTGGTTGAGTTGGCAAGGGCCTTAAGGAGTGACCTCGAGGTCCTGTGTTCGATTCTACCCTCCCCCATATTTGCAGTTCTCTTCTTTCCCAATTTGGAAAATTCAAAAAAAAAAAAAAAGATCTTACTAGTACCGTAATCTTTGATGCATCACACATACTGACCGGCGGGGACGTAAAGAAGCCTTCACGTGACAATCACTGCATTTCAAAATTAACCTCTATGGCAAAATTTTGACGGTGACTCGAGTAGTAGAAATATCTTACAACCGTTCATGTAATGACGGTTAATACTCGTTAGATATTATTACTGATATTTTTCTAGACATTAAGTGACAATTCTTACAGTATTTTTCTAACGTCATTAATTAAATGTTTACTGATAAAAATATTTAGCGACTATTGGCTAGCGCTTTATAGAGGATCGTAGGCTATCCCAATTAAACAAGTCGCTGCAAAAAGTTTTTCGACCTCTCTACTAGGTAATGAAAGCCCTTGTTCGATTGTAAATTTGCTTCAACTGCTTGTATAAAAATCACAAGTCTCAAAAAGTCTAATCGGCTAACATAGATAAGTCCCCCTAGGAAAATTGAAATCTTCATTCAGATCGATTCTCAGTTATTTATTGGAAAGCTCGTAATTTATGAGGAAGCAACTAGCTTTCTATTTCAAAACATAGCTCTACTGAACGTAAGCCTACAAAGCACTTAATACACGTATTGATGTCTAACTGCATTATTTGTTGAGCACTTATTTCGATGAGAGAGAAATGAAAAAGTTAAGGCAAAACACTGAACGTCGTGTGGCCTCAAAGATATAACGATATGTTTTTACCTTTGTGGGTAAATAACGTTTGGACATAAACATTAATTACCAGTGAAACATGTGGGAGAGAAAAAAAAGAAAAGGAACGAATAAAAAGTTTACGTTTTTAGGCCTACCAAATCACCAGTACTTACATACGAACAAATGCATTTTTTTTTTGGAAGCCTCCAGTCGCGGAGCCGATCATCATACATTAGAGGAAAATTCGAACTTCACATTCTCACACTCGACCGTGATCCAACGGTCCATTGTAACCAAGGGCGCCAAAGCAAACCTTTGCTCCCTCCTAGAACCCAAAGCCATAGCCCATGTGCCCAATCACGAAGCCATGCACTTAGGGCATCATGCACAACATAGTTCGAAATGGGCACAACCAATGCATGAATATCTACGGTGTATAGTCAATTTATCCTTCTTTGCTTGGTAAAAGGATTTTATATTTTTGTTGTCTGAAGACAAAGATACTTTTACTAATCCAAGACTAGTGTAAACCGAAATCTCCACATTTTCGTACTTTAAACTTCTTACCTTGGGATCTGCTATAACAAACGCTAGGTGCCATGTGGCGGTTATTTGATAGTCGGAGACATTCAAAGGGATGATGGAGGCCGAGGTGACTTGGAACTTTGGAGGGTGAGGCCATAAAAAGAAGATTACGCAGACAAAGAAGACGGCAAAGAAGGCAGCCACGATTAAAACGATGAAACAACGGAGGATGGGAGGTTTTGGACGTTGATATGGTGGCAAAGCTTCCTTCAATTTTGGAGGCTGACCACAAAGTTCGTTCATGGCTAAAGACATGTACAAAGAAAAAGTATGGGAAGAGGTCTAGGGTTTCTTCATACTTAAAGGGAGAAAGAGAGATCAAATATGCGGAGAACGGGTAGGATGGAGGCGTGGGCTCGTTCGCTAGATTTTTTAGGGGAAAAACTTACCTTAACACTCAGTATGACTGTTGCCCGGAAGTCACTCCGCGACTCCCGTCAACCGGACGTCACACCGTGCCCCCGGCACTTTACTCACTCTGCCATGCCCATGCGACGTGCCACTGATACAGTCGCGCCCCCTGGCTCCCTGTCACACTACGGTGCCCTCGGCACCATACCCACTCTGTGGCGCCCCATGTGCTGGCCATCTCCATGACATGTGCCCCGTGCACCATACACACTTCGCCGCGCCCGTGCGTCGCGCTGCTGATACAGCTGTACCCCCAGGCTTCTGTCACACTACAGTGCCCTTGGCACCGTACGCACTCCGTCGCGCCCATACGCTTCGCCATCTCAATGACATGTGCCCCGGGCACCATACACACTTCGTCGCGCCCATGCGCCGGGCCACTGATACAGTCGTGCCCCCTGGCACTCTGTCACACTACCATGCTCCTTGTATCGGTCCATCCTTTCACCACACCATGCACACCTTGCCTTGGTCGTGGAACATGCTTCGACCCACTCTCCGGAGTGTTCAGCATCCTGCGGGGATAGGCGACTCTCCGGGACACTATCTCTGCCAAAGAGCTCTTCAACTCCCCTTCTGCCAGGTAGACGGTTCCTCCAGGATGCTACCTCGGCTAGTCGGGTAGACGGCTCCTCCGGGATACTACATTGACGCGCTCCGATTGCTCCGGCACAAGGACTCACCACGGGGATAGGCGACTCTTCCGGGACACTATCTCCTCCAGGGAGCTCTTCAACTCCCCTTCTGCCAGGTAGACGGCTCCTAGAGGATGCTACCTTGGCTAGTCAGGTAGACAGCTCCTCCGGGATGTTACCTTGACGCGCTCCGAGTGCTCCGACACAAGGACTAACCCGCGAGGATAGGCGACTCCTCCGCGGGACACTATCTCCGCCAGGGAGCTTTTCAACTCCCCTTCTGCCAGGTAGATGGCTCCTCCATGATACTACCTCGGCCGGCTAGGTAGACGGCTCCTCCAGGACGCTACCCAGGCCTGCGGAATAGGCGACTCCTCTGGGACACTATCTCCGTCAGGGAGCTCTTCAACTCCCCTTTCGCCAGGTAGACGGCTCCTCTAGGATGCTACCTGCCCTGTCGGGTAGACGGCTCTTCCGGGATGCTACCTTGACGCACTTCGAGTGCTCCGGCACAAGGACTCACCCTCGGAGATAGGCGACTCCTCTGGGACACTATCTCCTCCAGGGTGTCTTCGTGATTGGCCTACGTGCTCCGGCATTGGGGACTCGCGTCGACACCCCTAGGGACTATGACCCCTGGGTCACTCAGAGACGAGAGCAGGTCTTCAGAGGGCATGGCGCTTAGTCCACCTGGCAGCTGGGCGTCGGGTCTTCCCCACCCCTGCCAGGCTTGTGAGACTCTGCAAGGGCTTGGATTGGTGGCTAGATCAAGGGGGTTCTCTGGCCACACCAACGCTGTGGGAGCCAGTCTTTCCAGACAGACAGAGCGACGCTGTGCGGGACAGGACGAGTAAATATGCAATTCGACAGTCTGTGGAGCACCGCAGCTGTGGACCCCTAGGTGACGTGTCACTCCCGGGGAGCGCCACGTGTGGCGTGATGACATCGTCATCTCAACCTCTATAAATAGAGGTCTTGAGAATTCATTTACAAAAACTTCAGATTTTCATATTGTCGGAACTCTGACATTTTCATTTTCTCACTCTAGAATCCTAGAGAGAGAAACATATAGGACCCTGACTCTGGACCTAAGTATCGGACTGTGACTGTCGTAGTGTATTCACCCTGCGCCATCGCCCTCGCAGCACTGCCACCCTCAAGCTCGGTTTGGGAAGCTATTGGTCTCTGCTCTTGCTCCATCCTTGCTGTGTCCCACATCATTACACTTAGCATCTGACTCGGACTGCATTCCTTATGGCACCTCCACGTCGACTCCGAACCCACTTTCCTTGGCATCACAATCATACTGAGTGTTAAGGTAAGTTTTTCACCCCTACAATCATACTAAGTGTTAGCTACAATCATACTGAGTGTTATGGTAAGTTTTTCCCCCTACAATCATACTGAGTGTTAAGGTAAGTTTTTCCCCTCCAATTTGCAGGGGGAAAGTATGCTACAATCATACGAAAAACTTACCTTTATAATACTGCCCCCCTACAATTTGAAGGGGGACAATATTATAAAGGAAACTGCTTGTTAAAGGCTTTGATTTAAACGGGCTACAAGCCTACAAATATAAAGATGACGCGATTTCCCATCTTACGCCTGAAGTCTTGTGTATTCTAGCTTATTATGCTCTCAAGTTTTGGAGTAAACTGCAAAATAAAAACCTACACGGGTAAATATACATGCAGTTGAACAAAAAGTTCATAATTAGTAAGCTTTCCTAATGGCTATTGCCAAAGCGCAGCTATATATGGCCAGATCAGCAAAAGATTCAGGTCTGATTGGTACAAGACTCCAGGCCATACATCACCTTGACAAAAGTCATCTTCCATTTGAAATTCGAACATATGGTGGACTCTGTAAATTTGGCCTCCAATGATAACCTAGTTATGCGCTATGTAGCAAGAGAGATCCCAACCGTACTTCTAATAGTTAAATATCAAATTACGTGACAGTAAACATTTTTAGAATAAGACTTACTACCGACCGTAGATATGTATTTCTACAAAAGGTGGTCCACATCATCGATCAATTTGGAATTTTGAACATTAAAGTTGAAGTATCAATAGTATCTCATAGACAGCAGTCCTAGTTGTTATCCGAATTGCGGTGACCGGAAGACCAATACCAGTGACCACTTGGAGGAGGATAACATGTTCAGCATTATTTGTTCCATGGGTTTGCGTTGATCAACGTGACAACTCATTTCGTCCTTCATGCGCCCGACTTGTTTTGCTTTCGGGCAAAACTAGACTGGCAGAGACTACATTTAGGTAACGCTAAGACAAGCATCTCGCAAGACCTGGCTTGTCCATATCACTTGTTTATCTATATGCGCTTGAAAGATTTTAAGATACAGCTTGCAGGATTCGTTGATGAAATATAAAGAGTACTCACTGGATTCTAAAAGTCGAGCCCTCTAGTTACTACATAGAAGAGTGTTCCTCAACATAGTTTTACTTGATTATATTCTACAGTTATAAGAAGCGATAATATATTTGACAAACGCGAGATACTAAAAGATTGTTGAAAGTCAATAAATTTTTGAAAGGAGCTTATAGGCCACTAGTTACACTTTCAGAGGCTTGCCAGCACCTAAAGAAATACTCACTAATTAAACAGCTCCCTTTATCAAACTCCAAGTTAAGTACTTTAAAGAAGAACAAACAATTCTAATCTAGATAAGGTCTCTGTCTCATTTTCTGGTGTTAGGACGCGGTGTTGTCCACTTCAACGGTTCAATCTCTTCGTCTACTACTCAAAACCTTCATGTACGGGCTGCCTGAAATAACAAAAATGCAAAGCTTCAGCTGAGATGCACTGAGAAATTAAAGATGAATATGTGGAGATTTCCACAGAGATGATGCATCTTCTTTTAATTTGATGATAGGTTAAGTCTAATGGAAAACTAAATATGTTGTAAACGTACCTCTCATGTGCGCATGCAATGCCCTTGGTCTCGTGACATGGAAGTGCGGCCTTGGAGAAATAGCATGAAAATATGCTTGAAAGAAGCCCTTGTTCTCTTTTAGCAGCTCTTCCCACACTGCAAGAACCACTTTAATTTGTCAATTGAACATTCAACTACGTGAGGAATTTGGATTACCCTGAACCAAATTTAAATTGCCAATGACTTGCTCCCTAGCTAGTCTACAGGATTCAAAGCATTGGACTGCGTGGCTACGCTAGGCCACATACATGCACGTACTCAATGGAGAGTTCTTATGTAGATATATAGAATCCACCATGTCTCGTGAAAACAGTCGGTAAGAGCTCGTATTCCAAGCAAAACTGAGATACACGACATGTACATAATGTTTACGCCTAAACGGGATTTTAGGTGTACGTTTCCTTACATGTTAAGCTTCTATTAGTTGTTCCAATGTACCTGATACTTTGCACCTAAGGGTTTCTCAAGACAAGGAGAAGGGGGTGGGAGTAGGGGAAGATGCCTGCAAGATATATAGACCTGTAAGCGTGACAACGGGCTGGATACCGGCATGCTTTGCAAGAGCCTGGATGCAGTCATCGCGGGTCATGTGGAATAGTAGGCACCTCTCTATCAAATTCTGAACCTGTCGTGTCAAATTCGTTGCAAACAGAATTAGAACAAAACACAACAGCATTTATCATGTATAGACATTCTACCTGATATGGTACATATATATACCCTACTGCTATAAGCTAGCGTTTACCATTCTGATATGGCTATTTGGCTGGCAGTGCAAGCAAGGAAGCTGTTGTTGCCCATGACAAACCATCTCCTCAATCTCTCTCTCACGCTCGCTCTCACTCTCACTCTCGTTCTCTCGCTATATATATGCGAATAAGGTAGCTAAATATCTCAATTTGGTTTTGTATGTTGCTAAAAAAAGGTAGCTAGATATCTTAAAAAGTGCCAGCGAGTAGTAGGATCTTTGTAGGTAGACAGCGAGTAGTAGGATCTTTGTGCGTAGATATTTCTAGTGATGAAAGAGAGTAGTACGGCTGTAGGAATAAGGCAGCACTCGGCTAGGGGGGAAGTTGGTCATCCGAGAATATCCAAGCGGAGGGCCAAAAGAGCATGCGAAATCCGAAACAAGACCTCATCCTCAAAGTGATAACTCTTACATGCTTACCCAATAGCGTCACGATTTTGACTCTTTTTACTCTTACGGTCCCCAAAAATTAGATCCGCCTCATCGGAGTTTGATGCATGAAGAACCACCTTGTGGTTCCTCTGCGGATCATCCAAGTTCCTACAATTCTTTCTAATGTATCTCCAGTGATGGAGAAGTTGATTTGCTTGGCAAAACGACACTGAAATGCATGCGAGTAAATCACACAGACCATATCGTAGAAGCTTGAGGTCTGATCTATAACCATCTAGTTTAGCGAAGTCGAAAGTAATAATTTACTTGAGTTTTTCTTAGAGATTAAGGTGATAGCTTAGTGATAAATGTCTCTCTTTTTTGTGCAAGGTCACAAATTCAAGTTCTCTTGAATTTAATATTATTTGGACCGTCATTCAATTTAAATTATTGAGTCTTTTGACTCATGGTCTTACAAACTTGATCAATGATCAAATCCTTAACCCGTGTCTTGTTTGGTTACCATTTTGGTTGTTTAGGATCTGGTCTTTATCCCATGCCTTGGTCATAGGCTTACATCTTTGAAGTTCGAACAATTAAAAAGTTTCGTTGGATCAATTACAGGCATCAATGGGCCTCGGTTCGGGTCAGATGGTAAAGAAATACGTTTCAAGCCTTCTTTTGGATTGCCATTTGCCATTGCCCTTGGTTGCCTTCTTCAAGTATACCACTCGCTTTATTTCAAAGCTTGAAAATTTTTGGAATTTATAAATAATTAAAATAGGAAAATATAATATCAACAAGTCATATAATTTAAATGAAAGCTCGGCCAGTAACACTATATGTTTCTTTTGTAATGATGTCCGGAAGAAACAATTTTTCGATCGTAAGTGTTAATCATGAAGGGAAAATATATCCCAAATTCCAAAGATATTGTTTGACAAATTATGTCATAACTTGATAGTTATAAAAAGTAAAAGCAAGGCATGATCTCAGAACGAGTCTCATCCAACTCAAACCGGGTAGGAGTCAAAATTTGTTTCTTCTTTAAAACAAAGCAAAATTACACTTCACGGCTATTCTAAAACGAAATATTTTGGGTACCACCTGTTTCGTGGCAGCACGCTACAATAGGAACGCCTCGCCTAGAACTAGGCACAACGTTTCCAGGAAGTGCACATAGTGAGGTGATGCAATCTTGACCGTGGGATCTTGGCATCTTGATTCTTGATCACTGAGTCTTTGTTTTTCTTTTACTCTTTAACCCCTAAAACACAATCCCCAAACTAGTTTCCTGCCCTTCGCTGTGCCTCGCCAACACTTGTTCTTCACCCCGAGCGCCGGCTGCTGCTTCTGCTCCGTCGCCGACTACTGTTGCTCCCATCGTTGCTGGCGGCGACTTCTTATCCCATTGCTTCCGGCTGCTCTTCTTGCAAGGTTAGTCCCACTGCTGCCGGCTGCTCTCCTTTCCATTTATGCTAATTTTATCTTTTTCCTTGTATAAACGTAAAGCAAAAAAGCCAGCATAAAACTGAAACTGTCAATTTTACGTAAAATAATTGAAACTTGGACTTCTAGTTCAGTTTCAGTCTGTATTGCAGCAGTTCCAATATCATTCTTATATTCTATAAAAAGCAGAATTTTTCAAGCCTTATTGTCGTTTGTTAGCTCACTAGTCATACTGCATTTCCTAGTGTTGAAAGTTTGTTAAATTGTCATGTTCTTGGAAAATTTTAACGTGATTTTATTGATTTAATGCACTTATATTTATTTAGTTTTTGTTTTTTTTTATTTAGCGCCTTGCTTCAAAAAGGCCTACGCAGGGTGCCTAGGTTCTAGGGATCCTCTGTGCCTTAGGTGCGCCCACGTGTTTAATAACAGTGCCATTGGGTAACATGTGTGAATCTGTGCAGTTTGACATTAGTAACATGCTTACACAAAGAGTAAACTTATGATCATTCACAAGTTAAGTCTCCTAAAAAAAGGTATCAAAAAGAATACGAAAGTAGGAAATAAGGAAAGGTTTCTTGTCCTTTTTCTTAAAATCAAAATTAAAAATACGGAAAGGAGAAAAATAAGATAAGGATTGGAATCTCCTGTGACATGTCATTTCTTATTCGTAGCTATATTATCTTCTCTTGGTCTCGCAGTAGAGAATCCAAAGTCTCAATCTAAGGAAAACCCTAAACGGCCTTTAAACCCCCTCCCCCTCTCTCTGATTTCAATTGCGACTCAACAGCCTAGATTTGATTCAAGTAAGTGCCAAGTTCACACAATTACAATCACGTATATGTATAGCTTAAGCCCTAATTTACATTGGTATGCCATCCTCCATGTTATGATTTTCATGTTCATGTATCTATGTTATACCTAAAAAATGCTAGTTTTGCATATTTTGGATGCTGCATGTTAACTAGTGCTTAGCTAGAGTTTTAGTTGTTAAGAATGGGTGAAACATGGGTTATTTTGTCATCATCATGTTCGACTTAATGTAATCTGTCTCTTTGTGTTTGTGTATGTGTGTTTATCTTGAATTGGGAAACTTGAATTCTACCTAATAAGTATGAGGTTTATCCAGAGAAGTAACAAAAGATGAGGAGTTCTTTTAAGATCATTGCTGTTACACGTATCTCTTGGTTAATTAGAATTTGTGCGATCTACCTCCTCTCCTCCGCGCTTATAATTACTGATACTGTGTGCAGTATTCTGGAGAAATTGTCCATGGAAAGTGTCGAAGCAAAAACCCTTTTACAATTAAGTAGGAACATAAACGTTCCAGACTTTGCTGTTTGCTTAATGCAGACTGTCCGTTCCTCTTTTATTTACTTTCTGATACTCCGCTCTGTTTCTTTCCTAAAGAATGTTATTTGGCCAGGGAATTGCTCTTATTGGCACAACATAGTATACGTAGCATCTTGATGATGCTGCCCATTGATCCATCAAAGAAGTTATCATTTCGCCGCTGCATCAGTGATGGAGATTTGGTTATTGTATACGAGAGGCACGATACCATGAAGGCTGTTAAAGTCTCCGAAAGTTCGACGCTTCAGAACCGTTTCGGTGTTTTCAAGCATTCGGACTGGATCGGTAAACCCTTTGGGTCTAAAGTGTTCAGCAGCAAGGGAGGATTTGTTTACTTGCTAGCTCCAACTCCTGAACTATGGACTTTAGTACTAAGCCACAGAACTCAGATTCTTTACATTGCTGATATCAGCTTTGTTGTAATGTACCTGGAAATAGTTCCTGGTTGTCTGGTTCTCGAGTCTGGGACTGGAAGTGGATCTTTAACGACCTCACTTGCAAGGGCGGTAGCTCCTACTGGACATGTCTATACATTTGATTTTCATGAACAAAGGGCAGCTTCAGCTAGGTAAGAAGTCGACTTCATCAAACGGTAGACCTGTTGTTTCTAGAATAGTGAATTTGTTAATTATGTACCTGTTGTTTCTGAATAGTGAGTTTGTCAATTATTGATCTCAATGCTGCTGAACATCTCATGTTAAACTTACCTAATTATTATACTTCATATGAATTGGTAATTGAGTATCACTGCGCTTGAAGAAACTCCAGTGGTGAAAGTTAAAACATCTTTCGAAGAATGTGTTGTCGATTGAATTAAAAGACAGCGTCTTTATGCTTTTCTCAGATCAGTTATCTGCGTCACTCATTACCAAGTCTTTTATTGAGCTGGTCATTCCTACCAAAGCTTGGCATATCTTGCAAGTGTTAGGCATTAATTTGTTGACATTCCATTGAATGTTTCTATGCATTAACTACTACATCCCTTCATGAGTCACATCCAACCGACCAATGCACTTTGTGCATGGCTGTCGAGCAATCAAGCTTTGTATTGTCTATAGAGTTTATTGATTGAGTTTGTTCCATATAATGTACAGCTGATCTCTTTAAGAAATTGTAGTGAGAATTGATTAATAAAACACAACGACAATCGAAGCATCTTGTTGTGTACCACATGTAAAGAAAATCCTTAGCTAAAAGTTATGTTTCAAGGCCTCTTTAAAATGCATGAAGTATTTGTCGGACGCTCGACACTTGGGAAGGGTATGGGATATGTTTTTGACCGATAATTCTCATAGGATATGCCACTATGGACACTGGTTATGTGCTCTTTCTATTTCATATTGCTTTAGGATGAATCAAGTTTTTGATTGAAACAATATATATCACCTTAAAGCCATTATACCCTAGAGACTATAACTGACGTGAATATTTTGCCGTGGCTGGCGGTGGAATTAGACGAATTCGACGCTTAGACGCGTAACTGACCCCAACACTCGTACCTAGTCCATGTAACTAGGCTGGAAGAAAGAAAAAAGTAACAAGTGAAAAAGGAAAGGAAGAAGTGAAAAGGAAAAACATTAGGGAATCCTATCTCAGATTACGGGATATAAAATATTACTTCGTAGGCATCACATGTATGTATCAGATCAAACGGACTACCCAATCAAGTTCAAAATTTCGACTTGATAAATTTTGTCTCTTTTACGCAGGGAGGATTTTGATAGGACAGGATTGAGCAGCTTGGTCACGGTGGGCGTACGAGATATTCAGGGGGAGGGGTTTCCTGAAGATTTTATTGGGGTGGTAGATTCTGTCTTTTTGGATCTGCCACAACCTTGGCTGGCCATTCCATCTGCTGGTAAAATGTTGAAACAAGATGGCGTTTTGTGCTCCTTCTCACCATGCATTGAGCAAGTACAACGTTCATCTGAAACACTTGATCACATTTTACTGGTAGGATTTATGCGCGTTCTTTGCTTATTTTCGAAGATGGTTTGCAATCTTTTCATAGCATTTACCTTCTTGTTTGTCATTTTGAACTAGCATTCACACTGGTTAGCTATTAACATATTTTTCTCTTGTAGATATAAGAACTTTTGAGGTATTACTCCGCACTTACGAAGTTCGAGAAGGAAAAATGGAGAGCTGCCAAGGGGATGAAGGCCGTTCTTTTGGATCCCTTCCTTGCAAGAGGAGGCAGACATCAAATGAAGGGAGCAATTGGCAGGAAAATCTTAGTTCCCCAATGATCATTGCTAGGCCATCCGTGGAGGCAAGAGGTCACACTGGCTATTTGACATTTGCTAGACTCAAGTGTGCCGCATGATCCCCTCTTCAAGATATAATGGAAAAATGTTTTGGGTTGTTATGTTGCTAGTTTCCCGACCGCTTGAAAGTTTTGAATGAGCTGTTTTGGCTTGCGCGCATCTTTTGGTTTTGAATTAAATGGAAAAAGAATGCTTTTGAGTATCTCGAATGCCTGTGCTGTAAAAGATTACAGAGCTTATCTCAGAAAGAGCAAGAGAAACAAAATTTTGGAACCCCTTCATTTCCTATGAGCTAGTTTATTTCATCAGGTGATGCTATCTGAAATACCAGTTTATGAGCAGTCATTGCAGGCCACGGCTGGAACGAGAGCCGGCAGATTGGGAGGAAGCTTGGATTAACAGTTACTGATTGCACCAGGAAGTATTCCGCAGCTAATATACTTCACTGTTTAGTTTCGATGGCAGCAGGATCAGTCTATAAGCTCCGCTTGGCTCGGTTACCTTAAAGAAATGAATGAGCCTCAAAAAATAATTTAAGCTCATTTACCCTTACAAGCTTGGCCTGATTCATTTAAAAAGCAAGCTGGAATAAAAGCTACTCCACTTTGTAACAAGCCCGATTAAAAAGCTCGTTCAGTAAATGAGCTTTACCGAGTTCTATCATATTACATATCCAACTCCTGCATGGCTTGCTTACCTTCAACTAACGGCACATTGCTTCCAATTTATCATAAGCTAAGAGGTTTAGGGGTTTTGGGAACACCCGAAAAAGGAAGATAAATTACACCATTTCAACGGCCCCATACAGTGACTGTCCACAATTAAATTTATCCCTACAGAGTTGGATGCATGGTTCTGCATTGGCTTAGGACCTCTTAGCATTACATATGACAGAAACCACTTAGCAACTACTGCATAGGAGCAAGGCTAGAATCATGACGATGAGCTCTCACTTGTTTGCTTGAGGAGACGTCTGCCCTGGGGCCTATGCTGATGTTCTTATCCACATCCACGTTCACACAGAATGACGATTTTGGTAGATAATTTGAGGGAAGACCATGAAAACCGGGGGAAAAAAAAGGCCATATTTTTTTGAAAATAAACGACGTTCTCATAGTTCTAGAAGTGAAGTCCACTACGTAGTGGAAAGGTTCACAAGCGTGAATTAAGCACGCAACTAGAGACAGAATCTAATTACAAGGAGACCAGTTGAAAAATCACTCAGACAGTTTCAGACCAAAGAAAAGAAGAAGGGAATCATAAGCCGGCAGTTATTGTTGTTGCGTTGATTCATTTGAATGAGAACCAACAAAACATTAGAGGGCAACATGGGCAAAATCGGTACATCTCAAACTACTGCATACTAAAAAATCTGTTCATCACATAGTGATGCAATTGGGGGGAGCAGGGTTGCTCCGACTCTCTAAATGCTATACGTATCTGTTCATCCCAAGAACCAAGTGACTGATTTTACACTAGTGACATGGGGCACAGTAATAAGACATCCATGAGATATACCTTGTCTAGGATAATACTGATTTTACCATTCAAAGTAGAACAATTTCCTCGCCAACATCAGACTTTTCCGTGTCAAGTTCACCATGTAAATATATGAGTAGCCATTGACACCAAACCCAAATCAATTTCTCCTAGAATTTCAATCAAAGATAGCTTAGATCAACTAATCACATGCAAAACAAATAGACATCAACATAAATGTGATTGTTTGGTAAGTTATAACAGGTAATGCCTCTGCACAGAATCACTATAATGGGCCAAAATCTGAAGATATTTACACACTTTCTCTACAAAGTATGGTCACTAAATCACCACGGAAAGAGTTCTTTTTTTCCATAGTATTGACAGACAAGTCATACAAAATGGAGACATATATATATATATATATATATATATATATATATATATATATATATATATATATATATATATATATATATATACTAACCTCTGAGACGAAATCTCTCCACTACTCTAGCTGGCACCTAGCTTTTACAGTTAGGTCAGAACCCAATAAAACTCACAGCTCTGTCTTCAAGTGCGGAAAATGCCTCCAAAATGGAGTCCAGTGGAAGAACCCACCAACTGCCCAGAGCTCCAATTAAAAAGTGCTTCTGATTGTTTAAGTCAACTCTTGCCAAGCAAAGAAATGTGTAATCTTCAACTTCAACTTTAGTTGCATACAATGACTGCAGAGAAAACCACTCTGTGACTTCAACAATCCGGATTAAAGAAAACTACATTTTTCTTTGGCAATACTGAAGTAATGCAATCTTATTCTGCTTTCTTTTGGGTGGGGTGTGGGTGCAAGAACTTCCTGGGTTGACCAGAAGTTGCTGATCTAACATATCAGGACATGTAAGGAATGACAAGTGAGCACGAAGGAGTCGATTAGAACTCTGTTAGTTATAAGTGGAAGGGCATCATTTCATTGTAGCATAGATTTTTCAAACAAACTTCTTCTCACGTCTTAATGGAATTGACTTGCTGGCAATGCATAACTACATAACTACATGTCTGTGTCCTTTGGCAGATGTCAAAGCGGCCATAAGAGGCTGCCGCAAGAAGTGAATGAAGAATAATCTAAATACCCAAATTTAGGGACCAAATAATGTAGCTCACTGAAGTCCAAGTATATCAAAGCAACCCTCAATGTTGTGTAATGGTTGGACAACAGTGCAGTACATCATTTGAGTTGTCTGTCTCGTAGAAAATTTGAGCAACTTTGTATTATCCGAGAACTGGTCATTTTCTCTCCTTACCCACAGAAAACGGTTATCTGACATTTGGCAGATGTCCAATGTATAGGCAAAAAGGTGTAACACCATGCAGAGCCGCCAGTAATAAATGAGAATTTCATTCTTGCCCGAAGGCAACAGATTCAACCAATTAAAGGATACTAACCAGGATTGGTCCTCGAAGGAAATGTGATTTAGCAAACGAATATATACCAAATCCACAATAGTAAGAAGACTCACCTTAAATTTTGACAATATGGGATGTTGATGCATATACTGACGTTGCAACTGCAAATTTAGAGAAACAAAAAAAAAGCACAACTAAGTTATTCGGTCATTTGCAGACAAAAACTACGTCAACGATTATCATAGACTTTGCTTGAAATATTTGATGCACATTTCTGCATTCCGGAGTATAACCAGTAATCACAAAAACAGAGAACTACTATATTTGTATCATTTTTCCCATGCCTAAATATGAAAGCTACAATTATAATCATGTTTACCACATCAGCTAGCCATCCCTTTACCTCAGTATGCTAATAATCTACAGGCCATAAGTCAAGCTGGCGAAAGGTAAATAGAGCGGGCCTGCATTTATGCCCCCAATAGCCAGAGCAGCTAGGCAGTAACCCGGGTTTCCGCCAACCAAAAAAATCACATGAACCAGACAGTGCACTTGTGCCTGGCGCACAGGTGGCAACACTCACACAGGCGCACAGGTGGCAACACTCACACAGGATTATCAGGGAGGCCACCATCTCTCTTCATGCCTTTCTATGTACACAAAGTAAAATTACATGCTGCCAAGTGCAATTACAGGGATAGGATCGAGCATCAATCTCACCTTGTTCTGGCCCAGTTAGAATACGTCATTAATGTATTCCCCTTCTTTTAGTGCTTTTCCTTTTCCTTCTTGCAGAAACATATGAATTCTTACCAAATTCATACGCAGTAGTACCTCATATAACAGGGCAACTTCTCTTATATATGAAAGCCATTATTCAAACTAGTGTTTTAAGCGTTCAAACATTTGAAAATGGCATGCAAGTGATGGCTTTTTTTCAAAAAAAAAATTTAGAAAATGGCAGCCAGTTTCAAAAATGTAAACTAAATCTAAATAGGACTTCAAAACACACAAAATGTAATTAAACATCACGAGTGGCACACGTGATGCATGTGAGAAAATGAAATTAATAGTATAAATTTTGTTTTAAAAAAAAACAAACATCACGTATACATGTTTATTGACATATTCAGTAAAATGAATCTTAAATAACTGAAAAATAAGTTAGCCATACGTGTCAAAAAGAGTTAGCAAAACATTATTATCGTATCAAACTTGGCCTTTAATTTTTTTTAACGATATTTTCTGATGAATTTTAACTTGTGAAACTAAACATATTTTTGTAGGTAGTTACTTACCAATTAAGATTTTTATTTTGTGTTATCTTTTAAAAAAAAATTGGAGTGCCACTTGTCATCATTGTAGGTTGGTAGCTATGTAACATCAAAGAGGTGTTACACCAAAGCAAGTTTTGGCTTAATAAGTAGTATAGATAGGTACGAAAGACTTCTTGATACAACATCTCTTTTAAACTCCTAAATCGCATCTTTATCACCAGAAACTGCAATGATCTGCTACTAGTTTGCTTGTGTAGATAAAAATGCTAGTAGTAGTAAAAACAGAGACTATCTTTACGTGTCTTAGAATTGTTGATTTCTTCCGCCAATGCTCATGGGACACTGGATTGGGGTCACTATCATGGTTCCATGTTCATGCCCATGTGGTAGAGGCCACACACGAAAAATCTGATGCAGCTCTATTAACTCTAAGAAATAATACATGAATCAAAATTCTTCCTGACCTGGTCAACAAACACATAAACCGAGAAAGGGCTAGGCTTTGTGGTAAAAAGAATAATGATGACTTTGGCTGCAAGAATGGTGGGATGACCTGCATTCATAAACACGGTTAAGAAAAGACAAGCAGGAACCAGCAACTTGCTGGCAAGCATCAGTAAAGCATGTGGATCTTCTTCAAATTTTGAGTCACCCAACAACACCTGGCAATGATCATCCTCCAAAATGGTAACACCTGCGGTAGTGATTGTCAATATAAACTCGAAGAATTTATAAAGATGCAAGGCATCAGCAACCATGTAGTTCATACCACCCATAGAATATGCAGGGCGCGGACAAAGTATAACGGACCCAAGTGCAACTGATACACCAAATATGCTCCCCACACTGAATTTATGTCCTGAAAAATGCCAAAGTTGTTAAGAGATTATGCAATGATTTTATTATAGAGCAGTAGATCAGGATGCGGTAAAGAAACAAGAAAGCCGTATGTTTAAGTTAGTCCATAAGTGAAATGCATAAGTGAAATGCGTAAATAAGCAGCCCGTAAACATCTACATCAAACAGAAACAGGGCAAAAAGGACCACAAAAGTAGGATCTCAGGCTGTATAAGAAAATCTGGAGAGCTCGAACAATAGCTAAATAAAAGCTCCTAGCATAACTTTCCCGGGACTCCACCAAAAGATCTGATGAATACATGGAACTTTCCTTAGGCGAGAAAAACGAGTGTCAACAATAATGGACTGGAGCATCCATTATCCCATTCCCACCAGATTACATATCAAGCAAAGAGGTTACTTTGCATATCTCCTCCAGTGATCCCACTACATATGCTATCTTAGATTGCATAATCTTTCGGTTACTACTGAACACCAAAAAATGCTGGATACCTTGCCACTTCAACGGAAAAACAACAGAGATTGTTATGGTTTTTTTTTGGGGGGGGGGGGGGGGGGGTTGAGAGGACAGGCATCCACCCCTTGTAATACAGTAATACACACTTCAAAAAGCATACCAGTTAGTCACTTTTATTATATTTTCGTGCAAAGGAAAACAACTCCTATTCCAATTAAGAGAAGACCGTTTTATTATGAGGTAGAAGCAAACAGAGGCAACCAAATAATAAGGGCAGGCTGCTATAACTTATAAGTGATCGCAGAAGCTCTCTCAAGTCTCAAGAGATTTTTCTTTCACCCGACATATCAGCGTCTGTCTGCACTGATGCTACATCCATCTGAGGCCACATGTCCAAAAGCTTTTGACAAATTCCTTACTTCCTGTTACTCCTCAAACTGGAATAATGCTTAATAGGAAGATTCTTTAAAGCCTCTCTCTTTCTTAAACAAAAATCACAAATGGTTCGTATTTTAGTTCGCTGATATTCTTGTGCTGTATATACCTCTGTTCACGGTATACATGCATAATGTTAAACAACCCAAACTTTTATACCAAAATTCAAAGCTATAATATTGTGGCTCACCACTATCCAAGCATTTTAACATTAAGGTCCACTGCTTATAAAAAGGACGACAGGATGACCTCACTTTGGCTTCAACTTTGGGTAGGAAAAATCTGGGAAACATAGCACTACTCATGCAAAATGATAGGTAGTGGCATAAACTGTCGAAAAGTGGAACACAAGCCTTAGAAATAACATAAATTCTGTAAAATTAGGGTTGTAGGTCAAGGATTTATAAAAATTCATTGTGGGTTGAATTCAACATTAATAAGAAACCAAAGAAAGAGAAATAATCGAACATAGACGTAAAAGGGTAGCATTGAAGTGGAATTTGGTCGCAGAGACCTAAACCTACTTAAGAATCTCTTTCCTTTGGTACAAAAGTTGGGGCAGATAGCACTACTTATACTCAAAATAATAGGCAGTGGCTTCCTACGTGGAAGAATGGAACTATGGCAGGCAAGCAATACAAAGCATAACTTCCTAGAAGTAGGTTTGTAATCCACGGCATTGTAGAATCCCATAGCCCGTTTTAGAACCCACATATTTCAAAATCTAGAGTTCAACGTTAAGGAATTAAAGGAAGAGGTAAGAAAAGAATGCAATAGAAAAATATCATACGGGGGTAGCTCACGTTTTCAAACTCGAAGTCGTATTTGAGCTGTAGCTCAAGAATGATAGCCATGACAAAAATTCAGTCACTATGAGGAATTCAGTCATGCTCATCAAATTGTAAGGGCATTTCAACCATGGATACAAATGTAAGGCAATATAGATACAAGATGTGGAAAAACATAGAAAAAATTGAAAATTAAGAACCAGTAGAGCATTCTTTGAAAAGTAGAGGAGACTTCAGATAAAAGTCTCGCACTTCAAGACATCTTAAGCATCCACTTGCAAATAAAGTATCTAATCTAATCTCAAAAACTGAAAAGCAGCTACAAACCATGGTAAAATAGGTGAATCTGTTAATAGCATGTAGAGCCATGTAAAGCAATAACCTCGAGAAGTGAGAGCAAGAGTTAGCATTGGCTTCTTGGGAATGTTACTAGTTTAAAGGAAGATTTGGTTAGCTATTGTTTCATTTTGGTCACTATTTGGTTGATAAGACTAAAATGCCTCTAGTACCACAGATCAACTTTCAAAAATCAAAATCTGTCCCATTCCACAAATGGTCCCCATTGAAGTCAAGTAGGACCAGACCACAGCATGTTTTGGCCTTCTAAATCCAAAAGCAACATGGTGTCCAAAAATACAAATTGTTATCCTATTGTCAGATGCTCGGAACCTGCCCTATAGAGTGACCCATTTTCTAGAACACAGAAAAACCGTCCCCAAATTGAGGAAACAAAATCAATCATAACAATGTAAACAGAACAATTGTGCATAAAATTCTTAACTCCTCGAAATAAGTTCACTTTCCAGGGAGAAGTGAGGTAAGCAAAGTAACAAATATACAAGTATACGAACAGGATAATTGGTTAATGTTTGATACAAACCTGCATTTTGGAAACTGGGCATGTCAAGATATCTGTGTAAATACAATTTCCAAAGGGAACTGGGGCTCCGGTTTTGCAGTACAGTCTGTTGAAGGCCCTTCATCCAAGCCTTCACAGGTTGAAATTGCCCATAAACTGCAAGGAAATGCACCACCATTGTAAAAACTGATAAGGGTATTCATCACTGAACAATTGCAATAACATAGACATGAATGTATTGAATTTCAATTACTCCCTCCGTTTCATAGTTGGTGTCCCCTCTGGCATTTTGCAATTTCAAGGAGAAAACCCTAAACGTCTAAATATTGAAATCATAATCCAAACGGTAAAAACTAATCAAACTTTTTTGAAAAGCCAAATTAGAGCGAAAAACAATCGAGTGAGATAAAAATCATACAAAGGAATCATACTTGAGTGGGAGGCAAAATCATACAGTTTTCTTCTTTTTGTTTTGGTAGAAAAAAGGGGAACTTACGGATACTCCTCGAGTGGGAGGCGAGAGATGCCCTGTATGTAGCCGGCAGAACAAGTCTGGCTGTGTTCGCCGCCATACTTTTACTATTTTGGTTGTACTGTAGTACGTTGCTGCGTGTCACTGTGTGTAAATGATCCCGTCGCCGCTCAGGCTTTCTAATTCTGAGAATCACCAATTTTCATAAACTAAACTTTAACCGGAAAAGTTTTGGTGCAACAGACATGGACCGAACTGGTGGCGGAAGCAGCACACTTGTGTGGCTAAAAAGCCCATAAATTTATCGAGTAACAGACAGGTGAAATTTTGCAAGATGGATCGACTTTTACTTGAGCATCGGGTCTTTTTCATTGAGTTTACTAGCTAATGCACCCGTGTAAATGCACAGAACACGATACAATTTGGATTTACGGTAAATGTATGGGCTAATACATGATATATTTTAACAATAATAGTCGACATGACTCAGGTATGTAAGTTTATCCCACAAATTAGCCCACTACGTAAGATCTAAGAATTGTATTGACGATAACTATTAAAACGGGAAGAACCTTTAAGCTTAAATTTTTGTTATATACTGTTCTATCGTCTAAAAGTACTTTCAAGGGAAAATATGTGTTCCTTTTTATCTTCTTGTTTTCACCGGCATTTTCGTTTTGTAGTCCCTTGTTATCTTCTTTCATTCTTTTTGTGTACTTGTAAAGAATGTATACATATTTGTATTATGATAAACCTACCACATTGCCTCTTTTAGTGACAGAAAGATGTGGGCTTAGCAAAAAAAAGTTTTAGAGTTAGCTTCACCATTGTTTTTCCCTTTTTTTTGTTTAAATATTGACAAATCCATAGGTGTCCTATAGTCACACCTTATATCTTCTTTCATGAGAAGCACATATGTTGAAATAATTGTAGTTATACATGCATGGGCTACCGAAGTTATTATTGAGAAATTGTTCCGACCACAATTTGAAATACATATTGGTTAAACCTAGAAAGTAACTATTGGCCAAATTTTTTTTATTACTTTTCATGGGTACCAAAACATGATTGAAGAGAAACGCGTTCTAGTAAAAACTTGAAGAGTTCCTAGTTGTAGGATATGTTTTACAAAACGTGAAGCTTTGTCAAATATCTAAATTAGACTTAATAGTTAATCAGATTTAGCATTTGTCCAGTTAGATTTACGAACTTCAATTGTCCACCAATCCTACACCTATACCCCAGCACCTTAGTGTTACCATTTCATTTACCATAACCACCACTTATGTCGTATCCTCACTGGCATTTATGTACAACACTGTCCCCGTCAACCACCACCATTGCCGCAAAAGTAAAACCATTCAGACATGAAGCATCACTTGCGCCTTTATTGTCGCTATGGCATCTTCTTCCACCGGCTTGCTAGCATCATTAGTATAACAACAATCATGCCCTACATTTTTATCCCCACGTTGTGCCAACTGCAACGTTTGTAATTTTTGGCAATATTTCTGTTTATTCATCACACTCATTCTTAACTTATCCTTCCTTAGTCATCTTCAATTACCTCTTATAATTTAATTTTACAAAAGGAAGGATTCCAAATCAAGTGAGACATGTTAGACTTAAAAAGATTAGTGCTCGAGTACGCAAACTCATGAAAAAGCTTACAAAACATAAATTTTTCTCCAAAGTAACTTTTAGCAATCTGAAAAGTTTAACTCTATTGCTTTAAGGCTGTGAAAATGTTTTTCAACTTAAGTCTGTTGTTGTTCTTAGTTTTCTTTCCTTGGTCCAGAAAAGTAAAGTAATTTAAAGCTACAGTAATAAAATAGATAGTGAAACCAATAAAATAACCCTAGAGGGGGGGTGAATAGGGTTTTAAGACTACTTTAAAAATTAACAAACAAAAAACCTTAATCTCAATAACTCAAATAAACAAACAATCAATCTTAACACAAATGTAAAACGATAATGTAAAGAGAGAAGGGTTTAGAGATACTTGACAAGGAGAATTAAATTGTTTGGCTTGATATACCCACAAGCCTACGTCCACCTCTTCAAGGAAGTCCCTTGCAAGAGCACTAGAATCCACTAGCAACAATCTTCTTCCGGGTCAAGATCAAAACCCTTACAACACTTGGTGATATCCCCACACCAAGAACAAGCCTTGAATCCACAAAGCTCACCCAAGACTTGACAAACCCAAGCCTTGATCACAATCCTTTTACAAAGATCAAATGTGTACAAAGAAACCCTCTTGAAAGGAAATGAGTACAAATGAAGCTCTAGTACAATAGAGAGATGAGAGAATTGATGACTTGAAGAATGCTCACTCTCAATCAAAGAATTGCTCACAAAGATGCTCTCTTTAATGATGTAAAATCATGAAGATGAAGAGAGAAAAGTTTAATCTATGAGCCTTGATGTTTCTCTAATGAATGGAGGCTTAGAATGTGGTTTCCATGGTGTATGATGAAGCCCCAAATCATTTATATAGAGAGCAAATGAAATATAGCCGTTAGAGGCAAAATATGGGCAAAACTGCCATTGCAGTCGACTGTATTCCCAATGCAGTCGACTGTAATCCCTAAAAAATAGCCGTTGGAGTTTTGTCCTCGAAAATAGCCGTTGGAACTGAATTTTGACCAATGCAGTCGACTGCATTGGAATGCAGTCGACTGGATTCAAATACAGTCGACTGTATTACCCTACTGCCTATCAGCTGCCTCACGGAACCCCCTTTCCTATTTTGGGCATAACTTTCTCTAGAAAAATCGGATTGATGTGCCGTTTTTTGCGTTGAAAAGCTAATGAAAAGTTTTATCAAGATATGAAAAGATTGGCACCAAAATAGTTTTTGAAAAAATCTGAGTGAGCTCCAAAGTTCACTCATTTTCAAGAACCACACTTGTGTGAAAGGTTATGAACTCACATGCAATGCACAAGGTGTCCTAAGGTCTTTTTAGGTCATAGTCATCAATCCAACGATCAAACCAAGACTAGTTACATAATAGTAAAGACCAATCATAATCGTAGTAACTTAGCCTTTGCATTCTTTCTTGCTCTTTGACATAGGACTTGATGAAGCTTCCATAGTATGTCCACTATAACTTTAAGCTTCTTTGGCTTCAATCCATCTATCCAACTTCACAAATGTGTCTTCATGAGTGTGCATGTATATGCCTACTAAGAATACACTCAAAGCACACATTAGAACATAATCAATGTGTAGTTATCATCAAAACAAGATGTAAGCCTAGGTTATCCAACCATAGGGCTAACAGATAGCAATAAATTAATAGAGTTAATGACACGATTACTTCCCAAATACAATTGATGAACAGTATCCCGAAGATAACATCGTTAGAAACAGTTCTTTTAAGTCACCTCGAATGGCAACTTGAAGAACTTGATTATTTTCGGAATATAATTTACAGAATGTTCTTCAAAAAGTACCTAGAACATTATTGACAATGTGGACTGAAGGGTAGAAATGTTGATCAAGGTGCCAATGGGTTTAATCTTCAAGTGTTGCAAGGTGTCAATGGAGTATTTATTCTTTTTCCTTCAAATAATCCAGATTAGTATTTCTGTAAATCTAATACCTTTTTAATCTTGCAAAATTAATCCATGGAAAGAGGAAGTAAAACAAAATGTAAATACACATATTGAATGATAAATTACAACTGAGCAAGTTATTTAACTGTGCCTATGTCATTGACTTGGATTCATGTTTTTTCTGATCAAGTTATTCGTAGCATAACTGTATAGCAAAATTTTTTATATTTATGAACAAATGCTTCTTAAAATGTGTGGAATTGAAATGGAGATTTTGTTGCTAACGGGTGTGCACACCTTAAAGGTGTGGGTGTGCACTTACCTCAAAGGATATCTCTTTGTCTAAGTAACCTACTAAATCTTGACATCTAGATTAAGAGAAAAGACTATGAGGATATCATTTGCTAAATTTACCACTCTAGGTACTTATTGCTAAAAAGTGTGTGTACTAAGAATTTTAGATTTGACAACAAATTTTTTTTGGAAGGTTTCGAGTAGCAAAGAAAGTTTCATACCCAAAGGATCTACTCAAGCTTAAACTTTATACATGAATAAAGTTCCATAATCATGTATGTAAAAGTTTGAGATGCTATCAAACAACAAAAAAAAAGGGTAAAAGGAAAACGGTGTTTTAATAATATTACAGTAGTTATTGTAGTTGTCAATGCGGCTCTCGCATAAGTTCTTATAAAGGTGTTAATATATATATTGGTGATAAAACATTGTATATAGAACAACTTTTAGAGTGATTGATAAATTTTTTTTGAAAAAAGCATATCCAATTGAATTCTGGTATATTCTGATCTTGATGAGCATTTAACCGGTAGCATATTTATCAACGTTATCTCGTAATTAGTTAGTGGGAAAGGTTGTGAGAGGATGGTTCCACCCTTAGTATGCCATTTCACATCCTTATTCGTTATTAGAAGGTTAACGATTTTGACTAACTAATATTTGCACGATAAAAATGAATGAGAAAGCATATAACAGGTTGGAAATATACAGAATCCATGCATGATATAAATAAACATAATCCAGTAAATCATGCCTGATCATACTCGGTTGGGCGCCTTCAATGGCTTGCCTTCGCCAGAATGGGTGACATGTGCACAAGTTCATTTGAGACTCCTTTCACTATTCTTTTGAGAAACTTCATGTTATCCCTGGTAGTTCACAATGATATGGAAAAAAGAAGAAGCATATGCCATAATATATAACGAACTTTGTTGCAAATATCAGTTAACGGAGTATATAGAGCACAAGTTTATGGTTCAAGAAGCTAGATGAGCTAACTTAATGAAAATTAACCTTCTTACTTTGACCTCTAAATTTGATTTGGGCTGGGATGCCGAATAACAAATGGATGATAATTTGTTTGCATAATGTATCCTTTGTGCGAATTTTCAATTTCTCTTTGCTCCATTCTCAAGTATAAAATCTAAGCTTGCGGTTGAATGGACAGAAGTTGGATCACTGTAGGATAGAAATTCTTTGAAGTTGCTAGGTTTGCTTTGGAGGCAAAGGTAACCAGTAAATGTTTTGGCGGCAAATAGATACTTGTCGCTTGGGAATTAGTATAGCCACAAATGCCTCTTTTAGTGGCAGAATTCTAGAGAATCCTACGTTGTTATACTCTCCGTATAGGTCAATGAATTTGTACACGAAAAATGAAAAAGAAAGCAATAAGTTCGGAGAAACGTTACCAATACTTAGCTACATGTTGGTTGTGGAGTGCTGCCCTCCACATTTTGACCTTCTCCTTCCACGTTTTGACCGACCTTCTCCTCTTCAAACCACCTTGAATCCGTCTCAAATATAATATGAAGGCCCCTTTTGCATGTGGACCTCGTATGTGGGATAATAAGTATCAATTTATTAAAACAATATTACGAAGCTCCTTGACTGTCTCATTGCTTTCTACAAATCTAAACTACTGTCTTCTTCTCTTTGTACCTCACTCCCGCTAGAAAATCATGGAAGTCAGCATCAACCAAAGCTTTAAACAGGGACTCGACAAAGTCGATTTCTGGGGCTGAATTGTAGTTAGGGGTTGGGGTGTGCAAATCTTATCTTCCTCCATTTTGGGGCGATAGGTTTGGGTTTAGTCTCTTTAACGGTAGCCTTGAAGAAAATCTCTCTTAGCGGCAATTAAAATCAAGTTAGAGAGAGATCTTATCAAGTATGCTAATCATAGAGGATGTTTAAATTTATTCTCTTCATTATGCATAGCTATAAATAGCAATGTGAATCACATTTTCTTTTTTCATTTTACTACTCCGCATCTGATCTTTTGACTCACTGCTGGTTTGGTACTTTATCTCTTTTTCATAATCTACATCCTTTAGCTAAGCATTTAATATATAAATATGTCTCTTATGATTATTGCTGAAATTCGCTCCATACCTATACGCTCGGTGTTTTTGAAAATACAAAGCGTTTGTTCGGCAAGGTCTTGTTTAAATGACATATCCAAATTCAACAATATGGTTATGAAGTATACTGAGAAAAGGTATTCTTGTTTGAATCACTCCTTTCCCAACCGTTTCTACAGTGCTCATAAGAACATAGTGCCAATTGAATCAAAGCACATAATAAGGGGAAAGCAATAAAAGAAAGACAGAGAAAACTATTTAATTTACCTGGCATGATTTGCTGTCGAACATGACATCCGGTTGTGAGGATAGAGAGATAGCAGGAGCAAAAAAGGATGAACCGTGGTCTTGTAGTTCATGGAAGTTGGTATATTGGGTTTTTGTCATTGATTAGGATACTAAATTAAAGTCACACATAGAAGTGTTCTAGTTTCACTAACAATTTGATTCTTAGTTGTTAAATGAAGAGTCCAACTGAATTGTGGAACTTCCAGAATGAAGATTGCAGCTGATATGGCACAATGAAAAGCCTCCAAAAATCTGATGTGTCCTAAATATGAGAGCTCTAAAAGGCTTATGTGTCAAAATTCTAAGAGTTCTAAAATCCTATATGTCGCAATTTTAAGCGAATGTTTCAGCTTTATATATATATAGGGAGCTGATCCATTGATAGCGCTAGCAAAATAGAGATTTTGCTAGTGCGATCTGGCCGTCCATGGGCAATCTGTGGACGGTCCAGATCTTTTTTTTAATGTTTTTTTAAAATCCGTCCGCCACATAATGTAGCGGACGATGTTTTGACAAAAATATCCCTAGTGCTTGTCTACTACATAATGTAGCGGACACCAATAACTAGCCAAATGGTGAAGTCAACTGGATAGTCTTTATGATTGCCTCGGAATACCCGCGGTTACCTTGGTTATATAAAAAGCCCACTTTTTTTTATCTATGCTTTAAGGTTCACAGACTCTCTCTCTATTCCTCATTCTTCTCAGCCTCCCTCCTCTCTCTCTTGGTCTCTAATCACAGCCAAAGAACTTGTTGAAGCCCTAACCTTGAGCTTGCAGGCTTCTCGCTCCAGCCGTCCACCACCCATGGCCACCGACCTCAGTCCACTGTCCAGCACCAAAGATATAGATCTTGACAGATCTTTGGTGCATGATTTTCCCTCATCTCTCATCTCTCTAGTCTTATCTGTAATATCTCTCTGCTTACTGAACCTGTGAGAAACACCAAAAAGGGTACATGTTCACATCATCTAAAACGCAGATGATGGATTCTACAAAATCGTTCGAGGTTTTATGTGAAGTCTTCATAATTTGACATTTTTGGAATGAGATCAGTAAGGGTTTATTCAGCATTTGGATGCCCTTTGAAAGGTTGCAATATTTTGTGGAACAGCTTTGGGAGCTTCCTTTTCATTACAAATTTATAGAAGACATTACAGATTTGGGACCTTCCTTGATTTGGAGTAAACGTGGTTAGTGGTCCGAAAGAACAAAAATTAAACCTAAATGTGAGCTCTAGACTGAGTACTGGAATGTGTTTTCGTCTTGAAATTGCCAATTTTGGCATTAATGATTAGAGTCTGCCCACACAGAGAGAGAGAGAGAGAGGGGATTGGGGAGAGGAGGACGAGAGAGAAGAAAAGGTGGTGAGAGAAAGAGATAAGTCAGAAAGAAGAGAAAGGACATAAAGAGAGGAAAAAAGAGTCAGATCATTAATGAGAGAAACGAAAGAGAGAAAAAAATATCAGAAAATTAGTCCGCTACATAATGTAGTGGATGAGAGAAAGGAGAGAGAGAGAAAAAAATGTCAGAGCATTAATGAGAGAAAGGAGAGAGAGAGAAAAAAAATGTCAGAAAAGTCCGTCCGCTACATAATGTAGCGGACGGGCTGTTTTTAAGTTGGAGGGTATTTTTGTCAAAAAATCGTCCACTACATTATGTGGC
Source organism: Escallonia herrerae (assembly GCA_033070095.1). Lineage (NCBI taxonomy): Eukaryota > Viridiplantae > Streptophyta > Magnoliopsida > Escalloniales > Escalloniaceae > Escallonia > Escallonia herrerae. The sequence continues at coordinate 524,529 of JAVXUP010000282.1, forward strand.
GGACGAACTTAAAAAAAACACAAAAAAAAGATCTGGACCTTCCACAGATCGCCCGTGGACCGCTAGATCGCGCTAGCAAAATCTTCTATTTTGTTAGCGCTATCAATGGATCAGCGGATCAGCTCCCATATATATATATATATATATATATATATATATATATATATATATATATATATATATATATATATATATATATATATATATATATATATATATATATATATATTTGTATTTTTGGCTTTCAAAATTTTTGCTGTCCACCGAGGGGGCTTGGTTATGACCCTTCTCTTAGTCCCAGATTTAGGCAAAAAACGTACATTACCTGCACGATGCACGATGTTTAGAGATTTTCTTAACTAGATTAATGCATGATATGAAACACCTCTAATTAAAAATTTTAAAGTGGAGTCGGTAGGAATTAGCTAGCTTTAGAGTTTTGGGTGCGGCTCTTAAGTAGTCATTAACAATGTTAAGCGCCATCAACTTAAGAATAGAATACAAGCAAATAAGTTGAAGTTTTTTCAAATTGCAGTTAACGCCTTAATATCTTAACATTAGGCCGGCCTTGAAGTCTCCCTCTGTGTTCTCATGTGTACCCCTCTACTTGAAAGTTTGATAGGCACCACTCTTAGCAAGTCTGTTGACTCTACGGATCAACGCTGGAGTCTAATAACAGACCTGTAATAAAAGCTTAAGGTAATAGCAAACGACATTTGAACATGACGATCGCACAGAGTATTTAGTGCAGTATATCCTTAGTGTCAGTTTGGAGGCTTCATCCAGCGGCAGAGGTGGAAATACAGTTTGGACAAATGTTGGAATCACCAAATCATCAACTCAAGGCAAGCTACCAGCTGCGAAGTCCTGAGATTAGTGATATAGAAGAGATATGTGGGGTATCAAAGAGGGGGGAGCTTTTGCATGCCACACATACTGATATGCTGCAGTTTATGAGCCACACAAAGTCCACTCATTTCCTGATTTCCACACACTTCTGCGTCCACAATACAACACTAACCTCCAAACTACAGAGCCCCCAGGGCCGTGGCTGACTAGTCTGGTTCACGGTTTCTACTTGTTTTATTGTTGTCCCACCACCAGATTCAGCCTTGATTTACATGTTAATGCCTCAGAATTATCCTAGTCAAAGAAACACAATTTAAACGGTGTTGGTTGCTCCTTTTTCGAAAGTATGTGAAAGCATTATTCCGCACCCCATGCAACGTTTTGTTAGGCTCTCTATCTCCCAGATTGTTTCAATGGAGTGCAATGTATTAGCTCTGTCTCCTTCGTCTCCGTGTTTCAAAGCTCCTCCTAAACCTCCAAACAGAAACGCTCATGTTATACTAATCACTCCAACTTTGCAGTATTGCTCGTCTCCCCTTAAATCGTCCATTCCCTCGTGTTATAGAGCCTGTGCGCTTTCCTTTTCTTCCCCGTCAGGCTTCAATGACCAAACTACTAGTTATTCGTCATTATTTACAAGGCAAAAGTCAGATTACTTGGAGGTTATCGTTAGAGCTTCTTCTGTTCCTGGAAGCGCAGAGGAGACCCCAGCCTCCAAGGGTATGTCCAGGACCTTGCAGCTTGGAGCTATGTTTGGAATATGGTATCTACTGAACATCTACTTCAATATCTATAACAAACAGGTTAGTTGTTCTTTGCATAAGTCCTGTTTTACAAATTCATATCAGGATCATAACCAGTTAGTTTAGTCTTTTGCTTCATGTTGTTGATGTTAAGAAATTATGGGTAGTTATTATTAACAGGTGCTGAAGGTCTATCCATTCCCAGCAACAGTTACAGCCTTTCAATTTGGATGTGGGACTGTGCTAATTTTGATTATGTGGGCGTTCAATCTCTATCCAAGACCAAAGATTAACAGATCACAGGTTCTTCACCCCCCCCCCCCCCCCCCCCAACACATTTTTTTTTACTTTTTCAAGTTTTCGTGCTTATTTTAGAACTAAAACCTCAGTTTTCAGCTGGCAACAATCCTACCATTGGCATTTTTGCATACCATGGGAAATGCTTTGACCAACATAAGCCTTGGAAAAGTAGCTGTCTCATTTACTCATACGATCAAAGCCATGGAGCCCTTCTTCACTGTTATGCTCTCTGCCCTGTTCCTCAGTGAGGTATGCATCTCTTAACCGATAAACAGGCTTGTTATACATATAGCTACTTTAGTTTGAGCCTCACAAATTAAGAATACTTGCTGAATATTAGTCTGGGGTCATCACTCGTCTACTATAAAATGATTCTTTTACAGTTTCTTCGTATTAACGTGTCTTGTGTAGTTGTTCATGGGCTGAGTATCCCACTTTAAACTGAATTTGTTATTAGGTATCCTATGAGAAATTTGAATTCTACTTATGCCAGGAGTGATGTTCCTGTCTATGAGGAAGCAATAAGCAATGTGCTTTTTTACGCTACATACAGAGATTTTTGGGTGCACAACCACTGGACTAGCTTGTTTTACTTTCGCTTGGTTACTTGTGGTCTTGTGCTTGTGAAGATATAATCCCACTTAACTTTGGCATAAAACTGAGCAAAGAACTTGTTCCTTAATTTTTGTTGCTTATGACAAGGGATGTAGGGGAACTCCATTCCTACTTTTCTCTTTGTTAACCGCAGCACATTCTACTGTTTTTCTTCCATACAATTAGATAGTCTAGTGCTCTTGACAGTCAATTTTCCGGGCATTATTGAATAGCCTGAATTACTAGTGTGTCATTTGACGTTCAGTTTGACCATCCTGTGCATGCAGTGGCCCACTCTCTGGGTAGTTTCTTCCCTCGTACCAATCGTAGGTGGTGTAGCATTGGCATCATTCACAGAGTCCTCATTTAACTGGTATAGCACCAATCCCTAATTGTCTCATATAGCTAAAGAGTTAGCCATATTGATTGATGGCTTATTCTTACGGATCATCTCCTTGTGCTCGATGCAGGATAGGTTTTGGTAGTGCAATGGCTTCCAATCTGACCAACCAATCGCGTAATGTATTTAGCAAAAAGTTTATGGTCAGGAAAGAGGTCAGCTCCAAATTCTCACAAGTTTTAACCAATCATGGAATTCTACTACATTCTGCGAACTATGGCTTATTTTCTTAAGAGAAGCACAATAATCTTGTTGCAATGCAGTCAATATATCACAATATCATTTTGCTTACATGTGTTTTGGGACATTTCCTCGTTGGTTTATGCCGGTAAACGCCAACCTATCTGAACAGGAATCTTTGGACAATATCAATCTCTTCTCCGTTATAACAATCATTTCTTTTATACTGCTGGTCCCCATCGCAATTTTCATGGAAGGCGTCAAGTTTAGTCCATCATACTTGAAATCCGCTGTAAGTGTAATAGCTAAGAAGCTTTAATTTTGCTAGATAATATTTTTATGTAAATTTTGCTGCTTCATAAATTTGATAGTATGAGTTATGTTTGCTTTGCTTCAGGCAAGTCAAGGGCTTAACGTCAGAGAGTTATGCGTGAGATCGCTTGTAGCTGCGTTCTGTTTCCATTCTTATCAACAGGTGAAAGCTCCCATAGCAATGTCATGTTTTTTTTTTTTATGGAAACCAAGATCACTGGATTTGTTCCAGAATTTGTAGCTTCCCTTCACTTTCTTCATTTTTCATGTTCTTTTCTGTATCCCCCCGTCCTTTTCGTCGTGATTTGCCATGGATCACATCACACTCATAACTGAAAACCATTCGTTCTTTGGGCTTCTACGCCTTTGAGGTAGGAGAAGTGGAAGCGAGTCATCAGGTGATGGGATTTCGTTATATTTTCTCAATATTGAAAGACCGCCATAAGACCAAAAGTTCTGCAGACATAATTCAACGTCCACATCAAATTGTTGACAGATAATATGTCTTCTCCAGCTAGCATTTATAGTCAGTTTCCAATCAGCTTGCCCAGGCTAATTGCCACTGTTTTCATGTTCCTTTTCATAGTCTCATAGCGTTAGCAATGAAATGTAGTAGGTTAAATAAAGATTCTGCTCGTGTAATTGCCTGTCATGGACATTAAGCCGGATCTGTGTGATTTTACTAGTCGCAACCCTAACTGCCACTCCCCCTAATTGTGAGCACGAACTGTAAATATGATCACGTTATTTACGGTGCTTAGTACCTACAGATTGGTGATTTGCTGACACGCAGGTCTCATATATGATACTACAAATGGTGTCACCAGTGACTCATGCGGTGGGAAATTGTCTGAAGCGAGTTGTGGTTATAGTTTCCTCGGTTATATTCTTCCAAACACCGGTCTCGCCCATAAACTCCCTCGGTAAAGTCCTTACGAATATTATTGCTACGGACCTTGCCCTCAGTTTAGAGGTTATCTTGCATTTCCTTTCCTTGGTATCAGTAAGGTTATCAAGCATCGCTTGACTAAACTGGCCTATTTCAATTTCAGGAACTGGTATAGCTCTTGCTGGAGTCTTCCTGTATTCAAGAGCGAAGCAGATGAAGCAAAAGCCTAAAGTTGCATGACCTGTAACATGAAACCTACATTTGCAAAGAGTCGCAAAGAAAGTTTATAGATTTCGCCTCCTTTTGCAAAGTCACCAGGGTACATGAATGAACCCAAGTCGTAACGATGTCTTCTGCTGTATAGCTTCTTAGACAACATGGCACATGTGGAAGAACAATATTAGCCATCATAAATCAAGCTGACAATCTCAGTCCCACTCCTTTTTGTTGTCCCGAAAGAGTTGCTGCAGTGTCTCTTACATGCTATGGTGACAAACAACAAAACACAAAGAATGATTGTGTTGCAAATAACCATCATGTTCAACTTGATCTACCATCTGAACTCCCTTTGTTAAGCTTGGACAGCATTTCATTGTCAATCAAAGCACCAATATGTAAAACAGTAAAAATACACCAACCCTAGCCAGGGTTGGGTCAGAGATCAGAGGTCCTCACATGAGTGTACCTCGATCACAATCTAAAGCCGTGGAGAGCAATGGCAAGATATATGTCATTGGTGACAGGGCAGTTATCATAGAGAAGAAAACAATAATCTGGACATGCGGGCAAAGCTCCTCGCTCCTTCCACTGATCTAGCCGATTGGAAGCTTTTAACACAATTTCCTTTGTATTTGAACAGCTATTTGAAAATTTTAAGCTATCAAGGAATAATATTATTGTGCTCAATAATCGCCCTCACTCACGTGCAAGCCACTGCACCAAAGCGAACCAAATGCATTTTAACCTTTTCTAACAAGGAATGCTTCAAATTTCTAATTGAAGTAATACTAATAGCTTAAGGTCCTCCAGAGTCCTTCTTGCCTTGAGGTCCTCGATTTGAGTCGCCTTCAGCCTTGCTTAGCTCATTTCGTCAAATCAAAGTGGTCGAGCTACCCCTTAGGCTTAGAAAAGCCCATCGATCATACAGCTATGTGTTGTTGATAGTAAGACCCCGCACACAGGGGCGGACCTGCAATAGGGCCGGGGTGGGGGGGTTGAGAGAGTTTAAGCTTAGAGCGAATTTATCAGTTTCTTATGTTTTGTTTTTTAATTCTAATTCAAAAGAAAATTCTAATTATTCTTTTTTGTTTTTTTATCAAACACAAAGATTGACTACTATTTTCTCTCGCTGCGCAATCTCAAATATAAACTTTTCATGTACGTATAAGTGATATAGTCACGAGTGCTACATGTGAGAGTATCTAGTTGAATTATTTCTAAATTATTGTGCATGCTCAATATGCATGTGATACTCGTCGTAATGCACATACAAATCTTTTTGCACATTTCATGAAATTAAATACTAGAAATTTCAAACTTATGTGATCCCGCTTGCTACCCAAATATGATCATAGTAAATCTATTTTATTGACAGTCGCTTGCTACCCCAAATATGATCATAGTAAATCAATTTTATTATACTAGCAATTAAAAGTTTTTACATACAAATTTTAAACAGTCTCGGTGTGACATCCTAGGCCAGCCCCTGCCCGCAACACAATAAATTGCATAACACTGATCCTTTTTTCAAACTCAGAAAATTATTTCTCCAAAACTTATCGATTTCAAACTCGTGTTATCGCATCTGAGACGAGAAAACATCACTATAACAGCAACAGATTACGTCCCAATGCAGTCCATTTCCGGTCTTTCCTCACTTCAAAACTGCATCCTCTGGTGCGCTCATGCACAAAAAGAACCTTTGGGCTTGTCTTACAACTATTTACGTGAAAGATAATGCCAAGTTAACAATTATTTTGGGAGTTGCATGCCTGCATAATTCACAAAACTACATCTAATCCTTACAAGTTACAAGCACGCATGATATCACATGTACAGTAGGTTCTTACACCTCAGCTACTTAATTACTACTGCTGGAAGATGCCAGCTTCCACCATCTCATGCACAGGGCATCACGTAGATCATGTGATGTATATGTGAAGTTCCAACCTGTGTATGATTGCACATAGGCGAGGCATTTGTTAGAAGGTAAACTACCATTTTGGTTTTTTAGGATTGCCAGTTTATGCCTAATTGTCCTCTACCTAAAGAACTGTAAGTTTATTTCCATTGCCTGGTTAAGTAGTCCTTTTACTCCTTTGGTTCCAAAGACCATAAAACCAAGCTATTAAGTGGTCACGCGAAATTCAAGTGATTTTGGTGAGCCAAACTGGAATTTTTCCTTATCAAGTGGTTACTTGGGGTGCAGATGACCAATTAACGAACTGATTTATCGGAACGTAAGTAAATCTGTAGGACTACATGACAACCAGATAGAAGATTATTTGGACACAGTTCACAAACTTGAAAGAACAAACACGAAATTTATCGAGAATCATGTCACCATTCACAACCACTGCCATGGTCCAAAGACTCCAAATCGAAAAATGACATTAGAAAGACAAAAAATGAAACAACAGAAACGGCCTAGTCGTCCATTGAAGAAAGTTCATAAAGCACCTTTGTGTATGTTTATTTATTTGGCAAAAAAGAAAAAGGAAAAGCAACCTTCAGATGCCCTATTGATAGAGCATCTCAAAAAAATCCATCTCCTTCTTGGCGTCAAACTGCAACTCATTATAATGATTGCCATAATCCAATGGCATCCCAAGCTCCAAGCTGCTCTGATCATTGTCGTTCAGAAAGGACCCAAAACTGTAATAATCAGCTGGAAAGTTCATGGACTTGTCATACACATTGTGGGTTGGGAGTGGCTCATCTTTAGGCTCGCCAAGGACCTGCTCTTTGGGGTCCGAAAGCGGGTTTTCTGGAGAATGATCGGTGCTAGTGTTGGACTCATGATCCGAGTTCGAAGTCAGGGTCTTGATGTAGTTCTGCAAGAGGGATTTGTATTTTGGATTCTGACTCTTTCTTGACCAAAGTTGCCTTCTCTTTGTTGCATTCCAGTGGTTCTTGATGGTGTTTTCGGTCCTTCCCGGCAACCTTCTTGCAATCTCTGACCATCTGTTTCCCATTTCCTTATGAGCTTGTATCAATATCATGTCTTCCTCCTCAGACCATGTATCTTTCTGCAAGATTTAGGTTACAAAGATGAATCTTTCGACTTTCTGATGTTCTTAATTATGAGTTGTGGGTGTTATCAACCTTAACAGTTAAGTTGGTTGTCTAGTCATTATTTACTCTGCGACACTACGAATGTTGCAAGAGTTCTTGAAAAAGATTATCAGATTAACTGAAATAATATAAAGTAGAGAGAACTGAATTTTGTGTCATTATTGACTCTCTCGCCTAGTCGCTATAAAATCATCTTAACAAGTACACATTTTCGTCATTATATTATCTTATAGAAAGGAAACCTCTACTTCTGCATCCTATATACCGTTTTGCACTCTCTTTTTATCGTTAAAAAGTACATTAACGATAAAACATAAATCTTTAACAACAAATGACGGTGTAAAAAAATTACTCTGTATATAGTACAATGTAAAAATAGACAGACGTTGATTAATTTACATGTATGTGACAATTCCTTAATTTATTTTCTTGCTAACTGATAACATTTCTATTGAAGCCTTCTATTGCATTGTTGGCGGCAAGTAACTAAAAGATGGCAAATTTGAATTCCACCTGCTGACGTCAGCCCCAAAAGTAAATTGAATGCAAGCAAATCCACATAGGTGGGAGTGTGGGACTCCATCATAAAAGAAACAATACATTATAGATGTCATTTCGAACGTAAGCATGACGATCAAACAAAACAAATCATCTCACATTCTGAAAAAAAGAAATAGCCACCTAATATTTATGGACAAAGAAATCCTAGTTTGTGTATGTACAAATATGCAACTTGAAATTACAAATTCATAAACCAAAGAATCACAAGAAGAAATAGGAAAACTATTAATTGATAGTAGCACAATTAATAACCAATAAGATAGTTATATAATAAACAAGAGAAAGAACAACCTCATTGATGTGTGTACAAGTGTGTGTGGAAAATTAATTGTAAGACACTCAAAAGATGCAAAAAAAAAAAAAATGGACAGTCTCGACGATCTACAACCTATGTGCGCGTGTCATGCAAAAGAGTTGCAAATGAATGAAGAATGTGAATATCAATGCTCTAAAGCATAATAGTTATAAATGATAAACAAAGAAAGAAAACCTCATTGACGTGTGTTCAAGTGTGTGGAAAAGTAATTGTAAGACACTCAAAAGATACAAAAAAAGGGACAGTCTCGACAGTCTACTTCATGTGTGCGCATGTCGTGCAAACGAGTTCCAAATGAAAGAAAAATGTGAAATATCAATGCTTTGAAGCATAATTGTTATATAATAAACAAGACAAAATTAAACAACCTCATTGATGTGTGTATGCGTGTGTTGAAAATCAATTAAGAGACTCAAAAGATGTGTAAAAATGGACAGTCTCGGTAGTCTACTTCCTATGTGCGCGTGTCGTGCAAACAAGTTGCAAATGAAACAAGAATGTGAATATTAATGCTTTGAAGCATAATGCTAATAGAACTACGCGCTCGCTAGCTAGTAGCATCAAGATTTGCAAGAAAATAGCAACCAAAAAAAGGTAAAATCAAAATAGCAAGACTCCGGGATCAAAATTGTAGAAAATAATGCGAGGTTAATATTTGAAACCTAAATTGTCTAGTGCATGACGTACATGAAGGCACGCGCTTGTGCAGACGAGTACGTAGCAGGCAAAAGAAGATAAGATACCATGATGTTCTGGCAAGTAACGCGTGTGCATGTGCGCGTATGTGCGTGCAGTAGTATACCAAGAGCAGAAAAAAGGAAAGAAAGAACAAAACTAGAAATTCAGGAAAATGAAAAACCTTAATATCTGGCCTCAAATGGTTATGCCATCTTTCCCTACATTGCTTCCCTATCCTCCCTGGCAGCATCTGAGCAACACGAGACCATTTCCTCACTCCATACTGGGCTACCAATTGCACCAACAGTCTGCAATTCCAAAAATAAAAATAAAAATCAAGAACCATCTTCTCACAACTTGAACATGAAGGATAAAAAAAAATAAGCAAGGGAAAATTAAAGCAGCAAAGAAAACAAGCTAAAAATGAAGAAACAGATAATTGAATCAGGGTAAAAAAAAAAAAAGAAGAAGAAGAAGAAGAATTTACCTGTCTTCTTCAGCACTCCATTGGCCTTTAACTAGGATTTTGTTATCTTGGTTTGTCCTTTTCGTCTGCAAAGTTTTCTTCTTCTTCATGAGGCCATCATCAGCCTTCATGTCATGCCCAATTTCCTCATTACTTATGCATGAAACCTCGTCCGGCGAAACTGATCCAAACCTTCTAAAACTCGATGGATGAGGAATCTCGCGTCGATCCATGTTATCGAAGGAAGTTTTCGAAGGAAACTTCAAAAACCCTCGATCTTCATAGTCATGCATGAAAGTACCACTTGCAGCATTGAATAGAAAAGACGTTGGTGATGGATATAAGGCGGAATCTTTCACGTTCCTACTGGCAAAAGAAGCTTGGAATGGATCAAAACGATCATAGAATTTGGTCCGATCGGCGACATAGGGATTCGATGAAGCCCCCTCACTGGCAAATTGCTCAAGATTAGGAAATTTTGGATACATCCCATTTGATGAAGTAGATTCCTTAGAAAACACATCATCCAATTTTGGTTTGAAAGGATTTTCGAAATAAAAATTTGGATTGAGTGCAAGATTTTCTCTGAAGTTGGTATTGAACTCCATGCAAGAAAGAGAAAAAGAGCAGGAAGAAGAAGGAAAGTGAAGGTGGTGATTTTAAAGAGTGTTTTGAAATGAGAAGGGGATTGATTATATGCCTATATATATTAGTTAGCAAGGGCCTAAAATGTGGCTGCTGTATCCGTGGCCGTTGATTGGTGGGTTAAATCCAACGGCGAGGAAAAATAGTTGTGAGTGACGGTTAAGCTTCCCTTTCTTAGTATTGTCAAAGGAAGAGGTAAAAATAAAACAAAATAAAAAAAATGCAATGATTAGGTCGTTGAGAAGGTTTGTCTCTTTGCCGTGACATTCTCAGGCAGCTGAATGACACGTGGTTGACATGTGCTGTCCTAATTGGCTAATTTATATGCACGCTAAGTTAGGGTGCATATAAATTAGCATATGTATCTACCCTAATTTTTCCAATAAATTGCAGTAAAATTGAAAGTGTGAGCACCTTTTGAAAATGTTGAGTAGTTTTTGTATATGTAGATTATTACACTTCTCTACATCTGAGGCATATTTAAGAATGATAGTCAGAGGAAAGGTTTGGTGGGCTGTTATGGTGATCGTGTTCTTGAAATAATTATGCAGGTTCACTCGATCTGTTGAACATCTACTCGTGATAGAGAAAATCTTTTTCTTAGTAACGTTCGTCAATTATCGTTGAAAAAGGTAAAACTTCTAAGTGAGATGGATTAAGGTAAGTGAGATGGATTAAGTTTAACATAAGAAATACGATACAATCCGCTCTGTCCAACCTTAATTGGAATCAACGGCGGTCAACTGGTGAACCTGTTTTGCTAAGAATATTTGAACTAGGCGGTTATTTCTTTGTTTATTAACTGAGTGATTCATATCCAAATTTGCTCTTAGAGTCGGCAATCCCATGTCTTCTTTTTTTTTTCATTATTCCCGACTCGGTAATAGCAAATTATGTTATAATGTTGCATTTAGCCCTTACCTTTATCTTTACATTTTTTCATGAACATTAAAGAACTTATTAGAAAGTGCTACCAAATTGTTTTCTTTTATTTTTTTCAAAACGTCAACAGTATTAGACCATAATTAACATTCTTAACACACAAAAATACATGCGCGTGTGAGAGTGCATGCGCTTATATACAATGCTTCTTAGAAATTTTATTTATCATATAAGTTTCAAAAGTCATTTCGGTAAAACGGCCATAGTAGAACACCAAACATAAAGAAAACATATCGGATAATTGTAGAAATCATTGTGGTTTGGGTTATTTGCAAAAAGACTCATGTTGTTACAAAAATTACAAAAGCCTCCCTCTAGTACTTATTTTGTTGCAACTGTTAGACAAGTCATCTAAATTAACAGAACGTGCTCTTCACTCTCTTAAAAAATGCATTTAGTAAAAATTTGTACTTTAAAAAGACTAAAGTGCCTCCCTTTTTATCTTTCCCACACAAGTCCCAAATTCTTCTCCAAAACCTAAACCCTAGCCGCCACCTTTTCCAACGGAGCCGCCATCAATTGTCTGCCACCATCCACCTTGGGAGCCTATGCTGCTGCCAGCCCCTTCTCTGTGCACCGTCGGTGTAAGTCCCTTCACAATCCCGCCCCGTACGTCACTTGTGCCACCCACAACCGGTGCCACCATCTTCCTCATCCAATCCCGTCGCCACCAATTGCTGCACCCAATCCCTCACCGCTAACAGCACCACTTAATCCGATCGCCGCCATCACGCCTAATGCTGCAGCTGCCATCACCGCCCAAATTAATCGCACAACAGATCGCACTGAACCCTAATCGTACAAGATAAAATCTAGGGTTTCAAATCTCATTAGGCAATAAAAAAACCCCTAGATCTGAGTTTGGGCAATTCGGGTAAATCAACCACATACCGTTCGAGGCAGCCTAATCGATCCACATTCCCGCCGCAACTAGCCCTGTCGCGATCGACCCCAGCCACTTGTTGCGTCACCGTCACTAGTCCAAAGCACCCACTACAAGCCAAGCACCCACCACGAAAAAAAAAACCTAGATCTTCTGATGCTTTGGATTGAGATGAACCTAGGCGGAGTTGGGTTTACCACCAATTTTTTATGCCTTTGGAAGTCAAATTAGAAATGAAAAACTAATGCACTGCAATTTATATAGAGGGGCAATTTAGACATTTTTATCATTCAGTTATGAAAATTTTATGATAAAGCCCTTTGTAAGCTCAGGCGTTTTCTTGTAATTTTTGTAACAGTATGGATCTTTTTGCAAATGGCTCAAACCACAAGGGTAGTTTTTGCAATTATCCCAAACACATATTATGGAGGACAATGTAGCTATTCTCCTAATTTTTCATTGCACTCAAGCATTCATTTGTTAAACCAAACACTCAAGCGTAATCACGAATACATTCGGAAATGAATTTTTCAACAGTGAACCAAGCACGCTCACTATGCAGACTATCACGACTACAAGGATGTAGTGGTTCAAACGTGAAACAAAGGGAACCAATTTTTTTCATTAATTGAGGAATTATAAAATGGTCCGTAAATTTTGAATGTTTGAACACCTCAATATGACAAATTATCATACTCATACATATGTAAGGAATACTTGATGGAGATTAAAAATAGATAAGAATTTGATGAGATTATATTGTGGGTTTGAAATAATGTCGGTCCGTACAATATAAAGATAAATCTTTTTTACTAGTCAAATTGAATTCGTCAATCATCTTTGGAAAAAGTTAAACTTTTAAGAAACGTAAATCAAGGGTATGATTGTGTTGTTTCACAATAAGATGCTAGTAATACAAAAATTATATTAACATCATTTAGACTAACTGCTAATTTTAATTAATATCCAAAAAAAATTACGACGTACATGATAAGATATAATATATGTCTGGTCGATCAAGATTTGCAAGGTCAACTTGATTTCGAGCTTCAATTATTGAGCAACTCCTTTAGCCCTAGAGCTTAATTTTAAGCCAACTTCGTAAACATCCAGTCTTGATAGAAGTGAAGGCCTCTCAGACTTTTTTGCCAAGGAAGTTTTGAACCTGGTGGTCTTTCTTCATGTTCTTAACTTGATGATCCAAATCTTAATTTGCTCTCAGAGTTGCATTCGGATCATTATATCCAACCCTATTCAAGATGGATAAAACGCAAAATTCACACGCACGATTGGTGAAAAATATATCAAAAAAGGTGAAAAGGAGGAATGCGTCGCGACTGAAGTAAGCAAAAACCCTAGTGATATCGAAAATCACTTTAGCAACTATCACTTAGCCTAGTAACTTCAAATATCCATGTCTTGCCTATATCCGCAGAATGGATTAGACTACATCCATAGCCCCGTTATTCTACCTTCTTGTTGGATACCACGACACAACAATAACAATATTTGTGACAAGATATTAGCGTCATTGAAACTTGATCGACAACCTTGCAAAATTATTCAGTGACAACATCGTTGTAGCATTACTTGGTGACAACATCTCGCATCACTAGTGGTCGGGTTTCTTGTAGTGTGATACAGGATGTTTGACCTTCCAAAGTTGAAAATGTTACACTAGTTATTACTTGGCCATGGACAGTCCTTGACGAAATTTAAATCATGTCACCATAACTAGATAAGTTGTGCAATGAGCACCTTCAATCGGACCAAAAATAGAAGTTTCCGTATTCCAAAGCAACTCTAAGATGGATAGGCTTTATAGCCAGAAAACCCTCCAGAAGTTTCCCTACACATTGCCGAGTATACACGGACAGCAGGCACTCTGTTCTATAATTGTTGAGATAGATGGCGCTTTTAATTATTGGTTGCTTCAGAAATAAATTGCTTTCTTTAGAAGGAAAATAACACAAGCAGTGGCTACTAAGGGTTGGTTTGACAAATTTTTTTTTTTAGTTTTCAGTTTTTAAAGAGCAGTTTAATTTTTTATTTTTTTTTACAAAAACAAGTGGGTGATAACCTTTGTTTTTTTAGTTTTTTTTTTATGGTGTTTGGTAACCCTTTTTATTTTGACTTTTTTTTTTGGTGGTTTGGGGTGGCGGTGGTGGGACGTAGTGGTGGTCGGAGGTGGCTGCCGGCGGTGGTCCCCGGCGGCTAGAGGTGGCTGCCGGCAGTCGCTGGCAGTGGTCGCCAGCGGCCGGAGGTGGCTGTCGGCGGCCTGCTGTGGTCGCCTAAGGTGGCTGCCGGCAGTGGAAGGGTGGTGGTGGTGGTCTCAAAAAAAAAAACCAGTTTTTGGATTTTTTTTTTTTTTTACTCTTCAGTTTAAAAACTGATTTTTTAAATTGGAGAAGGAAAAAAAATAGTTATCAAACGCACTTTTTTTTTCCAATTTTCAAAACTGAAAAAAAAAAGAAGAAAAAAAAAACCGCGTCAAACGTGGCCTAAATATTAGCTTTTGACATTAGTATTCACTTGATGACAAATTGTAGAGCATAGTTTTTGGGGCTAAGAAAGTGTGTAGAGCTTTATTTCTTTGTTCCTAAACACACTCTCCACTCTCTATTCATAATAAAAGAGTTAAGGTTAATTATACCCAAGTCCTGAACAAAATTACAATTAAAGATACAAAGTTTGAAAAGAATAAATCGTAGTCAACAACTTTATACAGGCATGTGTTCATTCCTTGCTTATCTATTTTCGCACACGCTTTCTCCTCTCTATCCATAACAAAAGAGTTAGGATTAATTATACCCAAGTCCTGAGATTAGGACAAAGTTACGATCAATGATACAAAGTTTGAAAAGAACAATAGTAATCAACAACTGTGTTTCCCCCGCCCCCTCTCTTCCCCCTCTTCTCCATTCTTGCGGCCACCACCGCTCTGCCGCCACATTAGTACCCACCACTGAGCCAAGCCCCACTCATAGCACCAAGACAATATCACCGCGCGCCTCCCTCCATTCCCTCTCATCCGCCACCCTAGTTTGTGACATTTGGTGGTTAGCGGTGGTTCTGAGATGAGGTTGGTGGTGGGGGGTTGTGGGATACGACGGTAGTGGGGGATGTGGTGGTGATTACGGTGGGGGATGCGGTGGCTGTTGGACCCCGGAGACTGCAATGATGGTGGCTGGAGATGCATCGTGGCTTGACGTCGTGAGGGAGGTACAGTCCAGACCCATCACCGTGGCTCTAATGTTGGAGGGTTTAAGGTGTTTATGGCGGCGATGTGGTCGTAAAGGCTGGACATGGTGGTGGCTAGTAGGGGCTGGATGCGGTGGTGGCTTGTGGATGCTGGAGGCTGGACGCGGTTGTGGCTACCATGGATATATCAGGAAGCGAGGTGTGTGGTGGTGAAGGCGGCAGGGATCTCGTCATCCCGACAATAGTGATGGGCATGGTGGTTAGGCGGGGGACGCAGGTGATGTGCCAGTGGTGATGGGGTGGCGGGTTCTTCAGTAGGAAGAAAAGATATAAAGGGATGGCATTTGAAAAAAGAAAAATAACCTTCCAAATAAAGGTCAATAAAGTCGTCTTTATAAAACTTTCGCTATTTTAAAATTTGGTTTGATAAAAAAACATCACTGTTATTTATCGAAACTAATGGAAATTCATGTAATTTAACCTAATCTCATGAATTTTAATGTAATCAATCCAAAGAGTTATTAAAGAACCGAGGACCAAAACCTAATAACTGTTGTGACCAAAACCTAAGCCGGGGGGGGGGGGGGGGAATATTTGGCTACTACCGCGGTTGGAGGAATCTTCCTCCTATCTTTTATATAGCGACTTTTATTTAGTGACGTTAAAAAAGTGCTGCTAATAATTGTCACTAAAAGTGTTAGAAAAAGTCACTAAAAACATTTATTGACTATTAATTATGACTATATAAGGGGTTGGAGAAAGATTTCTATAACCCGGATAGGAGCCAAAGTTTGTTCAACCAGGAAAATGACACCGCTTTTGGATAAATGCTAAGCTCCTTGTTTTATTCAGATCCTCCGGTTGCAGAGGCCATTAAGCAGCCACCGCTGCAGGCCAACCAACGGACCAACTGAGCTTTGTGATTGGCAAATTATGTCCATTAGTTCCTCGTAGGAGTTCCTATCGCCTATGTATGAATATCCGCTAATGAGTTGCTGCTCATTGGGTTGCAACAAAGGAATCCCCCATCCGCTTTGGATGTCATCAGATTGTTCGTGTTCTGGTCGACCCTTTTAGTTTCCGTTGTTGCTACCTCCATAGAAAGCTAGACCATGGTTTACAAGAAGTCGGGTTCATCCTTTCTTCTTCGTTGCGTTGATTCTTACCACGTGGATACCACGGAGAGCTAGTTTTACGGCTAAATATATACATCCTTTAACAACAAATCAAGGAACGTGAATATAAGCATCCTTACTTCATCATCCGGAAATGAAAATATTTTAAATTGAATATGTTTTACATGATAAGAAATGGTCAGGATAATACCTTTCCACTGATAGAATTCTCTTGCAACTGGCGACAGCGTCACGGATCTAAATATAGGGAGAAGTACGTGTCCAGTCAAGAAGAGGTTGGATTTGAACATAATTTCTCCAAGTTCGGCAACATACTTGCCATAGAATTTTACATTACATACACAACAAAAAATTATCAGCCCAAAAGTCCTCCATCCTTGACACTAACATTTCTCAATGTCCGCCATTCTAGTCCTCCATCCAAAACATAGTTTGAAGTTACTAATGGGTATCAACAAGTCACTAATTGTCTAGCCCTTTTAACTATGACACGGTCACAAAACTCCAATTCCTCCTACTACTACAACATTAGACCAAAACAATCAACGTTTCTTGCACCGCCCCGTGCTCTTGGTGAACACATAATGATTCTAACTTGCTGCTTCACACATACCGTGTTAATCCTGAGGTATCATGCCATCTTCATCAGCTGAAATCATACCTTCCTCCTCTTCTTCCTCTCCAAAATTGGGACGAGGTCCATTAGCATATCCATCACCATCATGTCGTTGACTTGGTAATCCCTGTCGGGCAGCAGAATCAACAGCTTCCCTTGCATTATCACCTTTACGAGGTGGGGATCGAGCCCGCTCCATCATGGCTTTATGAAAGCTGCGCGGTGGGGAGCGTTCGCGTGCCGGTGGAAACCTATCAACACTGCGGCTACGACTGCGACTGCGGGCCTTGCCTCGCTGGTCAATCCATCCTGAACCCTTGTTAGGGCTTCTACTACGTCTGGGCATGTCTCCAGCACGAACCATGGTTTCGTGGAAGCTCCTATTGTGAAAGCTCACAGGAGCCTCAGAACCAGGCCCATTACGGCCATACCTGTCACTACAATAACGATGACATTGATCAACTCCACATTCAAAGATGCAGTAGCCATATAAACAATAAAAGTGCATTCTTATTTGCTACCAGTGAAGTAATGAATCTAAGGTAAATATATGGTGTTTGTTGGTGGTGGGTTTGTTTTGTTTATTGTTTTTTTGTTGCTATGTTGAATTTCATCAAAATGATTCAGAAGCATATAAGCCGATGTACCTGTCACGCGACTCACGATCTGAACCACGACCTCCACCCCCACCTCCCCAACTGCCCCTTCCCCCATCCCTTCCCCCATAACCTGAATCATACCTTCCACCATAACCTCCATCACGTCCACCAGAGCCAGAACCCCACTGACGTTTAGACCTACCCATTCCACCACCACGTGAAGCCAAATCTCGGATTTCACTTGGGACGCGCTGATTTGCTCCTTCCAAAACCTTGATGAGCTCTGAAGCATGCTTTGCATCCTGATCACCAAAAAAGGTATATGCCACACCAGTGGCACCCGCCCTACCAGTCCTTCCGATCCTGTGAACATAGTCCTCCACTCCAGTAGGAAAGTCGTAGTTCACAACCACCCTGTTATGTACAATCAGTGAGCAGTGAGCACCACCAAAGACGGACAAAAAGCCAAGAAAGAGGAACAAGGAACAATGACATCACACAGCCCAATTGCATAATCAGCATAGTAATTGGGAAGACTCTAGACTGACATCTAGATAACTTCCCCCCACCCCAACCCAACTCCCTCCCCTCCCCAAAAATAAATCCAAAACTTGCATTAGAGGAATGAATGATAGCATATCTATAACTTGTACATAAGCCTATTTAATGGTGGATGGAGCCACTGCGACCTAATAAAATTTTGACTAAACTTGATGACAAAATTTCATCAGTAACGTCTTTGGTTTGTCAAGATTGACTAGTTGAGTTAATATTGAGCTTGATTCTACTCAGCCTTTGACATTTAATTTGAGCTTAACAAGAATGTGGAAAAAGGGTAACTGCCTCGCATCAAAAGGAAGCCAGCTCCACGAACTCTTTAGTTGAACATTGTTGTGAATAGACTACCCTCATGGTTCAAGAAAGCTTCATGTGACCCTTTAGTCGAACATTATTGAAAGTTGACTCTCATAGTTCAAGAGAACTTCATATCCGCCATGACCACAGCCTTACATGTTAAGCACGAGATTGCTAAGGGTTGGTATGTAATTCTAATTGAGCTCACACCGAAGCTCAAGCTCGACTTGTTCCACCGATTGCATGAGCTTGAGCAACCTCTAACCCCAGGTCATAACCCTACCCATAAACTAGCCTCATGTTAAACATAAGACCATTACCGAACTTGCAACATATTTAGCAATCACCAACCTGATATCTTTAACGTCTAGTCCACGTGCCGCAACATCAGTTGCTACAAGCACTGGAGACCTTCCAGATCTAAACTGGTTCAGTACGTGGTCTCTCTCACCCTGAGATTTGTCTCCATGAATAGCAGCAGCTCCAAACTGGCGAGTTAGATTGCGTGCAAGCTGATCGCACATCTTCTTGGTTGAACAAAAAATAATAATCTTTGATCCAGGTTCTTGAGATCTCAGTATCTGCTCTAGCCGTCTCTGTTTTTCCATTGATGACAGGAGCTCAACATGCTGAAAGCAACAGAGAAAACAAATTTAATTGGTCACCAGAAACATCCATCACACTAACTGTAAAGGAACAATAATCTAGGGCCAAATAAGGGTTCAGGCCACTCAGAAAAGCTCCCATTTTACGAGGTGGGGAGTAACGGAATACGCAAGTAAAGATAGGACTCGCACCTGAGTGATAGACTTGTTCGCCACAAGCTCATCAACCTTTCCAATGTTTACTTGAACTGGATTTACCAAAAGATCGGCAGCAATTTTGCGAACTTCTTTTGGCCATGTTGCTGTATACATGAGTGTCTGGCGGCGAGTGGGCACCTCCTTCACAATCTTTCTTATCTGAGGTTCAAAACCCATGTCCAGCATGCGGTCTGCCTCATCTAAGACCAAGTATGAAACTTGACTGAGGCTTACTCTTCTCATCTCCAAAATATCGTTCAAACGGCCAGGAGTAGCAACCACTACATCTGCACCTCTATCTAAATCTCTCAACTGCGGGCCCTTTGGTGCTCCTCCATACAAACACTTCAACATGAACAAATATGGCAACTAACATCAGTAAGAGCTATCTTACTCCGAAACACATCAATAACAGCTATCTTAGTTTGAAAGAAAAAGATATGAAGAAGCACACAGGCAGTTAATCACGAGACTCTCTGCCAGCACATATATCAGGCTTGCAGAGATAGAATTTAACTACCATTTATTTAGTTGAAAAATAACCTTCTCCCATATGTTTTCAGTACACCATGTTATGCTAGAATTAAGAAGGGCAAAAATAAGTACCATTCTGTTTTCTATACCAACTCATGTCATGGTGAGCTACTGTAAACCAACTAAAGCTGAACTGAGGACTCGCTGTTTCTAATTTGCCTCCCCTCTTGAAACACAATCCTCACTTTCTCTCCCCCACCCACAACCAAAAACTCTTCAAGCTCAATTAGTGAAGGCAAGGATAGAGGTCAACATTTATGCACAATAAACAAGTCCAAGAAGCGGACATTTCACCACTTGCTTTAGATTGAACTACTATGTATTTTGTACAAAGAAATAGGAGGACATAATCAACAAGATGCCTTTCGCATTCTGAGTTGTATTCAATTGCTTGGCCAGGACGCCATATAAATTAATAGGCGATGATTATTACCCATTCAATAACTTAAACTTGAGAACATTATAGAATCATACCGTGCAAGAAATTCTTGATGACCTCCCGAACTTCACAGCTTCATCTTGGATCTGTGTAGCCAACTCTCTCGTTGGTGACAACACCAAAACTGTTGGACCCATTTGAGAATTGTTTCGGCTTCGCTTGAGATGCATAAATCCAGGAACCAAGTAGCCCAAAGTTTTCCCAGAACCAGTCTTGGCAATGGCTACAATGTCACGGCCTTGAAGAGCAATTGGCCAAGACTGTGCCTGTATGGGAGTGGGGGCAGAGAACCCAGCATTGTGTACCTGGAAAAGCAAAAAGCAGCAACCCCCTGTAAGCAGAGGTACCGGCTTCAAGATATCTAGTTGGTTTCTTTTTGGACTTATCCGAGTGGATAATGCAAGAAGAAGCATCATCCTCCATTTGATGGGAGCCAATGCTTGCAGAAGCAAGCTAGAGCAGGAGGAGGCCTCTTCAGTTCGGACCAAGTGGCAGACTAATCATCACCAACGGCAGTCCCCACCACGAACTTGAATGAGTTGGAAAGCCCTTCTCAAAAAAGATCAACCGTATAAGGGCGCTCCGTATAAGCCCCCAAAAAGAGGGCGGCACAGCGTACGACATTTAGCTCCTCCCCGGAGCAAATATCGCACCTGCGACAAAAAGTACAGATGGAAAGATGAAAATGAGTCTCGAGCTCAATTATCCACCTCCAGCAATCACAGAACTTTACAAACAGAACATTTACTTTACATACTTCACAAAACTTGCACAGGCTGCTACCAACAAGAGAACTGCATAAAAAAAGTGAACAAAATCCATACCTCCCTAAGAAGTTCCGAAGGAAAACCAGTATCTTCAAAAGACATGAAAGGTGAGGGCACATTGTCTCCCTGATAAATCAGAATGCATGATAAAAGGTCAGCACTCACAACAAAATAGCCAAACTGCCAAATAGTAGATGAACAAATACATATAGACAGATACTTAAAGAAATAGACATTATTATCTAGTAAATAGACATAACTACAAATGGCTTAATATAAGCAAAAAGATCATATGGGGTTTAGCTCTCCGTGGCTTAAATAGCAGGTTTCATTGTAATTTTCTTGTAAACATGGATATACGTGTATCCTGTATAGGTCCCCTTTCTTTCTAGCTCATATACCTTTTTTTCTGGGTATATTGATGATCAATCTCGCATGTCCACGTGTATATGAGTTGCTTCTTTGATACTTTTCCATTATGTTTATACTTATTTAAGAATAAGTCTGCTCCTAATTAACAATGGCGTAAAACAATATATATTCGTAAATTTGGCGCTGGTACAAATTTTGAATGCACCCCTCCTCTATTACAATACATTTTGCTAGCCACGCGAGACGACGGTAAAGCCATGAAATTCCACGTATGTTAGGAGACCATAATATCTTCCCCTAAACTAGAAGATTAGTTTAGATAGGTAATCACACAACTGAACCGTCAATTAAAAGTATATCCCTACTACATTTGACTCGGTAATTTCAACCTCAACTCTAAACACAATCATCTCATTTTCATCCAAAGGGTAACAGTAGGACCATTCAATCTTGAATTTTTCATAAGTATATATATGGGTCGATGTAAGAACCCAGTTTTAGTTTATTTTCTCGTACAGTTCATCTGATAACCAGTTTAAGACCAACTATAGCACAACTTGAGAAGTTGCCAACATACTACTCAGAAAAGAAAAAGAAGAAAAGAAAACTTGGTAACCAAATCACACTTTCTGGCTTTAGTAGCTCCAAACATGACATAGAGTATAATGTCAATACCCTGAAATCAGGAAGAGAAACTAGTAACCAAGCACAATCAACTGTATAAATTCGCTCACCTAGGAAGCTATCAGAATTTTGCAGTATACACAATCAAATTAACAGAGGTACAGAAAAATAGGGAGGAGGAATAAGACATCAGAAAGGTCACAGGATGCTTACAGTCACACTTATTTCATGCCGCCGCCGATAGGACTCCGCAGATAAACCACTTACGGTACCTTTCGCTGAAGATCCTCCCTGTCCGGCACTCACTGTCCCATTTGGAATATTAGGTGAATAATCAGATCCAGCTCTGGCACCCTTAGCACAAGAGAGCGACCACAAGTGGGTTAGTTCATCAAAGATAACAACTAAAATAAAGGGAAATCATAGATTATAATAGAAAGCACCGAGCCCCATCTACCCTAAAAGAGTCTTTAAAACTTCAGTATTAGCATAATGATTTTCTTGCAAACAAAAAAACTGTCACTAGAAGCGAAAGATGTGGTAAGAAACCGGGTGATAAAATACAAATCTAAACCATTTCAACAGACACAGGCCAAAGAACCTAGCACATCTTTATTACACGCTTAAGCTAAATTGAAAATTCAAACACATAAGGAAGTACAAAATTAAACCGGTATGTCAATCAAAGGATTAGCAACAAACCCTAAACCATAAACTCTAAACCAATAAAGAAATGTCATTCGAGGTTGATCTACTACATTAAAAAATAACTCCAGAAAGAAGACTCCTACAAGAAGTTGCTGATACTAGTGCATATGTTCATTCCATTTTCAATTTTTTCCACAGCTGAACAGCTTGGGAGACCTAAAGTAAAGAGCTAATCCTTCGAAGTTCGTCTTGCTTATTTCATTGGATAGTTGAACAGTTGGACACTAATTTAAAATCAAGGTCCTAACAAATATCAATATATATAGCTGTTGGTAGGATTAAAGGGTTCCAATGCACATGACTTCCAGCTTGTACTCCTAAACAAAAAAATTTCATAGGCACGATCCAATATTCCCTCAAAAGGATTTCATGTAAGTGCACATAACAATCTGCGGCGTTCAATCATTTCTTGTAATAATGCTCCACATAAACAGACGCAATTTAAGATACTGAAATGCTGCCACTCGAAAAAGATAACCTCTTTCTCCAAAAGCAATAAGAATGTAGAAAAAAGAAAATAATAAACAGAAGACGTAACAAAGACTGAAAGAACACATACCTGATGACCTCTCGCTCCAGAAGCAAGTTTTGGCCCACCATTGCTAACTCTACCATATCTGTCGTCATCATCAATCGAACTACTATCGCGATGTTGCCCCTGAGAAGATTGTTGAACTTGAACTGACGAACTTATGGAAACTGAAGGCGACTTGTGCGATGGAGCAGACCCCGCGTGCGAAGAGGCCTGTGGCCTCTCATATTGGGTGACATTGGTTTCTGGATTCCAAAAGTAAAGATAGCCAGTCTTACCATCAACTAACCCCCTCCATGGTTTGGGGAGAGAGGGATCCTCCGGTGCATAGCGCGGACCAGCGGAAGAGGCAGTTGCAGTTGCCGGCATAATCGAGCTTCTCTAATAGAACCTGCGTCAGCAGGAAAGGAAAACATGAGAAGAAGCAACATCACAATAAGAGAGCTCCCATGCTATGTCTGTAACCATGATTAGATCAACAACAAAGCTTCTATAAGCATAAACATGTCCAATTCAACTTCAATTTAAGGTCGCCTTAAGACTAAGTTCAATGTCATATCTCAAAACAATTTGCAGCACCGGTGGATCCAAAACCCACCGAAGCAAGTTGCTTAAAGAAGGTTAACGTAGTATCAGCCTAGAAACATCTAAGGAGCAAACAGTAATTAGGTACACTGTTGGATAAGAGTACGAGTAAGAGGGATAAAACTGGGCACAACAAACAATTCATTCATGATAGTATGAACCACTTACTATATATTCAAACAAGTTTAGCATGTGTAGAGTGACACACACTGTGACCAGTGGAAAAACAAGACACCTAAAAACAAAAATGCCTACTCCCTCAGTTTCATAATTTTTGTCCCCTTCGACTCTGCGAAATTTTAGGATAGAAACTGAACATGTAAACATAGAAGTGAACCGCAATAGTATATAGAGATCAAAAAAGACTGTCTGACATGTCAAAATAGGGAAAAACAATGAACAAAGGCAATATTTACATCTCAAATTAACAAATTCTATTCTACAATGCCAAAAACATCAAAAGCGACACATTTATGAAACCGAGGGAATATAATATAGATGCAGCAAGACCCACAACAGATATACACGTACTCTTTCTATACGTGAAAAAGTGCGACATGCAAGCATTAATACACACATGACGTTCAGATCTAACAATAACATACAAAAACTGGCTTCACAAATGTCAAATTCCAAACCCTAGCTTATAAACAACCATTCCATAAGTCGAGGAGCTCATATAACAGTATTAAACAACAACCGAGACAACAAGAACCCTAAACCGGACCTCTAATTGATATATCGTTGACTGCAGCTAGGGTTTTCATTCAGATCCGAAGGCAATTGAAAACCCTAAAATGAATATGAAAGAGACAAAGTTGGAAGCAAGTACCTGACGGCGTCGCTTCGACGGTAAGAAAGAGGCCGGCTAAGATGAAATAGCGGTGAGGAATGCTCCGCACCGTATAGAAGCCCGTCCTTCTCTCTCTAACCTCTCTCTCACACGCAGTGGGCGTGTTGTACGTGTTCCTATAAGCAGAGAGGAAACTACGCTTCCGAAGGACGGGAGAAGCGTAGGAAAGTGAAGGGGTACATGTGGGGTGCCGGGGTTAATATATATAGCAGCTCATAGCATGTAACAGTTGCACAAAGGGAAATGAGTGACGTGTCAGGTTAGGCTACCATGGTTGAGGCATTGACTTGACCATGGTTAAGTCGTGATGGTCCCGTGAGGAAAATATCAGTGGCTGGCGATTTTTATTTAACCCACCAAATTAACAAGTGGACTAAAAGGTTAATTTACCTTTCAATGCTGTGACGTGGAAGAAAGTTATTTCGCATTTAAATTTTATTGAAATAAATAAATAAAACTAACTTTTTAGTTTTTTATTTCTAGCAAGATTGTTCTTAGAAGACAAACAGTAAAAAATTCTTTCAAAAAAAAATTATTCGACTCTTCAGAAAAATACTATGCTTGTTTAAAGCGTTACCGATTTGATTATATAAACGAAAGTGATGATCTCGCTTCGAAACCAAACTCAGTCGTCCGTACTTTTCATGTGAGACAAAATGAGGTGAAATTATCACGCGAAAAGAATATTCTAGGGAAAACAGAAGTTTAGAATTACTTTAAAAACGCGAAGATAGTACAAAGAATTAAAGTGGTATTATTCCATAAGCAAACTCAAAAAAGAAAAAAAAAATTGTGTTCTTAAAGTTTGTTCGACTCTCCGGGGAGCGGTGGGAGTGCACTTCAGAGCACAAGGGACTATTGCTTGTCTGGTCATACTCAGACACATGGAAGTTGTTGATTCGGTTACAAAATTTCACTTCAGAATTGAAATCACTCACTCTAAACTGTTTTTCTTTCATTTTTTTATATGAAAGAGGATGAGGTCACTTGTTTCGACTGACTTTATAGGAGTAGAATCGTCATATAGAAGGTGCTCTGTTATTTCAGCTCTTACTCTCGGCACTCGGCAGGACAATTCATCAACAATAATACAGTAGCAGAAGTTAGATTACGCCACGGTAAAAAAAAAAAACATTAAAAATCCCCAAGTTGAAGTTCTATTTGAAAGAAATGAGACTTGATTAAACTACAGGTCACTAACAGCAACTACAAAAGGAAAGGGCGTTAAGTATCTGTATCTGGGAAAAAAATTGGCTTTTTTTTTTTTCTTTCCAAATAAGATTTATTGTTGTCTACCCATTATACATTTGACCAAGTCTAGGATCCGAAAATAATCAAAAAATAGGGATGACTCTTTTCCCTCTAGGCCGTCCCTGCTCACCCTGTTGCTGCCTGCCAGGTTATTGCAAGGGCTCCCACCAATAATGAGATCAAAGCCACCGAATGAATTCATTAGCTGCTCTAGACGGTCACCATTTAGTTGTTGCACATCAGCGAGGTCAATGAGATTTCCTGTCTGGTTTGTTTGCTCCCACCAGCTCCTCTGAATGTTTCTGTTAACTTCAGAGATCTCTACCGAGACGACATTCTTTAAACGAATACCAAGCCGGTGGAGAGCAACTTCAGCACCACCAATGCCAGAGAAAAGAGAGAGAAGATTGATGCCACCAGGGAACAAGTCCTTCAAGACGGAGAGATGATAGGCCACTGTGTCGATCTGAAAAGGGTCTATATTTCATCAGCAAACGTTAAGGTTTTGAAATACGGAATATAGAAATTCACTGGCAAGCATCATGTGAAGAAAGAGCTTGAGCGGTAAATGAGCTTACTGTTAATCACGATACACACCAAGGTCCATGCACTAATACATTGGACTTGTAAAGCATATACCAAATTGACAGGGTATCAATCATAAAATCTCTAGTTCTACAAGGTCTTGGGTTCAATTCTTCCCGACCCTTACGCCACTGCATTTTGTTATGCTCGGCACTAAGTGCACCTCGACTTATTTATCACTGATTCGTCCCTCCACAAGCAATCGTAGGCTTTGAATGGCAGAGGGAGTTTTAAGCACAATATATGTTGTTGAGCCCATTAAATCGATGAAATGCTGTATATGATATTAATACCGAGAGTAACTAGCAGCCATTTGCGATATTCAGGCTCGTCCATGATTTATTCAAATTTAAACTCTGTGAGAAAAAAAGAAATGTGTACCTGGAATGAGTTACCAAGCGACTTGTATCTGTCTGTCCTGCTTATACCGCCTCCTCTTGTATGGTTCCTTGGGAACCCCAATAACATTTCCACTTCATCGGGTTCAAGAGGTGCGAGCTTGTTTCTTCCTACCCAAACTAGATTCCACTTTCGACATTCATCAAGGACATATTTTTGAACATTCAGTGGCGGAACACCATCCCATCTTTCAAGAGCTTTTCTTATCCTCTCTGTCAACTTTGCACTCCCAATGCAAGTTTGTAAGCAGTTCAATTTCGTTCTTGTATCCCATTCAGGCCACCATTTCCTCGTCAAAGGCAATGCATCATGTATAGTGCGTGGGGGAAGCGGGAGAAGAGGAAACCTATTATCGATGGGAAGATTGTGAACATACCCTCTTTTCCTTGCAGCTGCACAAAAGTACTTCGAATCTACAAACTCTGGTTCAACATTGTATAAGAACCTAGAAATGGTGTCCCAAACTCCTTTTGGAGCCAGTGCCACATTCTCATAGTAGAAATAAGGAGGCCCAATGGCTGCGTCAGGAAGCGCTCTATGAAATACCGGGCACAATTCCGTTACTTCTGAAGGGACGCCAAACCCAATCATAGGTTTCGGAAGACGAATTGTTTCATTATCTCCACCAAAGCTATTACTACCATAACCCCTCTGCTTTTTCCTTTTCAATATCTCGCATTCATAAAATTTCCTTTTCTTGTGTGTGCCATTTTCGTTGTAGATGTTCGGCAGCTGTTAAAACAGGACAGAAAACCTTAACTATATGAAATTAAGAAAAAAAGCCGAGTGGATTATTATGCATTAGTTATTGAAGACCAATCCGCACTAACTTAACAAACTTCATCCTTATATCTGAGAAGAGGAGAAATGAGCACCTTGCTTTCATGGGGTAAATAAGCATCAGCTGACTTTGCTATTTGAGCAGCACATATAAAGTCTGTTAGTTCAGCAACTGAGGCTTCTGGACCTGCAAGGTCCGGAAGAACATTTGTGATAGGAATAATAACAGATATAACAAGTGAGCAGCTCATTTCTTGAAAAGACCCAAAGGTATGGCGTGACCTCGTTAATTTGAACAAACAGATCCACTTATATAGTTGATGATCCCAGACAAGATCAGTCATTCAACTTGTTTGGCCCTGGTTTATAGTTTGATTTAACATAAGGCCAGACAATGTCATGCACTGGCTACCCTTTTTCCGAATAGCCTCAAGGCATAGCAAGGAAACAAAGAAACCATGATATTAATTTGAACTTCCGACAAACCTCGGCCATATTCCATATTACCATCCTACTTCCTATTTCAATATCACCCCCTTCTTTTCCCCAGCTTCTTACATTCCCGTCTTTACCATTTCCAAGTTAGCCTTGAAACATCAGGTCTTTCCAAGCGGAAAATCTAAAGGTGGAGCATAACGATCTTTTTACTCAGAATATTAGCATCTCCTAAATTAATTTATAAGTTGTTATTACTGGTGAATGCCGTTGAAGAATGCAATGCAATTCCAAAAATTTACCTGAACACCATGACTAAATTCAACTCTTCCCAACCAACGCAGTCCTGAAGCAGAACTCTCAAGAACCAAGGCCTTCCACTAAACTAAATGCAATGCAGTTTCTTATGAATTATCTTAATAGGTGAATCAGTGCCAAGCACTAACAATGCAACATAATAATGTGCCACAATAATGTGCTAAATCAGCACGAACAAAGATGATATAATACACACCGCATCTTGTTATAGCTATTGAAGCCTCTTCTTCTGTGTAACCCATGTTTGCTAAGGAAGTCAATGTTCTATCCTTGGGACACAGAGAAGTTGAATTTTCCTGCAAGAGAAATCAACGTAAAAAAAACCACAACACCATTCATAACGGCACATATATAGATCCCAAGGGATATTCATGTGCTGAAATTATGCCCGTTGGCCGTAATAAGTTATTTTAGCTCCTAAAAGCCTAAGGAACCATAGCTTGAGATACAACATTGCAAAGGACTGCCATGATGCCCACATATATTGATTATCATAAACATATATACTGCTGCAACTAGGAATAATTTTGCAAAACAACTATGCGAACACCTTTATATGAAAGGTTTTTTACTTTTTGTTCGGACTTGGAATGTGTTCGTCCACTTAGGCGCTCGTTCCATATTGGTTCCTGACATAAATCAGCTGTGCTCAAGTACATAGTGAAGCTTGTGAATTTCATTGAAATTGGCTTCAACACTCGATTAAGCTATTTGCTGGAGACAACCCCTCACACAAGAATAACAATTGAACTAGCCAAACTCCGCTCCATAATAGTCAAAATACTCAAGCTCTACTTGTGATCAGATCAGGCCCACCAGGTAAGTGGGCCAAACATAAGCTGCACTTAGAACTCCATAAAATGCAAGCAGAGTTTGAGCAACCCAATACTCCGCTAGTTTCAACTCGATTATACCCCAAGTTGATCGTATTAATATCTTTGCACCATGGAAATCTTTGAAGAAAATAATCAGGTAACAGTCCATGAGATACTAAGCCATATAGATAGACTAGAAGAAAGATACCAAATCAGCCACATTACTTGATTTGGTATTTCTTTGAATTAGCATAGCAGAGGTGTAAGTAGACTGGCAAACTGCAATACACTTGCAAAAGTTAGCATAAACTGTATGGATAAATGTCAACCGCTGACATATGCAAAAGTCGCCATATAACTTCAAAAGATACTAGGGTTTCTTCTTAGTTCTGGGTAGCTAGGAAAACCGGATCACTTGTGATGAGAAAATTTTCTTCTACCAACTGGTTTTGCTAGCTGCAATATACTAGACAATAAAAAGATAATAAAACTACAGTGATCAAGCAATACGTACAGCTATCTCGTTTCTGGACCAACTATCTGAATCAGAAAGACTATCCAGAAAGCTCTCATCATAGTCGGAAGAGGAGTGATCAGAATTGACACCTTCCTGTTTTATACAAGAGCTTTTCGTAGCCTGCAAGACAGTGAAACTTAATCTTCAAACACAAAAAGTATATCCAGTGTCAGAATATATTTCTTTTTGGTTTCCGAATTCAAAAGGTGAAATGTAGACCGACACCATTTATCTATCCTGAAGCAAGCAAGGCAACTACTAGATAAAACGTAGAAGATCTTATGAGGTGTTGGTCTCTATACAAAAGACGTACAAGGAGAGGGTAAATTTACTGCTGGATCTCTTTGGATATGTAGACGGAATTTTAAGGATGTGAAGTCTTCTATGGAGCAGCTTAAG
The DNA here is from genome assembly GCA_033070095.1 of Escallonia herrerae. Taxonomy (NCBI): domain Eukaryota; kingdom Viridiplantae; phylum Streptophyta; class Magnoliopsida; order Escalloniales; family Escalloniaceae; genus Escallonia; species Escallonia herrerae. Next base: position 554,704 of record JAVXUP010000282.1, read on the forward strand.
TCCAACTTTTTCCTTTTGATTTTGCTTTTTAGCTGCATTAAGGGGGATAACTTCGATGAAGCAATTCTTGAGATTTCGGATTCCTCTGCCGAGTGTAAAGCCTTTTACCTAGACATGGCAAATGGGCCAACCTGCTGAGTACGGGTAATACCCGTACAGTACGGGTAAAACGAGTCCGGGCACAAATTACCCGGTTTTTTGCGCTAGCCATTTCCTATATGTACCCTACCCAGGCGGTCTGGGTAGACCTGCAGGTAAACGGGGTCATTGACGGTGAAGAGTGGTAGTGCCGCAGCAGTCGCTCAACAAGACAACAGATGTGATTACAGCGGACAGATGACAGCGGTGATGGTGGAAGTTGCCGGCGGTGTTGAGCAGTCTAGCCGACCACCGCTTGCAATCAAGCCAGATTGAACTGATCCATGGGCTAATGCTTTTCCATCTCAACCCACAGCTTCGGTGGTTCATGCCCCGGTCAACGAACAGTGGACATGGACAGTGGCAGCAACGAAGGTGGACAGCAGTAAGAGATAGAGACCGCTGGGGAGTGTGGATTGTGTGGGTGAGAGAGAAAGGAATGGCGGCGGCGGCGGCGGATGGAGAGAGAGATCTCCAAACCCTTAGACCAGAATGGGTAAGTGGTAACCTAACCTAAAATCTGAAAACATAAATACTACAAATACCGGGGTAAACCCCGAGTAACCCGTACCTAACTCGACCTTAACCGTGATTTACGGGTTCGAATTGGATACTGATCGTTATTGAACAGGTCTTCATTTTTAATGCCCGTGCACAATTTTTTCAGCGAGTTGGGTCGATCTGTGGGTATGGACATTTCTTTGCCAGGTCTGCTTTTGACCGATGATCGTTTCTGTTCTTGAGTTGCGGCCCATTTGGCTGTTAATAATAATATTTTGCTTCTCAAAAACTTGGTTATCACAAGATGTACTCATCAGGTTCAAGAATGGATGTCGTCAAAAGTTAGGCACTCTTTGCTTGTTTCAGGACTGAAAAACATTACAAGTGGTCTCTTTAGAAAGTCCTCTCTTTACCTATATTGCTAGATCGTAGAAATTCCTCTGCAGGTTATCAGTAAGGAATCAACTTACTTGCAGTTTTTGGCAGTGACAATAGCAAGTGATGTGGGTTTAAGGCATCATAGTTTAACTGTTGAGATTGCGAGAGAGGGTGGTGATGCTTGGTGATGAGGCCAACCACGAACGTGGTGGTAGGGTTTGTGTGAGTGTGTTTTTGTGTGTGTGCATTTGACAGGGAAGAGTCAGAGAGAGATCCATGTAGCTGATCTCAACAAGTTTTTGACAAGGGCGTGATTGAGTTAAGAGAGTGTACGGTCTGTGCAGGCCAGCTTGTGAGTTGAGTGCAAGATGATTCTTCAAAGTCACAGTAAAAAAATCTGGGCCTACGATAAGGAGGTGGAGTAGGTAATGTCATATTTAACAAGGTCAAACTTGAGGTAAGCATGTACTTCTGAAAAGTGAATTTTCCTCAACTACTATAACTGGAAGTAGAATCACCAAAAATGCCAGATAAGAAATAGCGTCAAACAGACAGCCAAACTTTAGTGACCTTGCCTCCTTGCACCAAGATTAAACCCATCCAGGCAACACAAAGATTACTGCAGTAGGACATTCCAAACTGTTACGGGAATGTATTATTAGGAATTACCAGAAAAGCTACCATGTCCAAAGTACTCACCCTTTCCAAGGAATTATGCCATATAAATGTGCACGTTCAAAGGATTTATGATACACGAGAAGACTTTTCATAATCAGCAGACTATTGCATCATACAAACACAATTATTTAGTGTCCTGGATATTAAGAATTAAGTCCCTTGTCCATTTAAATTGTTAACTTCTCTCCTCCATTATAAAAAAACAGAGACGAAACGAAAATAAAGCTAGTCACCAACAACATGATAGTAACCTTTCACGCCGCTGTACCAAAAATACTTTTGTGTCTGTGTATGCGTGTTCGCACACACACGCGTGTGTGCCACGTATCGGAGTATGATTTCCAAAAAGCCTAGGCAAAGGCATTCCTTGTTTCTACATGTCACATTTCTTTTACTTAATGGGTCTTCAAAACAGAAGTCAGAGAGCAATATCTGAGAGTGGGGAAAATTTTACTCACCGAGTAGTTGAGGAGATTGTCCAGTATCGATTCTGTATTGCCTTCCCCTGCGCATGCATAAAAATATTTTAACCGATGCAGCTCACAGGGGTCAAATAATCTTTAGGGAAAATTGCAATCTTATGCGCATACCATTGTTTTCAACTGTTTCTGCAACCAATTTTTCAGGAAACCCCATCCCCACGAAATGATCAATCAACTTGGAGTGGGAAGGACCTGTAGATGAGCTTGCCTAGAGAATAAGAAAGAGAGAATCATCTTAAATTCAAAGAACTGATAGTTATGCACCATAAAGTATGCATTTTACACAGCACAGAAAAGATGGAGAGAAAACAAAAGGAAGCAGGCCAACTAAAAAAATGACAGACGAGAAACAAATAGAGAAGAGAAGACTGCTCGGAAAAATTACTAGTGCAACCCAAAATCATCCAAGTAAAAGGAAAAGGAGGTCCTATTTGTCTTCTTCACAGATTCTACGGAAGGAAAAAGGTAAGTTATCCATTATCGGATGAAGAAATGAAGTTTAAATAAAAAAGAGAAGTATGGGCAACTGTCTACCAGGTAAGTGATTCAGAGGCCAATATCTGCCAATATGTGCTAAAGTTCAGTGCCAGGAGACAGCAGAATAGTGTCAGCTTTCCTAAAAATGTTCGAGGGAAAGATACATTGGTCATGCTGTTATGCAAAAGGTCAAAGCCATGTTCGCATTAATCAGAGAAAGCCTAGTGTACAAAGCACACTTTCGAAATCCTGAAGTTACCTAAAACATTGAACATCTATAACATCAAGATGCTCCAAGTGAGAATTCGGAAAGAAAATAGAGTTTAACTTACGGCATTCACCTTCCTACCCCATTATAGCTAGCATTCAAATGCCACTTTTGTGGCATGACCATCTGAACCTCGACATAAAGATATTTAAACCAAAACTTACAGGCAAAACATATCTATATTGCACATAACATACTGACTTGCATGTTTCCACCATTCATATATACATTATCAACATCTGTCCCTCACTTTTGCTAATTTAAGTTTCATTCATAGGCAGGTACATGATAAAGCTCCCGTAGGGGCATACACAAAAAACAAACTAATTTCATTGAAAAACCCATCCAAAATGGCCACGAAAATATAACTTAAGCTATCATATTTCCTTGTCACTGAAAGTCCTCGTATTAGGTTTCAACTTAATACACGACATGCGACATAGCTGTGCCCCGCAGCACATTCTTCCTTTTTCTCCACTTGAAGGGACAAACTCGCTAAAACTCCGCCACTGACAACAGATAATCGACACCAAAAAGAGCAAGGACGGGATTCCCCTTTCAATTAAGCAATGAAGGTGAACTCGATCAACATTGTCCCTATTTTTTTTGCACATGAAACACCAAGAGATATAGCACCTTCTCTTCTTTGCAAGTTATCACCTGCCAAACTAGCTGACCTAGCTGCCTCCCCGGAGAAAACAAGTCAACTTTCCCGGGAGCCTTGGACTACAAAATTGGACTGCAACTTGCTCGGGCTGGACAGGCCCAAGGGTCGGACCATGCCCAGCTCACTCTCAAAAACTCGTTCCTATGCCCTGCCCAGCCCATCTACGCGCTGCCAGCGAGTTGTCCATGGTCAAAAATTACTTTTTGATTTACTTAATTTTTAAGCATATCAATTACCATTCAAGTCTATTAATTAGCATAATGAGGAAAAGTATAGTGAAGTCTCAAAATGGGTTTAAATATAAGCATGAAAACAATGTTTTTTAGGACAAAAAAAGAAAAGGAAAAAAAAAAGACGAGTATGAAAACAATTTTAAGAATTATACCCCTATAATAAGAAATAAAGCAGGAAAAAAAATTCAAAGGTCTCCAAACCCATATGTTTAGAGGATTTTAGAGATTAAAGAAAATGAAATACATAATTTATATACCTAATTTATGTGATAAAAGAGTTGGACGGGATGGATTTCCCATGGGCTGGGCGGGCCCTAAAAGACATCTCCTCATGCCTAGCCCATATTTTTGACGGGCCCAAAATTTCGTATCCACGTCCATCACGGTCTCTGTAAAAGTAAGCCCACGCCCATATTTTTACCCACTGGCACGTTTTGCCCACTGGTCGCCCAGCTCAAGTGGCACCCCTACTTCAAAACCACTTGCCTCGGGAAAGTGATTCTCTCTTCACTTGCCAAATCCTATGAAAAGGGATTCTGAAGCCTTATAGAAGCCAGCTAAGTGAATCTCTGACTAAATATAGCACATGAACCACCAATAAGCAACCATGAAACGATGCGATATACACAGCGCGTGATGCTAAACTCGCGTTTCATATGAAAAAGGAGACATGACATTCCACATGCATTTTATGAAGTACCAAAGTTTCCAATAGTTAGCATGTAGTACATTAGTCACCATTGCATTAGCCATTTTGCATTTTTTATTAAGCTTGTGCCATCCTTCTTTTGACATTAAATGTAGTTGATTTGAGTGTTTGGGTGATGAGTTCCCTATCAAATCTATGATTCGGCTTGGAAGTAATATTTTCTCTTCGTTTAAAGGGGTTATTTATATGACACTTCCAAATTGGAAGTATCTTGAGATTGCCTCCTGCAACAATAAGGTTCAGTCAACTGATATCACCTGGTAGATGTGGCTATACTAACCATTTTCTATATGCCACAAGTGAAAAACGTTTCCAATATATCAAGCACCTTAAGGTAGCAGATAACAACTGCGGGAGGCCCCAACAGAAATTGAAGCATTTGTGGAACTTTCTTTGCAATGAGACCATGCTCTCATTGAACATTCATATACATCAGCTATGCAATTGAATTGTGTATAAAGCAACATATGTCAGTTCTGTCTAGTAAGGCTCTATCATCATTCTATACCCAATAGTAACAAAATGTTTAGCTACATAATTAAACCCACCCACTTCTTATCCGAAAAGAAAATTGATATTTGTAATATACAAACTAAATGAATGAATGAGATATTACACAACTGCATGAAACTTATTAGCTAGTAAATATTCACGTGATAGTTCATCTGCTAGTGTCAAAAATCAAATATGACCATCAGGTGTGATTTTAATGAAATGCTTTTACCTACTATATACTGCGATGCCTTTCCCAAGCATGTTTATTATATTCGTCAAGATTGGTTGACTACTTGATCGACTATCCATGTGCATATCTATATGTGTGTGCATACCTATATATGTATGTATGTATGTAAGTATGTATGTGTGTGTGTGTGTGTGAGTGACACTAAAAAACACACATTCTTTAGATATTGAAGTATTATTATTTTTCTTCAATTGAATCAATGATCTTCTGATACAAGCCCATAAGTTTACCTCCTTGTAGCCAGCAATTTCTTCTCCACCTTGCCTCGTCAAATTTAAGCTAGAAGTAACAGGGATGTTCTGAATTTCAAGTTCATCATCAGTATCCCAATCTATCTTGTCACTCTCTCCGTCAGAACCAATATCGCCCTACACATATTATCACAAGTTCGATAAAAGAAAAAGGAAACACGACAACTACAGTTTAATGGTTTGCTTATGAATGCCAAACATGCCATGGTAGTGTAAGAATGAGCTAGCCTGAAGTAATACAAAGAGGGCAATAAACAGGCATTAATCAGTATGACAAAGTACCATTTCTGTATAACTGCACTCCTCTAGTTTGGCACAAATGGAAGTTCCCAAGCTGTTCAGAAATAAGGATAACGAATATTAGGTACCAACATAATGCAGTTATATGGTAAAGTGTGACAAAGAGTGACTAAGAATATCGAAGGTAAGACCAAACAACTACCGAAGATATTTTCAACAACGTCCACATCTCTTGCACATGAAAGTATTGATACGACTCTAATTAAATATCAAGACGCAATGACAAGGCCCAAATTTATGCACCGACAGCAAAAGACGTAGCTTCACCGTACAAAACAACCGCAAGTCTACAGAACAACCCTAGTGCACCCTCAGTACTCCGCCAAAAAGCAATCAAAACATCAAATTTCAAATCCCAAGATAAAAACATAAAACCAGACTCCTTAAACAGTGATTCCACTCTGAGTATCTTTAATCAAATACCACAGCAGTTAGGTTAGCATCAATCCCAAACTTGACAACGGCATATCAAAGAACAATCAAGAACTCTTTCCGTTTCATAGTTTCTGTCCCTTTTTCTTTTTGAGAAATTCTAGGTCAAATTTCTTACCATCCAACAACTGAATTAAATTCAAACAGTATCCGTGGGTCAGTTGAATAACGTTTGACACGTCAAATTAGGGCAAAAATAATCGTTCGCACCTGAAAATTTCACTCATACGAATTCGAAAAAAAAAAAGAAAAAGTCAAAGAAGACAAAAACTACTACCGGCAAAACGTAAATTTAAGTAGAATTCAACTGGTAAGTTATAGGAACGAGTCTTATATTGAAACTCTACTCGATCAAACCGAAAATGCACTTTATTCCTGACAAAGAAAGTTCAATTGCACAGAAAATGGGGATTTAACAAAAATCAAGCGCTAACGTCAACCACAAAAAAAAAAAAAACTTAAGAACGACGCACGATATCATATCATGCAGCAAAGATGTACGTACATATACACATCTCGATACACAGAGAGACGACGTAGTATGGAGAGAGGAGCGGTTACATATTCAACAGAGTTTAGAGAGAGAGAGAGTTGCAGAGTGAGGCTCTCGTCCGGGGGAGAAGAGAGCGCACCTTGGTGAATTTTGTGGAGGAACCAGCGCAGCAGGCTATAGTGAAAAGGCACGCGCCACGTCGGAAAATGCCCAATTACCTGTGCCACCTCAGATTGTATTGCAAACGCTGCTATTTCTGCTAATTTATGCGAGAGGTGTTTGCTTAATTTAGCCTTCTATTGGGACTCTATTAGACCCGGTAGTGGAGTCATGGTGTGGACAGCGGAGCGCGAGTATCACAAGTTCTATACTCTCTCAAGGGTATACACTTTTTTCTTTCCTTTCTTTGTCTCTTTCCTTCCTTTTCTTATTCTTTTATCATGCGTGATGATTACAAGGCTTATATGTCAGTGATATGTTTGGATCTTAAAATTTATTAAAAAAAAATAATAATAAAAATCAAAAAAATAAATACTAGGTTATCACATTGAGACTCTTTTATGAACGGTTAATATGTATGCAAAGTATAATCGCTTGTTGTTACACGAGAATGTGATGAGCCGAGAATAGAATACCAATGACGTCACTTCAAAATTTTGTTCATCTTCCATTACACAGGAAAACTAGAAAAAATGATGTAAATTTTCTGATTTTTTTAGGTGGTGTTGTACAATTTTCTTCTTTATAATGATCGAAGAAAGAATTTGTTCAGTGCTTCTCATTTCGGATTCCCGCATCCAAACCGATTTGCTTTGATGGTAAGTCAATTTACTCAGTAATTAATTAGGGAAATCATATCTCACTGAAAAAGTAAGAGAAATAAATGAGGCAAATATTCTGATTCCTGAATATGTAACTGATATTTATGGGTTGTGACCTTACTCCTAAAACTGGACATAAGTACCCCAACATTGGCGCCGTTGACAATCTAGCAGCACACGTTTTTGTCGTCTAAATTGACTTTAGTGGCTTTTTTTAAAAATATTTTGTCAGTAAAAGTCCTGTGTGGACACTTTTTAAGCAGCCTAGCTGCCACGGGAAGACTGCTAACATGTACGCTGGCGAACAGTCATGTTTTTGGACAACAATGCCAAGCAGAAAACTTGGATGCAGTCACCATCTGTTCATGTGCCACTGTATATACACTGTACACAAGCTTAACTCGCATGACATTTTACTCGAGAGAGCATTGAACGTTGCGCAATGTCACACGTCTGAAAGAAGGAAAAAAAACTTCCAAAAAAGTCCAAAACCATAGACAGGTGCGGTATGAAATGCGGGAGTGGTGGCGCGGTGGACTCGCGCTATCATTGAGTGACTGGCAGCCAGTGCAACCTGTAAAGCCAGTACACTAATGCTGGAAGCCTGGAGTTGTTAGGGACGACGAGCAGAAGAGGACGTGCTGGTTTTAAATATTTGTTGCGAGGGGAGGATGCTGCGAGGCCAACCAAGTTCGTAGCAAGACGAGGACCGAAGACCGAAGATCACACGTATTTTCATCAATTAGATAGCTAGCGTAAGGCACTCGTTGTCACATAGAAGATTGCTCAATTGTGATCTGAAGGGCGCGTAGAATGCAGGGGTAGGACTGCATTCATGAACCCTCCTTGTATCCTTTGGCATGAGCCTCATGATCTGGGCCACCCCTTGTCTACGACTGGAAAAATTTTGAGTAATTGATTGAACAGTACCGGTTTGGATCACAAAAGTACTCTTCATAACTGACATGGAAGGTTGTTTTATGGAGAGCAAAAGAGTGCGTACAACACATCTTCAACCTCCGCAACTTGAATAACAAGCAGAAGAAGAAGAAAACAGGGCCAGGCAGAAGCAGAAAAAGAATTCCATTTCCACAATTCATGTTCTTTGACAAGAATAGGGCCTAAAGATATTGAAAAGGAGAATGGCCATTCTAGGAAAATCTATTGTTGCCTACTCATTCTTCTGACGGAGTCTAAAATGCGATAATAATCATAAAAAAGTGCAGACTGTTTACCGTCCAGCCCATCCCTACTTACCCTGTTGCTGCCCGCCAGGTTATTGCATGGGCTCCCACCGACAACAAGATCAAACCCCCCAAATGAATCCATCACCTGGCCTAGGAAGTTGTCATCTACTTGTTGCACATCAGGGACCTCGATCAAGTTCCCTTTCTGGTTTGTTTGCTCCCACCAGCTCCTGAAAATATTTCTGTTGACTTCAGAAATCTCGACTGACAGAACATTCTTTAAAGTGATACCAAGCCGATGAAGGGCAACTTCTGCACCACCAATTCCAGAGAACAGCGACAAAAGGTTAATGCCACCTGGGTACAAGTTCTTCAAGACAGAAAGATGATAGGCCACTGTGTCAACCTGAAAAGCATCTATTATCTGTAAGACATCCTTTAGACGTGGAGTACTGCACAAAAAAAATTATGCGGAGTTTTATCCGTATGTATCATATGAAAAGCGGAATTCAGGCAGAAATGATCGTAGAAGAGTGGAATATGAGCAGAAAATGAATTACAAGAGTGAAAGAATATCATCTCAAAGGGAAATGTATTATAAATTGCAAAATCCAGGTTTAGATGACAAGAAATCTCTTAAGAGAAATAAGAGTGGTGATTGGAAAGGGAAATGAAGAGTGAATCCTCACTTGGAAGGAGTTACCGAGTGATTTATATCTGTCAGTCCTACTTATACCACCTCCCCTTGTATGGTTCCTTGGGAACCCCAATAACATTTCCACTTCATCACACTCTAGAGGCGCCAGCTTGTTCCTTCCTACCCAGACTAGATTCCACTTCCGGCATTCATCACGGACATACTTTTGAACATGAAGTGGTGGCTCACGGTCCCAGTTTTCTAAAGCCTTCCTAATCCTGTGTGTCATTTTGGCACTCCCAATGACAGTTTGTAAGCAATTTAGTTTAGTTCTTGTATCCCACGTGGGCCACCAGTTTCGTGTCAGGGGAAATGCAGCATGTATGGTGAGTGGTGGAAGTGGAAGAAGAGGAAATCTATTATGAATAGGGAGATTGTGAATATAGCCTCTTTTCCTTGCAGCTGCACAGAAGTACTTTGAATCTACGAACTCGGGTTCCATATCATATAAGAAGCGAGAAATGGAGTCCCAAACTCCTTTTGGAGTAAGCGCCACATTTTCATAATAGAAGTAGGGAGGTCCAGTTGCTCCCTCTGGAAGATTTCTGTCAGTCACTTGACATGATTCTGTAAGGCAAGGTACTCCAAACCCTATCATTGGCTTTGGGATACGAATCATCTCATTTTCATTCAGGATTTTCTTCTCGTAGCCCCTCTGATTTTTCCTACTCAGCGATTCATACACAGAAGACTTCCTCTTTTTCAGCTTGTCATATTCATTGTATAAACGCTTCGCGGGCTGTGAAGATAGAGCAATGAAAAACAATAATCGCGTGAAGACATGTAATGAAATCTACGAAAGCCACATCAGTCAAAGAAGGGAAAAGGTGAACTAAGAAGACCTTATCTTCAGGTAGATAGGCATCAGCTGCCTTTGCCATTTGGGCAGCACATATACAATCTGTCAGTTCATCAAGTGAAGCTTCTGAACCTGTAAAACTTGGAAAGAGTGTTAATTAGGATACAGAAAAGAAGCAGACCGAAATAAATGTGCAACTGTTTATCATATCAACTTGTGAAGCCTACTCTACAAAAAGTCCAGATATGTAAAGCATCATAACACATAAGCAGTCCACTTGACTTTTATAACCTTTCCACTGAAGGTTTAATCGCAAGAAAGGTGTGGCTGCCTGCTCTTTGTATCAACCATCCATTATGTTGAGCAGAACAATCTCAGGTCATTGTACTTAACACTTGGATCAAATGCAAGGGATGGTATGCATTACAGCGATTACTTGAGCTGGTAACCTGAAAATGTTGAGTGCCTAAAACATGAAAACTTCCTCGCTGAACATCCCCCCACGCCCCCCAAATGACCCCCCACACGAGGCGTATATCTACACATTCGTACTCTTTTGCTAATTCCCACAATAAAACATCTAAATAGACACAGACGAGTTTCACAGGAGAAACTTGGTATAACCTCAATTCATACCACAAGTCCCTATAAACCACGTGATTGAAGAGTATATATGACCTTTTTCTAACTTGCACACAAGTTTTGTAAGTGAAGTCATCAAAAGATCCAGTACAAAAAAAGATGAAGATGGATACTATTGTAAGTTGTAACTAAAGTTAAGAGGATTTTAACTTTCCCTATCTGAAAAGCAAGTTTACTGAGAGATGAAGGGAAAATGAAACAGGAATCGTAGATACATGTAGAAGTATTCTTCATTCAAGACCCAGTCTCTTCCACACTACATCAGCAGCAATGAGCAAAATAATAACATAAGTACTGCAATGTAATATGTAGCATAATGTGATAAATCAATCACAACCAACATAACACCATACACGAACCACATCTGTCCATAGCTAATGAAGCCTCTTCTACTGTGTACCCCATATTTGCCAAGGTCAACAAAGTTTTCTCCTTGTCAGACAAAGAACTTGTATTTTCCTGCAGAAGAAACCATTTCAAACAAAATCAAGCAGCATCTACCTCCCAAGAAATTTTTAGTGTTCAAATATTGTGCAGTTTTCAAGTAGTAAAAAATGCTGTTCCTGAAAACATGAAACAATACTTATTCTTTCTTGCTTTTTATGTCAGAAATACAACTGCTATCTTCTGTAAGATCAATTTTGAGATATTAGAATTCTTACATAGAGATATGAAGGGCATAATAATGTCAACAAAAAATCTTCCACCAGTAACTGAAGGAACTAAATTAAAGATTAATCGACATAAGGGGTCTTCTACTCAAAATAAAATTGCCAATTTTTTATCACAGGCTCAGGACTACCCATTTAGTTTAATTCATCAGCAGCCAGTATAACTTATAGAGGCAAAAGATCTACCGATGTTGAGGCCAGGAACTGCAGCAAGAAGCCATAGACCAATAGCCACTTGTCATATTAGCACATCACTAACTTAAAGATTTTTGTGTAATTTGTAACAGGGTATGAATTCTTAGCGAATGTAGCAGTGGCAATATGACCAAGCAGTATTTAACAAATATTTGTACACATCCATGTAAACTTTTTAATCAGGTTTTCTAATATTTTCCTATCTTTTTGCAGCTAGGAATGGCACAGGAACTTGGAGCTAAATTACCCTTTTATTGTATGTGGTTATATATAAGTGACTGAACAGCTGATTTTGCTACCTCCTTTATACTAGCAGCAAAGGTATTACACGGTTGAAGTGGTCAAGCATTATGTACAGCTACCTCATCATCAAACCAACTATCTGTATCAGATAGATCGTCCAGAAAGCTCTCATCATAATCTGAAGACCACTGACTGGAAATGGCACATTGCTGTTTTTCAGGAGAGCTTTCAAGTTCCTGCACGATATAAGTGGTATATGAATATTAAAAATTACAGAAATGTTAATGGGAAAATTCAGTTCCAATCGGATTCAACAAGTGAAAGGTGAAGACATTGATGCAGGATGAACTGCCTTGTGAAAGCACTTTGAGGTCCAAAGAGTGGACTACTGCTACACAACAGTGCAAATGAAAACTGTAAGCTGAAGTGAGATTTAAGCATGTTTCATGTTTTAGGCACGATGTGGCCATAATTGCAATATGGGTAAAAGAGAGCAGACACAATGCTAGATACAGAATAACTGGCTTGAAGAAATACCACATTATAAAGTAAGTCAATAGATCTGAAACATCTAAATTGCAGTTAATCCGTGGCAGACCAAGATATCAAAAAGGGTTGTGACAAGGCATCCAATAGACCAAGACAACTAGTGGACTCAATCGTCCAGTGTAGTGAAACTTGAGCACTTACAAATTCTTACATTTATGTCTCGAAGAGGTCAGGACAGACCATGGTGGACATTCATCTGACTGGACTAAGCTAAATGTAACATGAGGAATGGTCACTTCCAAATGTTCTTGACTATTTGATCACTCTTTACTCATAATTATGGTGGCCATAAGGACAGAACCCACTCGCTACAACAAAACAAGTGAAAGTCATTGCATACTTCATAGCTTTATTCCGAGCAAATGATCATTTCATTTGTTCAAAAGGTCATAAGACACAGGCTTCATGAGCATGATTACTTGTTCAAAACCAGGTCAGAATGGTAGTAAAATAATATTTCTGGAGATTATCATGTCTTGCAAAACTTCAGGCATATTTAAAACAGTTTGTGGCTAATGGTCATGCTTTGCCTTGAGCTCATAGCAGATTGAGCATCATCAGACTCGTCATCCTCTTAAGGGCATCGAGCTGAGTTTTGATCATATAGGAATAAGACTATAACCTTCTAGTTGTAGACCCTCGAAATGTCCTTGATTATATGAGAACTTTCTTACAGTTGGAGCACATAATTTTAAAACGGGCATGCTCAAACCATGTATTCATAAGAATTGCACCTCAAATCCATAGTTCAAAATGCTTTGAGCTACCTCTACAGTCTGGCTCGGCATTTACCATCAAGTAATGGGCTACCTCTTGCCTTCGAGCATTACAGATTGTATTAAACAAACAACAATTGAGCCCAAACACTAATAATGGAGCTAGAAACACCCATGAGACAGCTGCTCATGAATATTAAACATAGCAAAACTAGAGACGGGAACTGCAGCAACGACGACCTTAATGGCAGAGATAGAGGTGCCTTCACTTTCTACCAAGATTCATAGCGTTCTAGGTATAGTAATCACTACAAACCGCAAAATCTAAAAGTCAGCAGGTTCGGTTAAATATCAGACTGAATCACGGTGAAATTCAATTTTATGTGAACCACAGGTGAACTGCTTGGAAACTGGACCAGTTAGACAATTTATATATCATTCATTGGCCTTTACACGGGAAATTTAATTTTATATTTGGCTATTATTTTGCAGATTTAATGGGTGTTCTGTTTGACATTCAAGATCTATTGACCCCTTTTCATTCTCAGAGAAAATATGAAAGTAAACCTTGTGCCCTGTGGGTAGGTGTGAATGCCCATTCATATACATACATATGCGTGTGCATCTGCGACAGAGGAGTCTGTGACGGGCATAGGTAAAGACAAAAGTTTCTGTGTAATATCTAAATGACAGATTATCCCCCAGTTTGCCTTTGTTTTCACTAAAATGAACAACATATACATTGAGAACATCAATGAAAATCACCTCAGAATCAAAGAAATCAGCTAGGGCTAGCTGTGTCCAACAATCAGCAGATTTTACTCACCGTGTATGTGAGGATAGTTTCCAGTATTGATTCTGTATTTCGCTCCTCTGCATATTTATAAACATAGAATTTATAAATGAAGAGTTCTAGATTGAAATTATCGTATTAAAAAAGATAAAAATGCAGTTACCATTTTCGTCTACTGCTTTTACAACCAAATTTTCAGGAAACCCCATTCCAACAAAATGATGAATCAATTTGGAGTATGAAGAACCTCTTGATGAGCTTGCCTTGAGATGAAAAAGTTTGAGTTACTAGTAAGTTCAGGTAACGGATTAAGCAAATTTGAAACACAAAAGGAAAGGGAAGAATTGCAGGAAAGAAAAGAAAAAAGGAAGAAAGGAGTAAAACTAGTTACACGTAAAAGTAAAAATTATATTAAGGGGTGAACTCGATAAACACGAAAGCCACTTGATGTATAATACACAGATAGCTATTAAGGTCGATTGAAGAGCTTATAGGCAACTTTTTCCAGTCACTTAGATTGGTCTGTCAAGTGTAGTATTCTGGTAGGGCCAATTTCTTTCAGGACTAAGCTGTTTCAATACCAGCTTACCATGAGCTCTAGTTCCTAAGATAGCTTATAAAAGAAAATCATGCAAATCCAATGAGATCTTTAAAACCAGATAACTTTCTTCTACTGGTAGGGATGCAATCTATTCAAATAAAGTTCCATTAAGTAGCATACAACATCAGAGAGATTGATTTAGGTGCAATTTGGATGTATTGTTTTAAAGTAATTGGCAGCCATCGCCCATCAGTGATATGCGTCTTAGCCCAGTGCAAAAGAAACTGATAAGTGATAACTTGATGGACAAAAGCAAAAGTAAAGAATTACTTTTCTTCTCGACTAATCATTAATTTTGGGGCCGAGCCAAAAAAGGGGACAACAGTAGCTTCTCATTAAGCAGATAAATTTACCTCCCCATTGCCTGCAATAGTTTCTCCACCGCATAGTGTTAAACTTGAACAAGAAGATACGGGTGCATCCTGAATTTTGGTGCCAGTAATAGCATCTCTGCTGGAAATTGTCAAACTTGAACAAGAAGATACGGGAATGTTCTGAATTTCTTCTTCATCTTCGGTATCCCAATCAATTTTATCACTTTCTTCACCAGAAGCATTCTCGTCCTAAGTATATCAAAGCGCATGGAATGAACAAGTGTACGGTCGAATCTGTACATACACATGGTACACAGAGAAGATGATAGCAGAGCCCACAGATGTATTTCAACACACTGTGTCTGTGTACTGCGTGCGAAGCAAAGATAATAAACAGAAAGTGAAATCACAAATACGATAACCAAAACCAGTGATGATAACAATTATTTCCTTTTTCTGGTCATTGACAAGTTTACTTTGGACATCACATCGTTTTACGAAACATCAGCTAGGGGAAGATTTAAATTGTGTCAGAGAGGAAGAAAGTACCATTGCTTAGTGATCGCTACTTTGCCGCCACCGAGGGTTCCCAAGCTGGTCATGTAAAGAGGAAATGCAGTAAAGTACCACATTAATGAGGCCAATACAGAATTTAGTGATCAGGAATATAGAAGACAATGGTCGTCAACTGATATCCAGCTCCTCTAGATAAACAAATTCCATTGCATAGAGTTCCTCTCACTGCTCTGAGATCGAAATTCCTTAATTCCACCATGTCAACAGAAAGCTTGAAAATGAGGAGACCAACAACAGATTCGCATGCCATTTGGCCATGTGAAACCCCCTCATCCAAGAAGTGACAAATCAGTAAATTCTAGAGCTTAAAACTCTCGAGATTGTACCGATTTGAACAGTAATGCAAGTGGTCCCGCTTTACCAAACATTTGGGAAAATCGACCGTGTATATATGTGTTGTTACCTCTTGGAAATTAGCACACAACATGATAGAAAAAGAAAAAATGAGTTCCCCATAGAGGAGCTGAACTTTGTCATCTAGGCCTTTTCTTGACAAAAGCACAAGGATTTCTAGTTTTGAGCATCATCATCGTACAAATAATGCTAAACTCATAAATGGGTCTTTCAAATCTCTGCGTATGAAAAAGAAAAAGAAAACCTAGACAACTGGAAAAGTTCAGCAACAAACAATGTTCAGTCTTCAACAGGGATGCAGATAAAATCTGAAACCCACAAAAAAAAAACAGAACAAACCACTCCCTAAATCTCTTAAAGTAACCGTAACACTGACTAGCTTCCATCCACGCTGACCCCAGCTACATTACCAATACCACAACCTTGGATATCAAAGAGAAGGCTAATAAATCAAATGATCAACTAAATTAAGTGCAACTTACCTGCTAATTAACTTGTGAATAGTACAATTTACTCAAGCTATGTCCAGCACAGAGCAAATGTACTCCCTTCCTGAAATAAAGAAGCATACACATGAAAGAGCAACCTGCAAAAAAGTCAGAAAACATGGCAAATTAAAGAATCCCCAGGGTAAAAAGGAAAACCAACATGCAAGATGGTACACGTAAAGATGTGCCTACATTTATGATACACGTATATATATATATATATATAGAGAGAGAGAGAGAGAGAGAGAGAGTTTACTGTAGAGTAAATAAGGCCGCCCATTATTAAATTGAACAGTGAAGCTCCGGCCGACGAGAGTCGTCATCATTATGTAATTGTCAAGGAATCTGTGCCGTACAAGGGTGGCAGACTGCGCATGGCTGTAAAATAAAACGCGCCATGGCTTTTAATTTGTAACTAGGGTCTTCCTTATGAATTATTTATTTCTTTTCAATTCTTTCTGGCATTTATGAAATTCTGTGTAATTTGAATCTTAAATAGTATCTGGTTTAAAATGTGACACGTTAAAAACTATCAAAAATTCAAGAGAAATAACATTATTATTGTTGATAATAGACAAAGTGAGCAAGGACAAGTTCTATACTCACATGTTGTGTACAACCCCTTTCTTTCCTTTCTTGTCATGGCTGAAGATAAAGTTGGCACTATCTTTAATTCAAATGTAGTGGAATCTAGCTAAGCATCGAGCAACGAGCTCTCGTGCTTTCAAGTAAATATTGTATAGTTCTAAATCACTGATTTCAATTAATTAAGATCATTGAATCAGGAAGGCCGATGCGATATAATGAGCGGTAAGAGAGGCAGAAGTTATCCTATGGCACAATATTTGGTGATCCTAAACGGTCTAAATCGGTCAATATTTTTTCACGTACACGGGGACAAAACAATAACATGTAACTTGAGGGTTATATTTTAATCCTAGTTCTGTGGGGATAATAAATGGATTCTTTATCATTTTTGTCCTTATATTTTTTGGCTCTAGTGTGTGTTTGTGTAGGGTAGATTGATATGACTTTGTTGCAAAAGGAATAACATTACTCTTTTGCATTTTTATGTAACAATTAATTTACTTTAATATAGTGAATTCTAGTATCCTTAGATACAAGTAGTAGTTTATAATGTGTTGCCTACAAGATTCGGATTTTAAAGTAAAAAATTAAGAAGAGTAACATTATTCACGATAGACAAGAATGAGTACGACAAGTTCTATACTCTCAACTTTTTCTTTTTCCTGTCTAGGTTGAAGATGCAAGGTTTGACGCTATGATCATCGAAATAGTATCCACTCAACATAAACCGTTGCTATTGGGTGGTCATAGAATGGTGTGAAAGTATTTATTTGATTTGTTTAGATGATAAAATCATCCCCAGTGCCAGCAGAGATGATTTTTCTGAAAATATTGAACTGAGCTAAATGACATGTAAAGAGCAAAGTCTGAATATGTCAAATTGTCAAACCCCTGACCAAAACCCACCACAAAAAGAGAATGTTAAGACAGCTTCGAAATGTTAAGATATAGCTTTAAAGTCGTCACAGGGATGGCTTGAAAGCATCATCATTCTTTTATTCTATATATATTATATATATGCTTGCAAAATATGTTCCTTTCTTATATTAACACGAGTTGCATTTACCTGCTGTGTTTCACTTTTCCAAAAAGTCTTCCATGAAGAGTCCCAGCCGTAAAAAGTTAACAGTAAAATTTTGAATAGCGTATTTTTATTGATAAAACTTCAGTTAAAATTTATTTTCACAGCTTTCTATGCATTTTTGCTACTGGGAAATGAACCTCTGGCAGACACTAAAGTGTAAATAAATGTACCAAGACAGAATAAGAGGTATTCTTAGTATACTAGCATGGGACAATGACAAAGATGATGTGAGACTGTACCAAAAAAGAACAAGAAAATGTACGGGGAGAGCGAGTATGACAAGTTCTATACCTTCAAGTCTATAAACCCTTCTCTCTCCATCTCTGACACGTTTGAAGATAAAGTTGTCACTATCTCTTTTCCAAACTAATGCGGCCTAGATTATCAAAAAAAAAATGTATAATGATAATAGAATAACGATAAAATATAATGAGAAAATTAAAATCTTTTGAATATAAAAATCAAGTTTCTTATGTAGTCCTTTCATCGTATTTTTGGTAGCACCACGTTAAAAATAATCTTGTTAAAACAAAATGTTGATTTTCAAGCCCTCGTAAAGTATAATGCTAACAGTGGTCTAGAAATTTGTGTCACAAAAATCAAGGTGGTGGTTGCATTTTCACGATGATATATGGAGAGTAAATGTACAAGGGTGATGAGGTAGTATTTCCTTCACCTTACTCGCATCCATCTACGTGTAGTCCCCACACACTTGCATCTCTAATGCTAAGGAGGCGTTGCTTAATTCAAATAGCAAACCTTGAAATATGCATCTTATTTGCACGTAGATGATGGGCTGGGAGGGAGTGGGAAGTTTCGGAACTAAAGCATCGCTACTGTAGCCTATAGGGTTTTGGGGTCGGAATGGGAGCATGTGCGAGAATCAAGAGCGAGGTTCCTGGGTGGAGCGTGACTACAATTGAAAATGCATATCAGTAACAAGTATCAGTAAACCCCGCGCAGATAATTCAATTAGTTTTTGGGTGCCGACTGGTGAGATGAAGTTTATTAACTACGAACTAAAACAGAACTGGCACACGAAAACTGCATCGAAGTGACTGGAAATCTGGCCGACAGGATTACAGAACTGCTGAACATTGCATTACTAGTTCGTAGACAACAACTAATGTTCGTTAAAGAGGCAGATTCAGGGAAAGCCCAATACAACAAACAAACAAGGCATTCCCAAGTTCTGTCAATCAGGAAGACAAACACGCCGGGTTCTTTAGTCAATCAAGAAGACAAACAGGGTAACAGCACAAGTCAGTCCATAGATATCAACATTGATTTTACAGCCTAGAAAGTGAGGAAGGGGCACTGCTTCCGAGCATGTTCCGGTATCAATTTTGATAGGAGTTCCAGAGATGCACCTTTCAGTTCTGTAATGCAATAATGTTACATGAAAGCGCAACTTATCAACCTATGTATCACATGCAAAAATTCACAAAGCGAACAAATATAAATGATAGGTAATACTTAACCTTGAGGTTTGAAGTTGAAGAGCGGTGGCAAAGGACGGCCGTTGGGGAGACGAGTATTAGGATCACGAATTTCTTCGAAAAATGGGTGGATACAGGCCTCTAACTGCCAAAGCAACACCAGTTATAATTCAACAAAATGAGAAATAGGAGACAAGCAGCATACTAAGAGTGAAAAATAAAGTCTTTCAATCTGAGCTTCTTCATATGTGGCGGATTAACGGGGAACATTATTGCATCATCTGAAAGGTTGTTGATATACTCACAGCAGTGCATCTCAAGTATGGGGAGTACTGAAGTAGCCTTGATACTAGATCTACAGCTTCTGGGGGCATGCGCTTGTGAAAAATCTGTCCAGAAGAATATTACATGTCAACTGTCCATGTCGATAACAAGTGCCCTCTAACATGGTCAGCATGGAAAACCCAGGGTATTCACCTTATGCCAAGGGTGCGCCTTGATCTGAGGGAACTTGAACTCTGTATAGTTTGGGTTCATACATTTGATTTCCTCACGAGTAGGAGTCCCAAGCACCTACAGCAAAGAAATATTTAGCTCTACTTCCACGAAATAACTAGTGCTGGTTCATCCAAGAGATCTATTCTTACTCATGCACAAGACCCAGGTAGCTTACCTTGATTATTTCGACAAGTTGATCAACTCCACTTTCACCGGGAAAGAGAGGCTACCAAAGTTGATTAGACCAAAAGAAAGATGTAAGAAACATAACCATCGTTACCAAAAAATGTTCACATAGCCAAGTAAAAGAAAGAAATATGATGGTTTTACGATGAACCTGTCCAAGAAGCAGTTCAGCAAGGACACAACCCACGGACCATATGTCAATTGCAGTTGTGTATTCAGTTGCCCCAAATATGAGTTCAGGTGCACGATAATAGCGAGAACAAATATATGAAATATTTGGCTCGCCTTTAATCTGTTGCAGATGGTAACAAATTTTACGCGTTGTACAAAATTAAAGCAAAAAATGTCACAGCTGATGGATTCATTAGTAGCAACAATTAAATGACACTGGCAATAAAACAGAAAACGACCACGACAAATTCCAACCAGTCTCTTATCGGACTTTCTCAATAAGCCACATTAAAAACTAGCTTGATGCTAGACCCGATAATAAATTGTACAGTCAACGGCGCCACTAATGCACAAAGGTCCTGTGACTTATTAATATGATTACCATCTCCTATGAGATAATGTATGCTAGCAGAGACTATACCAGAGCTTTTGCACTCCCAAAATCACAGAGTTTGAGCTGATGGGTATGGGGATTAACCTGCATCAAGGAGATTGCATCGGTCAATGGCATCTTATTGTTACAAGAGAAGATAGCTAAGCTTTAGAAACAAACCAGTAGATTTTGCGGTTTAATGTCCCTGTGGCACACTCCTATCCCATGGATGTAAGCCAAAGCCCTAAAAATCTGCCAAAACACAATGAAAGTCACAAAATTTACAAAAGAACAAATAATTAGTGGTTGTAAATCAAGTAAACAAAAATATCCACTTCCTCACAGCCTAGTCCATTATACAGCAGCAGAACACGAAATGCAAAAGTAGTACAGGAAGGCTGTTTTATAGTTTAATTCACTTCTTATAGCAGAATTTAGAAATCCTCTAAAACTCTGGCCTTTAAAATACACATGGTCACCGATGGTAACATTTAAAATAGCTCTCCTATTAGAAGTATAAGGCTCCATATGGATAAGTGCTTGAAACTGAAATGAGGGGTTGCTACTAGAATATGGGTCAGAAATGCTTATGCTACTGATCCTCATCTAGAGAGAAAAGTAATATAGCTCTTCCCAAGTTTGTATGTCATGTTTTTACTCCCAAATGAGGTGGCAAAGTGTGAGTCAAATGCTTTGAAATGCTTAAGGCACTTTTTAAGATGCATCAACCATGATGTGCCAAAACATTGGTGGTCGAATAGCACTCCTCAGAAGCGTAATCCCAAATTTTGTGGATTCCAACGAGCTTGATCATCATGTTACTTCAACTAGATCAATTATAAGGTACTTGAACTCACTCATTAACTTCAACATGCTGACCTGGTATGTGTAAAGTTTGACATATATCATAGGCATTCGCTGATTTGCCTTGCTGTAGTGTCTTGCTACACGATAGACTGTCTCTGGTACATACTCAAGAACCAAATTAAGATAAAGCTCATCCTTATCCGTAGTAGAGAAAAAACAGTGTTTGAGTGAAACAACATTGGGGTGATCAAGAAGACGCATTGTTTGTAATTCACGGTTCTTATATCTCTTATCCTGCAAGACCTTCTTGATTGCAACAGTTTCTCCACTTTCTAAGCACTTGGCCTGTGCAAGAGGATAGTCAAAATCAAAACATTATATTATCTATGTTTAAAAGGCTATTAAATCATCCATTGCCAATAATTATGGTTCAGCAGATATATTCCAAGTATTTATTACCTGAAACACAATCCCAAATGAACCTTGACCAACAACGCGCTCTGCCATATAACTTATGGTCTGCAGGGCGAATTCAAAGATATAAGAAATAGATTAGAAGTTGCATATTTATTCAATGAAATTGTAAAGTTCATCAAGTGAAACTAATAATAGATAATCACTTGCAAGTTACACTAAAGGCATCTATTAGAACTTGGACAGAATGATGTCGCATGAGACTAAACAACTAATAAAAGGACAACTATTTGACATTTTTTTATTACGCACATGCTTAGTTATCTGTTCAATACACAAGTTACATGTTCAATCTCATTCTACCTAATCTAGACTTAGAGCAAATGGCGGTATGTTGCCATGAAGCATTTACGTGTATACACAGAATGAACGACAGAAGTTTTATCTGGTCATTGTCATAGATCACAGCATTTGTGCCTGAATATTTTACCTTTGCCAGTAACATGGTCGCAAGTGTAATTTCTTGAACAAATAGAACCAGTTTTGATAACCGGAAAGAAAAGTTGTGGACCTCTATAAATATTGAAACCTTTTGTAATAAAAAAGATTTTCAGCGAGGTTAATATGGTCTCCTTTAAACATATTTCAAGTCCGTTGTTGCCAATTGAGATGTTCATGTGATTCTACGGGAGTTAAGGGTACGCAAATGGAGGGAGCTACACTCAACGAAGAATCTTCTTACTAGGATAACATCCACTGTGGCCCCCTAAACAAGTATAGGATTAGTTCGAAAGCCCATAAACTTGTAAAATGTTGTAAAGTAAATTTGCAAATCTAGAAGATAATTCGCAAGAGCAGTGTATCTACGTTTTCTTTGTGCCCTAGAACGAATAATATAGTACTATGCACTTAGTAAGTTAAGAGCTTACATATTCTAGGAAGGTAATTTGTGGGAGGGTCTAGAATTATCTCTGACAAGCATAAACAGGGTCACTGTCTAATGACTTGGATTAGGCCTCCAAGAAGAGTCTTCCTCTCTGCACATATATCATGGTGTAACGTACTATCATCTATGAATATCTATTGCTTCCACTGTTTACTTTGAAAATTCGGTCATGGTATCAGGGCGGGTCAAGTCTAATGGATCGTCATTTGCTCATCCGCAGTAAAATTCTGTCATCCTCTACAACATCTATTCACCAAAGAAAAGTGTGAAGAAGGAGCCCAGATCAATGCCTTTGAGAAACTGAAGGACTCTACATGCACTGTCATGAAAAAGGGCATAATGCCACTGGAGACCTTGCAAGCATCATTATCGTCCGGTATTTCTAGAAGCACTGCAAATTAAAAATGGAAGAGCGGGGTGCCTCTAG
Organism: Escallonia herrerae; assembly: GCA_033070095.1. NCBI lineage: Eukaryota > Viridiplantae > Streptophyta > Magnoliopsida > Escalloniales > Escalloniaceae > Escallonia > Escallonia herrerae. The sequence goes on from JAVXUP010000282.1 coordinate 578,035, forward strand.
AGTCACAAGAAAAAGTAGGAAGAACGCGAAAGTGGCTGGCAGTCTAAATGAATCGACGTCTAAGAAGCACCGACACCTCATATAGATCAAGGTATGGTGTCCATACATGCCGACACCTGGACACCTCACCGACACCTATAGACACGTGTCCAACACCTCTCCGTGGTGTCCGAATTAATTTATTTATCTTTTATATACCGGACACCGTGTCGAACACCTCTTGAAGAAGTGTCCACACATGAGGCCAAAATATAATTTTGGAAACTTATTTCAGGGTTAATGTGTAATAATTGACAAAGTTGGAGCTTTTTTTAAATGAATTTTTAATCCAAACCCTAGTTGCTCGACCCAGCAAAAGGTACCCTTCTTCTTTCTATCTCATCTCTTTCTCTTTTCCTTCTTTTCGTTACCGAAGGTATCAAAGCTTACGAGTCTAGAGGAACATAGGTCAACATCTCCGACCTCATTTACAGCCATTTGGTATATAAGACCTCTCCTTCATGCCTTTGGTCTGAATTCTTTTTTTCTTCTCTCTTGTTACTTTTAAGACTCTAATATGGTATTGTTAAGACATTGAACTACTTTCTTGTTACCGACCATCTTTCTTGTTACCATCGAGACTAATTCATGCTACCGTCTTTCTTTCTCATCATTCTAAACGAAATTCAGCTTCTCCAATTGATGTTTATTTTTATTACCCACATATATTATTATAAATGTATATATTAAAAAATTCAGCGGTGTCCTGGTGTCCAAATCTAGTCTTTTGGAAATTACAGTGTCAGTGTCGGACCCGGTGCCTATGTCCATGCTACCTAGATCGACGGTGAGAAGAAGAAGAAGAAGAAATGGAGAGAGGTGTCCAAATAATAAAAAAAATAACGGAGGTAGGTGGCTAGCACGCCAACCTGCACAAAAGAAGATGCATTGCTAGCAAGTGGCAATCCATGAAAGGAAAAGTCGGAGCACCTACTGACTTCACTTGAAGAATTATTAAGTTCACAAGAGCTTCATGAAGCATGGCAAAGCAAAATGACCTCTGGAATGAATGAACCCGCAAAGGAGAACAAGGAAAAGTGAGCAATGAACTCATGATGAAGAATTAAAACGGAAACTTGCAAGATGTAAGGGGAAGCATGTCAAAAATACAAGAATGAAGATTTTCAGAATGACGGGGGGATGTTGAAAAGTAAAATCGAAAATCTTGAAGATAATTCATGAGCAAAATCTCTAGGTTCTCTAAGTGTCCTAGATACAAGGTATAATGGCCATGGGATGACAATTAAGAGGATCCTAGTTCATAAGAGAATTAACATCATGCAGCAGCGCACTAGCATTTCCATTTAAAAACCATATGGCAAGTGGCCGAACTACAATTAACTGAATCAATAAACTACCTGCTTGGGCTGACCATTTTTACCACCAATAGTAGTTACAATGATATGGCCTGTTTCAGTTCCATTTCCATCCACTACTGTTGCCACCATTTCCTTTAATAGAAACGTGTCAAGAGAAACATATAGAACATAAGCAGCAAAAGGAAAAAAGAAAAGAAAAAGATAAGTCTTGAGAAAGCAACCTTCTCCACTTTGTCATCTCTGATCTTCATTTCATTGATTTCCTCCGGAAGCTTGTCAACAAACATTGTAGTGTCACTAGGTTTTCCAACTGCAGAGGGCAGCATTCCACCTGAAGTCATTCTGATGAACGCGAACTGAAGTGATATGCTTGGAGCTGCTTAGAAGTTGCAATCCACAAAACAGAGCGTCAGTTTCCAAATGTTAATGAAAATGACAGATTGAAATCTAGTTGAACTGGTCTTTCTTGTCACGTGGGATAGTGCACGAGAGGAATCAACCTATGGTAACATGTGAGACCGAAGGGTAACTTTCACCATCCTTGCTCTGTTATACGTGTATAAGTTCAGCATTCTACATAAGTATAAGCAGTTTTGCATACTTTTCTACTAATTAACATCTCTACGTGTCAATTTGGTACGCACACTGGATGCAGCAGTCTAGCATAGACAACCATTTCGAACACTTTAATGGCACTTAGTATCACCATTGTACTTGAGGTACTGTTTGTAACTTGTCCCAAATACAAGAGAGCCATTTAGCTCTCCTAATAAATCATTCACGGATCAATCCAGCATGAAATCCACCAAGACTCAAACAGATAAATTCTACAAAAAATCCGCACTTTCCAGAATGTAAAAGACCATTTTCCTAGTCACAGAGAAATTGATACCCTTCAAACATTGTAAACATAAGTCCACATCAACTCGGTGTATCACTAGCCTTGCTAACATTATTGCAGATATGAATTTTATCCAAACACCAAAACCACGCCGAGACGATTAAAGATCCAGGTACAAATTCCTTTTTCTTGTCATTTTCTACTTTTAGACTTGTGTTAATTAAACGTCCTTCACCACACTCGCTCGGTTTCAAATAGTTGCTGCATCTAACTTTTTGCGAACTCCTAGGATATAAGTAGAACATCTAAACATTGAATTACACTCGAATACAAAATTACAAGTCCACTAGACGGTTATTTGACAAGTTAAGCTAGTGCAAAAACGACGACTAGAGCCGACACTTGCATGTTCAAAATCTATTCTAAGAATGCGCAAAAAGTCAAACGGCACAAACATTTATGGAAAAGAGGGGGGGATAAGATTACGATACGACACCGTCCACACCATAAAAAGCTCAAAAGTCTTTCACCATGTCGGTCGAAACTGCCTACACTTACCCTTTGTTTAGTAAGAAAATGAAAATTCATGCATAAAACAAGTAAAACAAAAACATTATGACCTAAATTTACCTTTGTTGCTTCGAATCACTCACATTTTACGAACTCGGGAACCTGT